>CM065379.1:20892500-21322500 GCA_033060915.1 Euryodendron excelsum
TTCCAAAATTTCTCTATTAAATTATAAAAGTAATACCTAAGGAGCATGGACGTTCGTGTTGGACGCGACACGTATTAGACTGACACGGCAATTTTAAAAATTGCAGGACACGATACGATGGGGATATGGCAAAAATATATATTTTGATATAATATATGTCAAATATAAAAATATTTTACTCAAAAATAATGAAAAATACAAGATAACACTAATTAAAATTAAAAATTATGTATTTCATAGTTTAAATACTAAATAATACATTGCTTTATTTTACAATTGGATCCTAAGTTATTTCTTCAAATAAACTACATGTACCATATACATTTAATGGATACGGATGTCTAAGTGACGGATATGCGTGTTCCCAAAGTATCCGAAATGTGTCCAATTTTAAATAAATAAATAAAATAATATGACACGTTTGAATGCGTATCTGACACCTGTTGAGAAGCGTCTAATGAGTGTCATGTCCGACATGGATATGACACCTTCTTAAAAGTGTTTGTACTTCTTAGGTTATTATCAATTTTCGGTAGAATCTCAAACTTAGAAATTGTGAAGTAATAACAATATACACCAAACATATGTCATTTACTTACATAAAATCTATCTAAGGTGGTGGAGCTTCCCACACTCTTTCATACATTTCTTTCCTTTCCTTGTCCTTTCCTTTCCTTCTCTTTCCTCCCATTTCTCTCTTTTTTTCCTGCTTTCTCCTTTTGCTCTTTCTTCTTTCGTCTTTTTCTTTCTTCTCTTCTCTCTCTCTCTCTCTCTCTCTCTCTCTCCTTTGGTCTACAACCTCACCACTTAGTTTTGCTATTTATAATACTTGGTAGCTTTGCATTTAGTTTCACACATCATGCACACTTACTTGTTAGTGTGGATGGCGAGAAACTTAATATGCTAACAACTCACCCCACAATTGTTACTTTGGATGAAAACCACCCTAATATTAGTACAACTGACTTCACATGCATGAAGAAGATATGTAGCTTAACACCTCAGTGCAACACTTAATTTGTTATTGTCTTTGCCTAAAAATTTTGAAATTTATGATCTGATCTCACACATTTGATTTTGTCTATACATTAAATCCAATTCTATTTTATATTCTTTCCAACATAATTCGTACGAATTTCTAACAAAAATTATATCACAATACTCCTATATATCAAATTTTCGATTTCTGCTTTTATTTAACTTCCTTTTGCATAAATAAATGTTCTTATTTTAAAATTTTAATCTTCTATAAATATTTATTCAAATATTTTATTACCCATGAAACTACTGCGTGTTTAGATTTTCGAAGTAATAAATAATATTAAAGCTCTAATATATTAGGGGGTATTACACGAGAGGTAGCTATGTCTTATGGCAATGGGTTGGACAGGGCCAAGGGAGGGTGTGGGAGGGTTTTGTCAAGCATATTAGTTTTGGTGGTGGGGGGGTGGGGTGGGGTGGGGTGGGGTAGGGCGTGAAGTTCTGGCCACATTGGTCGTGCGGAATGGAGAGGTTGGAGTATGCTTACCCAGCCATCTTCTCATTGGCAGCAAACAAGGAGATAACAGTTGCATATTATGTTTTCTGTTTAGCTTAGGAATGGTCCGGTGGTTTGGGAGAACCTCTAGGATTGGAAGGTTAATCAGTTTAAAGATTTGCTTCAAATGATTTATGCAATTAGGGGGATGGCAGGAGGGTGAGAATAGCATCAGATTCACAACTTCTCGGAAGGGTGTTTTTGTAGTGAAGTCGTTCTATTTGGCTCTTTTAGGATCTGGAGAAGTTTATTTCAACTCGGGTAGACTTTGGTCAACGGGAGCTTCTCCTAAGCTGTCCTTTTTTTTTTTTGTGGTGCACTGTGTGGAACAAGATTCTTATAATTGATTATCTAATTAAGAGGAGTATGGTTTATATTAACCCGTTTTGCTTGTGTAAGTAGGATGGGAGCCAGTTTCATATCTTCTGCTGCATTGTGTGGTGGTTAGGGAATTTTAGGCCACGATTTTGACGACGCTTGGTATGTCTATGGTATTTCCAAGGAATTTAAAGGAGGTGCTGCAAAGTTGGTGTGGTGGCAAGGTGGGGAAGAGGAGGAAAGCTTGGCACTTAATTCCTTCTTGTTTATTTTGGTTAATTTGGGCGAGTAGAATTGGAAAACTTTTCGGAGTATTGAACACTCTTTGTATAGGATGAAGAGTTTATTTTAGTAGTTGGCTTTTAGGTGTATACTCCACGACTTGGGCCAATTTTTGTTGATTAGATGGAGCCTGGAGGTATAGTTGTACACCTTTGGTTGGGTTAGGTATATTTTGTACCGAGTGCATTCCCTTGATTCTTTTAAAGAATCTTTACTTAACAAAAAAAAAATTGCCGTTTTTTATTTTTTTTCAATCTTAAAAAATAGGTACAATAAGATAGGTAAGGCATATACATGAAAGAAATTTTACGAATTAGAGAGGCAAGTCATGCATCGATCAATGTCCAACGCATGAACTATGCATAGTAAGATAAAGTAAAAATATATCTAACAAAACAAATAGCATTTTGATTGCATTTAACAACTACCATCTGCATATAAAAAGTTACAACTTCCAATTAATCCGTTCCAATATATCAAATAGGAACCATCAAGGATGTACAAGTTTAACTATAGCAACTCATTTTGCCACATGCTTTAAAATGTGGTATGATAGTGGTAGACTCATATAGATTACCCTATAGAATTCAAGGTACTTGTAAAGCACTTTTATTTTAAGAATTGCACATCCAACAAAACACGTTTTAAGGCCCATCTTTTTACATTTTATTCTGTCAAAACTTCCTTCTCCCTATATTTTGAGTTCATTATATTTGATGTTATTTTTATCCTTACGTAACCTTTTAAGAAAATTAAATGGAAAATTTTTTGGGATCGCTTTAGATCCCTAAATTTACCGTTTGGGGGTGGAAGTGTATAATGTTAGGAATGTTGTCCTAAAACATAAATTGCTAGGGTGTTACCATTTTTTGGTAATATAGATGAAAAGTGAGTTGGGCTTGGGATGACAACATTATAGGTCAGTACATATATTTCAATAGTCTTTGGTCATTATATGATTTTTCCTAGGAATAAGTTATCAATGAATTGTATTATGTTTGATTAGTAGTTTGTAGCATATCATGACCGGAATATTTGCATTTGAATGATTAACTGTGGTATTGGTCCTTATTCCCTCTTGAATAATACTTTCAAGATATTTGTTGCTAGGTTATTTTGCTTAAAGTTAATTTTTTTCCTTTTCGAGCTTGACAATAAAAGAATTGGGCATGTGTAGTTTGTTTGAGTAAATTTGTTGGGATTGGTTGAGGTTTGATCATTTTTGAAAAGTTAATGGTTTGAGATTAGGGTTGTGGATGTGGTACCAGTGAGTCAGTGGCCATAAATGCTCAACCTGACCAGAAACAGTTTGAACTCAACCTGATTGAAAAAACTTTTCTACACCTTTTTTTAATTTTATTTTTATCAATGACTTGAACAGGATGTCAAATGGATATTCAATTTTTCTTTATAGTAAAGATCCATGCTATTGAAATACACTTGATTTGGCCCATGAAATACCTGTTCTCTATTTTGTTAAATTTGCTTGAAGTTGCAAAACTTGGGAGTTCAATAATTGAGGATAATTAGGAGCATGGTGCAAAAACTTTGTGAGTTTCAGCTTTTGACATGTGTACATCAGGTTAATGGGTTTTTAACAACTACAAGATCTGTTCTCCACATCATTGACAAGTTCCCTTGCGTAGGTCTGTTGATTAATGGGATAAGGCTGCGTAGATTGTACAAAGATATTTTGGAGTTGATTGGATTTACGGATGGTAAATTGCCTGTTGGATACTTGGGGGCTCCTCACATTGCCTCTAGACTCAAATCTTAAGAATGCAAGTCCCTCCGAGAATTGTGGTTAGAGTAAAATCTTGGTCAAATAAATCCCTATTCTATGCAAGGAGAGTGCAATTAATGAAGTCTTATCTCCTCTCCATTCAGGTGTACTGGTCCTCTTATGTTTTTGCTGCCGAAGAAGTGATGAAGGATATTGAGCAGGTTTTGCAAGCCTTTCTATGAAAAGTTGTTGAGTAAAACAGTAGTGGCAAAAGTTGCAGTGAATTCAGTTGGTATCCTAAAGAAGAGGGTGGCTTGGGCATTAAAAAAGATTACGGACTGGAGTAAAGCAGCTGCGAGAAGTATTATTCAATGCAATCCCATAAAAGTAACACCCTTACCGAATTACACCTTTAAAGTATGATACTTCTAAGAAGGTGTTATGTTTGTGTCGGTCGGACAAATTGACACTCGTTGGACACTCCCCGACACATGACGGATGTGTCCGAATGTGTCATGTTATTAATTTTTAATTTTTTTTAGAACTGGATACGTTGTGGAAACTTGGAGGGCACACATGTCCCACACTTAAGACATACATAAAACACATGATAAGTTTAAAGAAAATAATTTGGGATCAAATTATTAAAATTGATCAATGTGGATTTATTTCTATTATTCCCACCTTTTTTATGCTTTTTAATTGTAGGAACTCTTATACCTGAAACTTCCAATTTTTTTGGTATAAAAGCTTATTAAATTGGATATTGTGACTTCTTGTTCATACTTTACCAATATATAGAATGTGGAAAATAATTATTTTCCCTATTTTGATATAATAAAATATAAGTACATAAAAACTTTTATTTATTTGTTGCTGTGTTCTTGTTGTTTCATAACTTGATTATTTGAAAATTGCCGTGTTGGCGCATCTAAATTGTGTTGTAACTGTATCTGTGCCTCTTTAAGGAATACGGAAGTGATGTTTTAGTGAGCAGGATTATTAATAATGACATCAAGCATGAGAGAGAGAGAGAGAGAGAGAGAGAGCAGGATTATTAATAATGGAAGTTGGAAGTTGGACTTGAGCTTCTAGAAATACTAGAGACCTTAGGGCATGGAGGTCTACTGTCCCTGTTCTTATGGTCCCATATGCTAATAGAAGGATGATGTGGTCTAGTTGGATGACACAGAATATCCCTTTTTTGTTAGGGAAGCTTGGAAGACGTTTTGTTTTTTGGTAGGCAGCTAGCTTGTCAGACTTTTAGATCAGAACCCCCAAGAATTCTCTGGTATTGGTTCGTTGCTCATGTTCCCAGCTATAGCTTTATTCTGTTTTTGGCTTTCCAAGAGAGGTTTAGCAC
The DNA here is from genome assembly GCA_033060915.1 of Euryodendron excelsum. NCBI lineage: Eukaryota > Viridiplantae > Streptophyta > Magnoliopsida > Ericales > Pentaphylacaceae > Euryodendron > Euryodendron excelsum. Next base: position 20,897,724 of record CM065379.1, read on the forward strand.
AGAGAATAAAATTGTTGTCTTGGGGTGTCACTTACCAGTGCTACCTGTGTTCTCTATAATTGAGACTTGATAGTCATGCCCTCTTATTTTTTATTTTTTATTTTTTGAGTGCTCTTATTCACAGAGTTTGGGATATGGTGAAACAGGAGGATCTATAATCTGGCCTCTAGCGAATAGTATTAAATTCAAAGGTCTACCAATCAGCTTAGAGGTGAAACTTTAATGAAAATAATTACCCTGTTGTCCCTTGCTGATGCTATTTTTATTTTATTTGGAGGGAGAGAAATAGCAGGATCTTTTAAAATGACTACAAAGATGCGGTGACTGTCTCCAAAGATTTGCTATCCTCTATTAGGAACAGGCTCTTACTTTTTCAGAAGATTTAGTGACAATCAGACAAGATGGTTGCTGTATTCTTAGATTATTCCTACAGATGTCTTTAGGTGAAGGTTTGTGCTTAGATTTAAGGAAAAGGCGCCACAGAAGGGGAGCGCAATCCTGTACTGTGCTATGGTTTATTCTCTTTCTTCAGAGAATTAGATGGTTTGTGCTTGCTGTTGTCTAGGTTCTTGGGCCTTTGGCATAGTTGCTTTGAATTAGAGAGTGCAGTAGTTTGCTGGTCATTGTGGTTATTTGATGCTGGTGTTTTGGTGATGGTTTGAATCTGTTTGCAAGGTTTTGTGCCTGTTTCGCCTTTCTAGGATTCCCCTGGTTGATGCTTTTGCTGGGGACTTGCTGCCTTTTTGTTTTTCTGGTTGCCCTATTCTTTCTAGTGCAATTTTGATGCTGTGAATGTTTTATATTTTTGCTGCTCCAGGCAGGGCTGGCTTGGGGCTTTCTGCTGGTTCTTTCTCATGCTGTTTTGTCACTGATGCTGCTTTTGAGCTTCTTGTGTTTGCTGTTTCTGCTGTCTGTTTTTGGAATCTGCTGTTATATGCTCTGGTGTTGAGTCTTTGCAATCTGGTTGGATGTTTGGATGGTGTCGAGGATGCTTTGAGGTTTCTTCCAATTATTTGGGGTGTGTAAACTTCAAAACAGATCATAATATTGACCTAGATTACATGCGAATATAGGAACTTAACAGGAAACAAAACTGAATGCGAAAACTTACCTGTTTGCTCCATGATTTCACGAATATCTTTGGAGCGGCGATTAATCTCGAACAAGGCTTCTTGGAAGTTGGTCTTCCTCTCTGTACCCACTACTGTATAACGGAATTTTATTGAAAACTGTCTGATGATTGTGAGAAGAGAGGGGACCTAGCCTCTATATAGGAAACCCTAGTCACATTGGGCCCTTTCATAAAAGGCTTAATTGACTAATTAGGCTCACACTAATTACCATCAACCCACATTAATAATAGATGCATACTAGCCCATATATAATATATCACAATCTTATTGGGCTTACCATGTTTGTTTCATCCAAACTTGAGTTCAACCCGTGTTTAGAAAACACCCACAAATAATGTGGGCTCAATCAAAAATAATCTAACATTTTCCCACTTGAGCCAACATTAATTGTAGAAACAAAATTTGAAAAACGACTCTCGGATTAGAACATGAAAATAACTGTATGTGGCCACAATTTTTAAAAATCAAGTAGGATGAGAAATAACACCTAAAACAATCCGGTCCAACAAGGCTATCAATATCGAACTAAGGCAGTCATTACATTATTAGTCCATGCAAGACCACTCATGATTACAAACACTAATAACTCTATCGACATGGATCAAATGTGGTAGTGTGGTGGGAAAAAACACTCCGTATATGATCTGATAATAGTGCTAATCCTCAATCAGTGCTCAAATTCTCTTTAACTGTATGCTCATTTAATAAGCAAGAGAATTCCAATGGTTTCTAATGAAACCCATATGTCTTGCACAACTGTCTCGAGATAATTTTATGGTGCAAACACAAGACATATCCTGAATTGCTTAAGTCACACCAAACTTAAGACCATCAATAAATTGAATCATGAATACATTAATCCATATGATATGCAAGTATCAAAAATATATTCATGCATAAATTGCATCAAACACAATTATAAAGATAGCCATCAAATAACCAAAAAAGGTCTCAATACATAAGATCTGTCAAATAATGTAAAGAAAACAACTCCCACTAACCAAGCACATCAAATGACCCAATTACACCCATGTTGAAAACATGTCTACCAAAGGTAATAGGCTTGAGTCCCTTGGTCAAAGGGTCTGCCATCATCTGTTCTGTATCTATGTGCTCAATGATGATGTCACTTTTCCTTATCAAATCCCTGACAGACAGATACTTAATCTCAATATGCTTAGACCCACTAGAAGTCTTATTATTCTTAAAAAAGAATACAGTTGCACTATTATCACAAAAGATCTTCAGTGGTCTAGTAATGGAATCAATCACCTTAAGTTCTGTAATAAAATTTCGCAGCCAAACAGCTTGGATTACAGCTCCAAAACAAGCTATAAACTCAGCATGCATAGTGGGAGAAGCTGTAAGAGTTTGCTTGATACTCTTCCATGAAATAGCTCCTCCAGCTAGTATAAAGACATATTCGGAGGTAGATTTCATGTCATCCACACATCCAGCAAAATCTGAATCTGAATAACCAACAACCTCAAGATTGTCTACTTTTCTATATACAAGCATATAATCTTTCGTTCTCTGCAAATACGTCATTACTTTCTTTGCAGCCACCCAATGGTCCAAGCCAGGGTTAGGAAGATATCTACCTAGAACTCCCAACTGCACTAGCATAAGGAATGTTCTGCATAGTTTTTACTTCCAAATCATTCTTGGGACATTGACTCTTACTGAACTTGTCACCCTTGGCAACAGGAACATCACCAGCTCTACAGTTCTGCATACTAAACCTCTCAAGTACTCGATTAATGTACCCCTTCTGAGAAAGCCCCAGCATGCCACGAGATCTATCACGAATGATTTCAATACCCAAAACAAAGGAGGCCTCTCCAAGATCTTTCATATCAAACGAATTAGATAACAATATCTTAGTGTCATCCAAAAGATTTAAGTCACTACTGGCAAGTAGAATATCATCAACATAAAGAATAAGGAAAATAAATTTCCTCCCACTGACCTTGAGATATATGCACTGATCAACCTTGTTTTCCACAAAACTCAAGGAAGTGACAATCTCATCAAACTTCAAATACCATTGACGTGAGGCTTGCTTCAAACCATAAATAGATTTCTTCAACTTACATATCATGTGCTCCCTGCTTTCTTCCTTGAAACCTTCAGTTTGCACCATATAAATCTCCTCACTTAGGCTACCATTCAGAAAAGCAGTCTTGACATCCATTTGATGAAGCTCTAAATCATAATGAGCCACCAAAACCATGACAATTCTGAATGAAACCTTAAATGAAACTGGAGAGAATATATCACTATAATCAATGCCTTTTCTTTAAGTAAACCCCTTTGCAACCAATCTAGCTTTGAAACGCTCAACCTGCTCTTTAGAGTCTTTCTTTGTCTTGAACACCCACTTGCAACCAATAGCCTTAAGGCCAACTGGAAGATCAACGAGCTCCCAAACTCCATTATGCGTCATGGAACGCATCTCATCCGTCATAGCATCCACCCACATGCCAAATTGGGGACTCGAAATCGCACCAGCATAAGCCACTGGATCAACCACAGGACCTACATCATAGTCACTCTCACCAAGATAAACAATAAACTCATCAGATATGGCAGGTTTTCGCTGTCTCATTGATCTCCTCACAGGTACCTCTGGAACAGGCTCAACAGGATCAACAGGATCAGGAGCATTAGCAGCAATGGGTGCGTTAATCCCCAGCTGCTCCTGATCAATTCCATCCACAAGTGTAGGCAAGACAAAAGTCTGAACATTAGGCAAGGGGATAGGCACCACCTCGCTTTACCTATCAACATCAAGCTGTTGTGGGGTCTCCAAATCAGCTGTATCATGCTCTAAGAACTTAGTTGTTTGAGACTCAACAATCCTAGCACCAGGCGTAGGATAGTAGAACCTGTATCCCTTAGAATGATCTGGATACCCAATGAAGAAATAACGAGTGGTTCTAAGGTCGGTTTTTCTCTCAAAAGGGTTATATATCCTAACCTCTGCTGGACAACCCCAGACACGAAGATGGTTAAGGCTAGGCTTTCTACCAGTCTATAATTCAAAAGGTGTTTTAGGAACAGACTTGCTGGGAACCTTATTGAGAATGTACAAGGCAGACTTAATGGCATCACTCCAGAGATATGTAGGCAAATTACTCCTACTCGTCATACTCCTCATCATGTCTTTAAGGGTGCGATTACGCCTTTCGGCCACACCATTCTGTTCAGGACTACCAGGCATGGTATATTGGGCAACAATCTCACATTCTTGCAAGTATTTGGCAAACGGTCTCATATGCTGTCCAGTGACATCATGTCTACCAAAATACTCACCCCCACGGTCAGACCTAACAACCTTAATCCTTTTGGTCAATTGATTTTCCACTTCTGTCTTAAAGATTTTAAACTTTTCAAGTGCATCAGATTTCTCTTTAATTAGGTAAACATAGCTATAACGAGAGAAATCATCAATAAAGGTCAAAAAATATTTATTTTCACAAAAGGTAGAGGAATAAGGTCCACTAATATCAGTGTGTATGACTTCTAAAAGGCCACCACTCCGTGTTGCACTTTTCTTCCTAGCCTTGGTCAATTTTTTCCGAATGCAGTCAACACAAGTGTCTAGGTCTCCAAAATCAAGTGATATAAGGATATTATCTTTAATTAGCCTTTGAATTCTTTCTTTTGAAATGTGACCTAGACGCTTATGCCATAATATGGAAGACTGGTCTTTAATTCTAGGTCTCTTGAATACACTATTTTCAACATGGAAGGAGGCATACTCATTATTATGTTTTAATTTCACCATGTATAATCCATCAGATAAAAAACCATGTCCAACAATTTTAGAGTTGTAAAATAAATCAACCAAGCCATTTCGAAATTGAAAAACATATCCAAGTTTGTCCAAAGAAGAAATAGAAATTAAAATTTCGTCTAAAAGACGGTACATAGGCAGTGTTTTCCAAAATAAGTTGAAAACCAGTTTCTAAATTTAAAATAGTATCTCCTATGAACTCGACCTTAACTATGCTATCATCTCCAACTCTAAGTATGGCCTCACTCTCACTTAGCCTCCGCTTGCTTTTGAATCCCTACAAAGACATGGCAACATGAACAGTTGCACCACTGTCAAACCACCAAGAATTTGATGGGATACTAATGAAATTAGATTCAAAGCAAGTTAAGGCAAGTGAGTTACCTCCTTCCTGTTTCTTCTTCTTTTCTAACTAGGACTTGTGCTTATGACAATCTTTCTTTATGTGGCCTTCTTTCCTATAGAAAAAACACTTGATGGCCTTCTTAATTGTAGCATTAGGACTTAAAGGATTGTGGGTCTGACCGTGACCTTACCATGCCCTTTATTATCTTGACCTTTATGAGGGGTATTGGCACTAGGTTTCTTATAGTTCTTTCGGTTCCCATGACTTTGCCTAGGAGTGACTTTGGAATGAGAAACAAGCAAGGCAGACTCAGTTTTCTCTCTCTTAAGCTTATCCTCTTCTAAGACACATTTAACAATGAGGTCATTCACTGTCCAAGACTCACTCTGGGTGTTGTAGGTAGTCTTTATCTGGCTGAACTCTGGTGGAAGGTTATTAAGAGCATGATGGACAATGAAATCATCAAGGACGGTAACATTCAGACCTCTAAGTTTGGATTGGAGAAAAATAAGTTTCAAGACATATTCCCTTACTCCACTCTGGCTGTCATACCTCAAACTTGTGAGTTCATTCATCAAGGCTCTAGTCTCAGCCTTGCTGGATACTTGATATCTTTGTCCTATAGCCTTAAACAGTATTTTGGCATTATTAGTCTCAGGCAGGCCAGTCAATAGGTGCTCAGGAATGGATCTCTTAATCGCTATGAGACTGAGTCGATTTGATCTGTCCCATTTTGCATATAACTCCATCTCGGAAGCAGAACTAGCAGCAGGTTCAGGTTCCCTCAAGGCCAAATCCAGATTAACAATACCCAAGGCAAATTCTATATCCTGCTTCCACTTCTTAAAGTTTGAACCATTCAACAGCACAACGGTAGTGTTATTGTTGTTAATTGCAAAGAAAACTGTCATGGCAACAAAAGAGGCAACATATTAGTAGAATGAGGGCAGTAATTATATCAAGTATAAATAACAGGGATGTTCGGGTGCATCATTGCCGTCTCCTCTTTGGGCAAAGAGTGCAACATGCTATGAGGTCCCTACCAGCCAGTCATCATATGAGATTGCCCAAGCACTTGAAAAAATAGTCCCCTTTGGGCAGACATGTATTTCAAAAGTTAGGCACTCTCGGTTCAGCTGCTGAATAACATCCCTGTCCTTAAAGCACACAATAACCCCCTTTGGGTAGACGATTGTATGCAATAATACAATGGACACAATCATACACCATATGCAAGAAAATCAGATTTAATGAGTGTACCCCTTTGGGCCTTCTTGATGTGATACAAGACACTTCTTGATGTAAAAGTGTCTTGTATCACATCCAAGCATATCAAAATGCTTGCAATCATATCCTTATGGGCACATAACCAAAAGTACCCAGTGATCATATATGTATTGTCTAAGCCATGTAATAAAATCATATTTTACAATTTTCAACATGAAATGACGATTTTAGGCACCTAAAAGGACTTACGGGAGAGAGTATAGTTTTTAGGGACCTAACTAGAGAGAGTACACACTATTAATAGACTCATAAGGTTGAAAACAAGTTATTTGTAGAAAATTACCCAAGATGTACACACTGTTTTCAAGAAAACGCAAAAAAAACTCCTAAAATGAGCCAAAAACGAACTCTAAATAGCAATTATTATTTCATGTATCAAACCAGAGAGAGTACCATATTCCATGATGTTTAAAGAGTTGAAAACATGTTACCTATAAAAAATCTTCAAAAAATTGAGCACGGTTTTTGAGAAAATGCAAAAAAAATACACTTTTTTAGCCTCAAAATACCAAATAGTCCCTCAAAATTCTAAAAAAATAATATTTAGAATCTTCAATCCAAGAGAAGCATTTTTTGTTTTTTGACCGACCCCAAAATCTGTCTCATGCGCCCACACTCTCCATAGGCCGAGAGTGGGCTTTGTTTGGCCTCTCTTGACCCATCTGGGTCATCTTCCTTACCCGCCGGGTCAAACCTAACCCGGATTTCTGCAAAACAGACCCAGTTCGCTGAAAATTGAATTTTAGCCCGATTTTCACCCCAAATTCGACATTTTGAGCAAAATTTTTGCTATTTTACTACACATACAAGGTCTCTAAACATCAATAAACATGTTTATGATAATTGTAAGGTGAAAAAACGCATGATTTGAGGGTTTCCAAGAACCCTAGATTCGGCCATGGCGGCTAGGGTTTCAAAACTCGATTTTTCTTGCACAAAACTTATACTAACAGATTCGTATGCTATACAGTAACAAGAATATGTAATATATCACAAGGATATGCATGAAAAACATCATATTCAAGAATTTTACAAGAAATTTCAAGTTTTTCACCCGAAACTTTAAAAAATCATAACTTTCTCTACGAATAGAGTTAGGTTACGATTTTTATATCAAAACGTTCGTTGTTCAGAGAGGAACAAAAGCCCCTTATTAATTTTCTGAAAAGAATTCATCTATTGTTCAGATAAAATCATGCAAGATTCGGGTTTAACAACTCATAATCGAGTTTAACAAGTTGAAATCACACAATAAGTCCCTAATCCACATATATTAGGCTCTGATACCACATGTAAACTTTAAAACAGATCATAATATTGACCTAGATTATATGCGAATATAGGAACTTAACAGGAAACAAAACTGAATGCGAAAACTTACCTGTTTGCTCCATGATTTCAGGAATCCCTTTGGAGCGACAATTAATCTCGAACAAGGCTTCTTGGAGGTTGGTCTTCCTCTCTGTACCCACTACTGTATGACGGAATTTTATGAAAAACTGTCTGATGATTGTGGGAAGAGAGGGGGACCTAGCCTCTATATATATAGGAAATCGTGGCCACATTAGGCCCTTCCATAAAGGGCTCAATTGGCTAATTAGGCCCACACTAATTACCGTCAATCCACATTGATAATAGATGCACACTAGCCCATGTATAATAGATCACAACCTTATTGGGCTTACCATGTTTGTTTCATCCAGACTTGGGTCCAACCCGTGTTTAGAAAATACCTACAAATAATGTGGGCTTAATCAAGAATAATCTAACAGGGTGTTGGTTATTTTTTCAGCTTTGTTCCGTCGTGTTTAGAAAATACCTACAAATAATGTGGGCTCAATCAAGAATAATCTAACAGGGTGTTGGTTATTTTTTCAGCTTTGTTCCGTCTGTTATTTGGAGGTTGGTTTTAGGGGCAGCTTCTGGTTTGATTGTGTTACTGTTGCCACTGTTTTTTTGACCTTGTTTTGCTGCTGCTTCTTTAGGCCAGAGCAGCTTAGAGTTTAGGTGCTTGATGCTGATTTCTTGTTGCTGGTGATGTTCATTTTGCTTGGGTCTCGTCTATTAATGGAAATTGCAGTAAGTGTGGTTTGCTGTATTAGTCATCATGTGCTTCCTTCTTTAATGCTTTCGCATTGTCAGGGGCTGGTTTTGTTTTATTGTTCCATTTCAGATTTAAACTGCCCTAAACAAAGAGGAGAATTGAAATAGCTATTCCATTCTTACATTATTCAACCTTGACAACCAAACCGTAGAGTGGGAATAAACATTTCATTCTATTCTTGCATACCAAATGTGGCCTTATTTCCCAAACCCGGGTGGTTTTTAACTTATTTACTGAACTCATATAATTCCTTGAAGAAGTGTTTTGAAAACACAACTTTAAGACTCAGCTTGATCAGATTTGGAAGTCATCTTTTGAAACCACTTGGGTTTAGTGAAAAACTTGAATATGAAATGCATCCAGTAATTGGTGCAATGTTCTGATCAGTAGGATCTGTATTTAGATTGTTGTACACATTACAATGTGAACTAATCAGTGGTGGGGTGTGGCACCCGCCCGCTGCTACAGTCGGTGGACTTTATGTTTTTTCATTGCTACTGTTATTTTGTGTTTGATTCATAGGAAGAGCAATCAAAATTATGTTTCATTTTTTTTCACCTATTTAAAGTGAGTTAAACTGATATAAAAAAGGATGGTAACTTATCATTTTGACTATTTAGAAAAATCAGTGGTAATTTGTGAATCTTGTTATATTTTAGGAAAAGTTTATGTTTGTGGTAGTATTAACTTGTGGGACTAGTATTAAGTCATGGTAATTTTACTCATCTAAATTTTTATAGAGAAACAAAAATGGTTCTTCTTGATGAAATCTAATATACTCTTTTTTTTTCTGCAAGGCTATTTTTCAGTTTGGTCATGCTGTGAAGATATTCAACTGAAATCCTGTCTGTTAGGCTGCCGTACAGCTTGCTTGAATTTGGTAATGGTTTGTATTAATTTGTGAGAAGTTTTCATTAGGCTTCCTTTCTTGATGTTTATTTTTGCGCAATGACTATCAGCATATATTTTGTCACAGCAGGTTCTCGACTGAATTGAAATGCAATATACTTTTCCTGACAGATAGGTAGGTATATATGGACTCTCTCTCCCTGTTCCAATTGCTGTCTCGTATTTTGCTTGACAACTGCGGTGGTTTTAATTAATTTGTAGCATTTGGTGAGTTTGAGAGCATTAGCTGCAAAAAATTTTCCGGTTTTTCCAAAAAATAATTCTTCTATTGGTATGTTTATGGTGCTCTCTCTCTCTCTCTCTCTCTACAGCACGTTAAGCACATTTATGTATGTAAATCCAGAACCAAGACAAGTTAGTAGTCATGCTTTTACTTTCTTAGTGGGAAAACTAAGGAACATCTTGAGGAAAGCTCATTTCCAAGACCTTGGTTTTCATGCTGAGTTTGTATTGGCTTCATTCGTGACAAGCTTCCATTTCTAGACGTACTGATTTCTCAAGACTTAACATATTTGCAATTTCTTCTAATTTAATGGGATAATTAGCCATTATAATTTTAAATGCATTATTATATGAATTAATTCTCCTTGAACTTTGATTTAATTTGAGTATTTTAATTTGCTAATAGTTTGCTAATAAATTATGAGTCTATCACATATATTGTGATATTGTGTTTGCATAAAATAAAAAAATTTCAGTGAATATAAATGTGTTTTGTCGTCCATAACACAAGTTCATATTCATAACTGGTAGAGAGAATATATGGTGGAATGAGCAACAATTCTCTTTTAGCAAGGAGTTGGACTACCAGAACAGGCCCAAATTAGCGCCATCATCAGGCCAAGGTTATCACCCCTTCAAATGTAACAAACCAAGTTGCTTTCAAATTGCCATAAGGAACAAGAGTACCTAGAATAGGCTCATGTTTTTCCAATGAAGATGAGGTCTTGAATGAGGATTCCTTGCCCCCAAGGGACACAGATCTCCTAGTTGCGTGAAGGCTTGATTCTAAACCCATCTCACTCATGAGACATTTTTCGATGATTTGAAATCAGGTTGCGACACTAATATAGGATGGAATAATCCATTTCCCTTCCTTTTCTCAAGTTCAAACCACTCAAAGGCAGGAGTAATCACTTTCCCTTCCGTTTTTTCGAGTTCCAAACAGGTTGTCAAAGTAAGATTAAAATACATTTATTTGCTGTGTCCAGCAGTTTGTAATTTGTTTTGTCCACAACTACTATAACCGAGTAGATAGCCTGCCCCATTTGGATGGATTGGGCGCCTTAGAGGGGAAGGAATGAGAAAGGCAGTAATCTCCTTTTATTTGGTTCCCCAAGAGGGAAGGGAAATTGAAATTTCTTTCTCTTTGTTTGCTTTGACAATTTGTGTATAATGTATAAAAAGACGTCATTATTGTCATGGTTACAACAAGTGATTCATTTTGAATGTTCTTAAATTTTGACTAAAAAGTTATTTGCCCACACCCGAGGGACAAAATCCCCTATTAAGTAAGGCTTGATTCCCGGCCCATCTCACTTACCAGATATTTTTGACGGTTCAAAATTGGGTTGTGAAACCAAATAGAGGAAGGAATAACCAATTTCTCTACCTTTTTTCATGTTTAACCAAACGGAGGAAGGATTAGTCCCTTTCCATCCTTTTTTTTTTATTTTTTATTTTTAATGTTCCAAACAGGTTCTCAAAGTAAGGTTAAAATACAATTATTGCAACAAGTAGCTTGTAATTTGTTTTTATCGAAAACTACTATTACCATCAGGGTAGCTTGCTCCATTTGGATGAAGGGGTTGGAAAGTTAAGGGAAGCATTAGTAACAAGGGAAGGGAAGGAATGAAAAATGAAGAGAAGAAAGGTATCCTTGTTCTTGTTTAACCAAACAAGAAAGAAGAAAAAGTGACATTCTTTATTCTTATATGGTTTGAAATCTATATTATATATATATATATATAAATCCGTTGTTGTTGTATTTGCAATAAGTGAATCGTTTCAAATTAATGTCCTCAAGTTTGGACTAAAAAGTTATTTTCATTAAAAAATAAATGAAATTCATGAAAATCTATTATTGGTATTTATCTAGGTGAAGAAGTATATGATATTTTGATTTTCATGAATATTTATTGTTGGCATAAAATTTATGCCGCTGCATGCTATATTTATTAAATTAAAATAGTAAATAACTTCATTGTTGCTCTACATTTTTAATTATTAATTCTGTTATTATTCTGACAATTCATCTTTATTTATACTGGTGACATGCACGTGCAATGCGCGTGACTTGTCGGTAATATTTTAATAATTAAAATATACAATAGTTATTATGAAGATCATCTCTAAATATATTATTTTATTTGTCTATTTGATTTACATGATGTCTAAGCTAATTACTTCTTTTTAACAAATAATACAATGAATACATATCGATCACAACAAATAAATTAATGTTATGTTTAGATTTTAGATTTATCAAAGACAACACAAAATAGAAGGGAAATAAACATTATGTAATTATACATATTCAATAATTATATGTAGCAAAATGGGAAAAATGAAATTTTTTTCATTTTTTTGGAAAATGATTTTTTCATTTTTCTAACACGGCCAACAAATAAATAAACTTAAATTCTTTCACTTTGTTATCGTTTACTATTTTTTCTTTGTTTTTCCTTTTTGTTTTATTCTACATATTCAATCTCCAAACATAATTTAACAAGAGACATCATAGGAAAATGAGGCATTTAGAGAAAGAAGTGGGGAGGTTTAGCCCATAGCTGCATTTGAGCAACAGTAACCCCCCAACCATCGCCCCCGCCCCCCTCCTCCCCTACCATGTTACCACCAACCATTGCAGTGTCACCACTATCATAAAGAATAGTATTATAAGAAGAAAAAAAATTAATTTTCAAATGTCAACCAAATACCAAAAATTAAAAATAATTTTTTGAATAAAACTTTTTATGAGGAAATTAATTTTTTTGGTATGAAATATTTTACCTCAAATCAAATGGAACGTAGCTTTTCAAATTTGTACCTTTGTGCATATGCAGGTGGGTCGTATTCTTTGCACATGTAATCCATTATATATTTCGTATACGAGTCCTTGTTCAGTGTGAAATTGACTTCCCTCATCCCTTTGAAACAAATTTGGGTTTTCAGAATACAAGAATCTCTTTTGAGCCTTCCACCAACTTTCTCTTTTGAGCCTTGGTTTGGATATAAGGTTTTATACCTACTCGGTTGTGATTTGAATTAAGTTGTGTGTGTATTTTAGTAGATAAGGTTTTATCCTTCATAAAAAATAAACATAATATTTCTATGGGTAGACCGGCCGCTGGACTGGTGAATTAAGGTGTTTTGGATTCCACATTAAAAAAAGTCATAAATTATAACTTTAAATTAATTTTAAAAAGTTACTTTCTTAAATAGTTTTTTTTTAAAATTTAAATTAATTTTAAAAGTATCTTTTTTTTTTAGTGGGAGCCAAACACAATTATAAAAATAGGCATATGCTGTTAAAAAATAATCCAAATCCAAAACACCTTGATAAGTGATTGGCCATTGAATTTTTCTAAAATCTTACAGATTTTAGTGCTTGTGTTTTCTACTGGTAAATGCAACAGTTCCGTTTCAAGTATATAACGGAGGCGTTCTTAGGCAACAGCCACAACGTCCAAGGCCAGTTGTAGTCTGGCTGTCCATTTGTTTGTGGCTTCGACTGGTCGGACTCTTGAAGGCAGCTGCAGTAACTGGCAAGTTGTCATTAAATTTAAGAGTAATTACATTTTATCACTCTATAGTTTGAGTCCGAATTAGATGACTCTCTTATAACTTAAAAGTAAATACATAATTTTTTATGATTTTGAATTAATCTATAAATAGATAAAAACTATTAAATTTAATAAAAATTCTATCATAGAGGTATTTTTATTATTTTATATCTCTAAATTAGAATATTAAAAAGATGATTTGACTTTTTTATTCTAAAAAAATTATGAAAATTCAAGATTATGACCCTTTTATATCAAAATAAAGTGTTTTCTATGGAGTTTTTTTTTGTTATTTCATAAAGTTGTCTTTTTTATGTTTTAATTTTAATATGTAAAATGACCAAATCATCTTTTTGGAGACATAATCTTTAATTTTCATAATCTTTTTGGCATGAAAAGGTTAAATTATCTTTTTAATATTCTAATTTAGAATATAAAATGACAAAAATACTCCTATGATAGTACTTTCATTAAATCTAATGATTTCTATCTATTTACAGATTAGTCCAAAACTACAAAAAGTATTTAGTTTTTGTCAAACTATAAGGTGGTAAAATGTAATTACTCTTTAAATTTATTCGGCTGAGTTACACGTGGCTTCAACTGAATGGAGTAAGGCAAAGAAAAGGTTGACTGCCGCAAGACATGGAGGACATAAATCAGTAATTTCATTAGCGGAGGCTGGCGAACTCTTCTTTTCATTATAACAGATAGATATAGATTGTTATATAGAAATAATAAAACAAATTAGTATTTAAAGTATTCAATTTAAATTAAATATTAGTGGATATATCAATACAATTAAACTACATAAAATAAAAATACAACAAAAAAAAAGTAAAATTTTTTTAACTTTTTTACTTATAAACTAAAAAAGCAAAATAAAAAAAGTTAAAAAAAATTGTATTAATTGGGCCCTTAAAATAAAATACTAAGAGTACTTTAGTTCTTCTTCGTTTTCATCCAATTTTAGATGCTAAATTTATAATCTATCTCTTTCTTATAATTCTCCATCAGCTTTCCCTTATTTCCTTAAATGTAATTCAAAGAAAATATAACTAATTTTTTGTTTTCCAAATCCTTGTTGCTGTTTGAAAGTTACGGAAGGGAAAAGAAAGGAAGAAAATTTTTTTTTTTCCTATTTTATTTTGTTAAAAAAATAAAAAAATAGAAAGAAAACTCCTTTTTTTTTTTTATATATTTGAAATTCAAAGAAAATGCGAAAGAAAGAAAGAGTGATTATTTTCTCTTCATTTCTCTTACCTTTCCCTAATTTTCTCTTTCCCTCATTTTTTCTGTATTTTCCTTCCTTCGCCAAGTTCTAAACGGGCTATTCACTTCCTGATAATAAACCCGTCAATCAAAGCGGATATTTAAAAAAAGCCACGAATAAATCGGTCCGAGCACCAACGTGACCCTAGTACAACTACACTACTCTTACTACGGACCCCGTCGATAGGTCCGACTCACCACCTATTGTTGCTCTATTCCAACCAACGGTTGTCAAACTGCGCCTAAAACCCTGACATCCTCTCTCTCTCTCTCTCTTTCAAACGCCGGAAAACCCTGGCATCGAAGCCAGTCTTTCTCGAATTCCCGGCACAGTATTCCCACATGCTGCAAACTTCCCCCTATATAGAGGATCGACGGGCGTCGCAATGCTGCGAATGCCTTTGAAAACCCTACACTTTTGAGGAACTTACTGTCTTAAAGACATAATGAACGCCCAAATCATCGGTACCCTTATGTATATATTTGTGCATATGATGGTTTATAAAAAAAAGATTTTTTTTTCTTATTTGTTATAATGCTTGTTGTTTTTCTGTTGCATTTTCCTGTATGCGAAGATCCATTGCAGGGGGATTTTCCGGAAGTGATAGAGGAGTATTTGGAACATGGGGTGATGAAATGCATAGCCTTTAATCGCAGAGGAACCCTTCTTGCCGGTAATTTAACCTCTCTCTCTTAAGTGCTCCAATTCTCAGACCCTAATGTAAATATAATGGCAAGAATGCGTGTGGTTAAGTGTGCGGCATGGTAATCTCGATTGTGCCCTTGTGAAATCTTGATTATGTTATTAAGGATTTTTTTTTTTTTTTGGTTTGATTGTTGCTGTTTTTGTGCAAATCATTGTATTTTGGTAATTAAGTGAAGCTCAACATACCTGTATGTCCATTCACTGTCAAACTGAAATATACAAGTGAATGGGCATTGTGTTTTGCGATCATTACAATATCGTCACTATCTTATTTTCTTGTGGGTATAGTTTCTACTGGCCTTTGCTAGTTTGGATGCTATGCAACTGTTTTTTGAATTATAACTTCTCCATATTGAATGTGAACTGTTATGTTCTTAAAATGGAGTCTCTATTGTTGTGTGCCTGTTGAGAGGTGGAAGGGGGGGGGGGGTGTGGGGGGGGGGGCAGGTGTGATGTGAATGTGTTTGATCTGTGAGGGGTTTATTACATGTTGAAGTGGAAGGGCAATTCAGCTTCAGTACAGTTGGCTACTCATGAAGGTTCCACATTCAGGTTCTAGATGTCAGAAATGGTGCATCATGTATACCATTACTTTGTATCATTACTCATCTGGATTCCTACAAATGTTAGTGAACTGCCCATAACTTATTTTTGTTGTATTTACTTTAAAAGCTAACAACCAAGTATCTGAGTACTAAGTAGTGATCTTTTCCCCTCGTATGTCTTCCTGATTACCCATACTCAGTGGTGGCATTTGTAACTTATGTTAGTTCTTTCAATACCTATTAACTAAAAGCTTTGGTGGTCTCTTGGGTTAGTTGAAGTACAGTTGTAATGTAATGTTGAGTGCCTGCTAAAGTATCCAGGGTGCCCTACCCTTAATTTTCTTGTACTTAAGCAGTGAATGTTGTTATGCTAGTTGTGAATAGAAGTATGTAACTAATTTATTCAACATATCATCTGTAATGAGGAGTGCGGATAGTAATGCTTGAAGTGGAGGGGAATTAAAGGATTTGGTTATCACCATCAATTATGATGGTAGAGTTAAAAGGGTTGATGAGAAGGGAGATAGAGGAGGGGTTGTTAATGGTCGTCCTTGATCTTTAGGAGTGTGTCTTGGATGGGTCAACTATTGTTTTGTACCTTTGTCATTCATTCAGGTCTCCTTGGATGTCTGGTTTATTGTAGAGGTCCTTGCTTTTGCAATCAGGTGGTTTCCCCTTGGCACCTTTTTAATTTATTCCCTTACTTGACAATAACAAAAGTCATCTATATAGATGTATGCTGTTAGGGTTGCCAATGGGTGCCAGTTGACACCATGGAACTAGTTATTGTTTGTTATTTGTATATGCCAGTGATATGTATTTGTAGCAGCAAGAATGATTTGTGCATCTGCTGTTATAGGAAGGAGTAACCATCAAGGCCTACGTGTATTGGGTGTTTGAATTTTGAGGGGTTTAGGTTATTGTGCCATTTGTTTATGTTTTTGTCGTACTAAAAACTCTGATGGATTTTCAAGCATTTGCCCTAGTTGTAACTCCCAATACAAATACTCCATGGACAGTACGGGCTTTAATAGTTTTAGTGAAATGCATATGCTAAATAAAGAATCCAAAAAACAAATAAATGAAAATGATAATATATAGTTATATATATTTGTTACAACTTAGGCCTTAGCACTTTAGGGTAGTGTTCATTATCTATTTGGTTTGAGATTTGATTTAACTTACTTTATTTATTTTGTATTGGTGTGATAGACCTAGTTTTACATGGTTCTTCGCTCCAAGTTAATCCTGTTGACATGATATGACAAGGACAAGAGTATGAATAATGTGTACAACCCCTACACCCATGCCGAGTAGTTGGATCCAGTATTATCTAAATGATGGAAGAAGAGAAGGTGCTCATATTTTATTGGAATAGGAAGCATGTTTTCTTCTTTTCTCATATATAGGGAGAAAGAAATCTACTTTCCCAATTGAATACTATTTGAATTAATGTATGTCTCTACATGGTTACAATCTCCTACATTACACTATAGAAAAATAAGTGTCAACTTACCCATAGCCAACTCCTATATACATATCCGTATATCCTAAGGTTTGGGGTTTAGGGAGGTACAATGCCTAGACTCACACCTGCACCTGACTCTTTAGTCCATGTAATGCAGGAAGATGCATGGCATCATATGTATATTGAAACAATTAAATAATTAAGTTGGTTGTCTAATTTATTTTGTTCCTCTTATGTATTTAGTTTTGTTATTTCTATTTTGAGAGGTTTTCCTTCAAATTTTGTCTATTATTGTAACCTCAGATGCTGTTTATCAACTATGTGGTACCTACTTTGCTCTTATCAAGGGAATTCAAGTTATATTCCTGACAACGAGAAAACTTTAGCATCCAACACTACCCATTATGATTAACGAACTGGAGCTACAAGTAAATGCACTAAGGGACTCCATTATTAATGTGGTCAATCTGCTGCTTGCATACGAAGGATACTTGGACTATGCCTAGCTCTCCAAACACCCCCACCCCCGGGCTCCCGTGCCTCCGGAGGATTTTCCTTTTGTTGAGTTTTTCATTAGTATAGCCGTTTATGGGAAGATAACTGTAGCTTGTACAGTTGTGCTGGACCCAAGATCAATTGAAAAGATAGGATCAAGAATGTCCGAATTCTACAGGATGGCAAGGATGTGAAGGCATTAAGAGTTAGTGACTCTTGATAAAAACAAGCATAATATTATTTGTTTTATAAGTTAAAAAAGTATTTGGAGCACATAAGTTGCCATGATTGTACCAAATTAAATTCATGATCCACCAAATAATTGTTTGGTGGTGCTCGAAATTTAGTGACCTGACTTCAAGTTGTTATTTGCTACTTAAAAGGTAGTGTGGAGAAGATCAAGGCAGTGGTGATGGACAATTAGCAGATAAAAAAAAAGAAAAGGAAAAGCTTATCAATTAGTTTCTTAACATGCCCTAGATTTACAATCAGATGTTCAAAGATGAGAATCTTTCAGGGTGCATACTAGTCAAACATACCTTTGAAAGTGAGTTTGATTTAGCAGGTTATTGTACAATGGTTTTCAGTTTACAGACATAAGCAGACGCATAAAATAATAATTAAATAAATACAAGAACACAAAACATTTTTTTGGGAAGAAAAGAGTCAATTCTTCCCTTATAACATGATTTAGGGTATTCATTAGGTTCTAGATTCTTTGTTAAATAATTGTATTTTAGCCTCAAAGCCTAACTAATTGGTAGGCCCAAAGATAATAATAAAAACTATGTTTGTATTACAGTATGCTTTGTATCTCTGTGGAATTTATTGATCCGCTCTTGATGATGACTAAGCCATCTGATGCTTCTTTGGATGAGATTTTAGAGTTGGAATCCTCGAATCTAGTTATGTTGTGTAGTTTTTATTGTCTACTTAGAAACAAGATTGCAAGCTCAAAAGTTGCTTTGCAAATTCACAAACCAAGTATTTGTTAAGCAGGTTTTTCTTGGAGCCAATAGAAGCAATAGGCCCAAAGATTGTATCATACTGTCCTTTCTATTAAGAAATTTGTTTTATTATTTTGATTGTGATTATCAAGAGAACATATATGTTTGATGAAATCACATATACGTTACTTGTATAG
The DNA here is from genome assembly GCA_033060915.1 of Euryodendron excelsum. Classification (NCBI taxonomy): domain Eukaryota; kingdom Viridiplantae; phylum Streptophyta; class Magnoliopsida; order Ericales; family Pentaphylacaceae; genus Euryodendron; species Euryodendron excelsum. The sequence goes on from CM065379.1 coordinate 20,916,717, forward strand.
TTGGAACCAATGTGTGTGTTTGCTGAATGTATATATTACCTTTAAATGGCTTTGATTTACTTTAAGGCAACCCCCATTTAATTTATACGGGGTTAATGTGCTTGATACTTTTCGTGTTTGCAAGGAGTGTTATACTGACAAGTATGTGTTATATTTATGGTATCTTTGTCTATATTTTCTAGGATCCTTTTCTTTCTTTTTCTTTTTCCCCATTATTTTATGTTTGGAGATGATCATTATGATTCAATGACTACTGAAACAACATAGTATGTCATATATTGTGTTGCCATGGCATTGAGTGTTGTATTCAATTTCCAATATGTTTTTTACAGCAAGCAGACTCATGAGACTCATGCCCCCAGTATTGATGGCTTATGCCAAAAGAGAGGGAGGGAGTGAAGGAAATTGAATCTAACTCAGTGTACTGTATTAGGAGAAACTAAAAGAAAAACAGAAAAAAGAAAGAAAGAATCCAGTGTTCACTGATAATTTGTTAGATGCTGCTTATTGCAATCATTCTGCAAGTCGAAAGTCTCCTCTTTTGTTTTGGTAGGTGAAGGTCTTGTGCAAGTCAAAATGGAAAGTTTGATGTTTAAGGGTTTGGTTGACCTTGACCTTTGGTTTAGTGGGATGATGGTTGGTTAACTTGGGTTGAGAATTGAGAGTTCTTTTGATCCTTGGCTGTGTGACATGTTTGTGTTTCTTATGTGTTTATACGTGTGTTACTTCTATTTAAATGGTGGTTGTTTTTAAACCTTTTTACTATTACCTGAATGAGATGATTGCTTCTCTAGCCTTCTATGTATACTGAAGCCAAATTCGATTTCCAATACAATTGCTTCATTTCTTACTTTTAGCTTAGTAACTCGGTCGAAGTAGATATACCTCATAAGCTTAATAAGACGATAATTGTTGCAGTTTGTTATCTTTTGTACTCTTATTAACTTCCTAGGATGACATGTCTATGACCAACGTGTGTCGAACATACACTTGCTGGACACGACCCAACATTTCGTACATGTGTCTAGAAGTGTCATTATTTTTTCATTTTTTAAAAATGGTCACTCTTCAGACAAACTTGGGACACGTGTTTGTCGCCTAGACACACATGAGACACTTTTAGCGTCTTGGTATAAGCTTGAAGGAATTAAAATGGAGCTTGGTCGCAGATTTATCAAACGTTGGAGGTGATGAGAGGGGTTTTATGCAGTGTTTCAAAAGCGGTCGAAACCGTTAGAACCCCTTTACATAACAGTTTTACCTAGTGCTGAATCTGTTACAGGTTGATGTAGTGGGAGGGAATGAAATTCACAATCATATAGGCCATTATGGCAACTGCAACGACGTAATTGGTCTGTGAAATTTATTAATGAGAATCAGATCAGGGTTTTTACCTTTTCTTTCACTTTCTTTTGCTCATACTGTTATACTGCCTCTCCCAAGCACCATTTAAGTTCTAATACTCCCAAATCTCCCTCTATTTTTACTGATCTTGAACTTCATCTCCAAAATCTGCCCCTGTTTTCTGAAGATAGAAGAATTGAAGTTTGAATCTAAAGAGTGAAGCACTGAAGCTTTATTGAAGACCGAAGCACTGACCACCAAGTGGTAGGTGAGATGGCTTTAGCTAGGGAGTGCAGGTCAAAGTCCCCTTCCCTTGCCCTTCATATGTGGTCGCGAATTCGAACCTGCTTGCATAGTAGTCCTTGTGAACCAGATGCTATATGTGGGGATTTGCAGCTACCTTGTAGCTTGGATGGGGTTGGGTAACTATGGCTCTACTCCTTCCTGAGAGAGCCCAGCAGCATAGGGGCTGCTATAGTCACGCCCAGGCAAGGATGCTAGTCGGGTCGCCCCTCACTACCCTTAAGCCTGCACAAAAAAAAAAAAAAAAACAGAAGAAAGAAAACACTCTCTCTCTTCTTTTCCCTTTGTTGGGTCTTGAATTTTCTTTTTAGTTTGTCATGTGTTTCTCTCTCTGTCTATAATATATATAGTCGGGTGAGGCAAGAGGACCATGAGGTTGATGAGTCTGATGGGGTTTGAATGTGTGGTCCTGCCCCCACCAACTGCCCAACCTATTTTCTGCCCTTTTTTTTGCTGCTTCTATTTTGGTTATAAAAATGCGTAGTGGTCTAGGATTAAAATGTTTGTACCACAAACTTCTATAATGCAGTGGACATTTCTAAACTCTTCTTGTGTATCATAATTTTGCTTTTGAAATGCATGAATATTTATTGTGAGCCCACCACACACACCCCCCCCCACCACCCCCCCCCCCCCCCCCCCCCCCCCCCCCCCCCCCCCCCCCAACAACCAAAAAAAAAAAAAAACAAAGAAATTTCATTATTAAAGTTGTGAGCTTAGTTTGTATTTTTTTTTAATTTTAACTTTTTAGAAAAATTAATTTGTTGTTTATGGTTCTTGCAGATATCTATAGAAGTCTAGAAGCTCTATGACACATGAATCATTAATTATTGAAAGAATATATGTAAACTCATCCTGCAACAACTTAAAAATAGTGTAAAAGTTAGTACATATATTAAAATCTCCAAAAATCATTTTAAATGGCAATATATGTGATTTTGGAAAAAAGAAACCATGCATATTGGTAAAATTCGTGAAAGTTGTGGCAAGAACCAAAAAAATTCACGATTCCGGTTTTCGCTACGCCCGGAACAGCGCCACTGCCATTGTTACCATTACGGTGGCTGCTACTGTTACATAAAACCTTGGTTTTATTTATTTATTTATTGATTTTATCCAATTAAATCAGGTTCTTAATATAGTGGTCATGCATAAATCACAATCACATGTCAAAGTAACAAAGCAAAAGTAAGCACAAAAAACAATGTTTACATGGAAAACACATTTTTTGTGGGGACAACCAGAATGAGTAAAACCATGAAAACCAAACAAGCATGATCGAGAACTAAATACAACAATGCAACTTACAACTGAATCCTATTGCATGCCCGTGCCTCTAGGTGTCACACTTTCGAACTTCTAGGTGTGCTCTCCCTTGTAACGCCTAAATCCCATGACTATGTATCAAATCCATGATGATGTATCGAATCCTGTCCACGACAAACGAATCCTACCAGAACTTTTTGTGGTAAAACAAATAGGAGAACATTCTAAATACAAACTCATAACATGTGGTTCTGTCTCTGAAGTCTGGGATCGCCCTGAATGCAATGGAACTCTCTTCTCAATCTCCTAAAAGTGCTTTGGCCTCTCCAATACTTCTTATCTACAGTAGAGGTACATGAGAATATGCAAACTTTAATTTTGGTCCAAATCTTAGCCAAAACAGAATTTCTGAGTTGCTAGAATCGTGAATTTAAAAGTCAAATTCTGGGACTTCTGCTTGAGCAGATCCAGTCTTCACTCGTGCAAATGTCAAGCAAGTGTCAAGTGGTCCTCTGGATTTCTGCACTTCGTCTGCAGGAATTTATGCTCGAGTGGTCCTTACTTTGCTGGAAAGAATTTGTTCAGTTGGCGCTCTGACTCTGAATCCAGCAGCTTATAGGATGCATTGTTTTACCTAAATACAAACTCTACAGTCTAGAATTATATTACATGGAAGGTGCTCTACTCCATGGAATTCACAAACACTTAAATTCCGAATAATATGAAAATAGAAGTGAAAAAAATTGTTCTTGATATGTAAGAGGGGAATCATTTGCTTTTATTTTCATACATACATATATAGCAGATATTTATTTATTGTCATCTCTGAGGTGTCCATGTCATTTTTTCTTTTTCTTTTTTAATTACGTTATTCCATATCGTATCATATATGTGTCCCGTGTCCAAATCCTGTTTCTTAGCTTATAATGTACGACTTTCACCCCTTTGTTGCTTTATTGATTTTCTTTTCTGCATCCAAAGAATTTGTATTATTAGTGTTTTCATGTATATCATTCAACACTCTTTACCCATCAAAAAAGAAAAGTATCCATTAAAGGTGCCAAAGGCGTGCAACTTTGTACACTGGGTGGATACAAAATGAAGTAAAAAAATCGTCAACAATACAAAGTTCTCTTGTAAGAGGATGAAGATTCACAAATCTCCCATTGAATAAAAAAATGGAAACCGTGCAGTAATGACATCTTCAATCTGTTTATATGTATTTGCTTGTCTTTAAAGTGCATCAATTCCTCTCCTTCCATACACACCACATGAAACATTGGTGCCACCTTCCATGCTCCCTCTTCAATTGGCAATCATCTACCCAGCATTCATACAGCTGGAGAGCTGATCACAACATCACCCTTTGTACGCTAAAAATGAAAAAAAAGCTTACTCCATAAATTCCTAGTCTTCTCGCAATGAATAAACGCATGATCTACAGATTCTTTTGCCTTCGTACACATGCAATATCAATTAGGAAGCCAAAAAACCCTCTTACCCTTACTATCAACTGTGAGAATAGAGTCTAAGGAAGACGTCCATACTGCGTCAGACACTTTTGTAGGAACCCAGACTTCCAACTACCCTTTGACAGAAACAAATTCGATGACGCACCCAAAATAGGATAGCAGTACTTTACTGAGAATCTCCCATTCCCATCCCTCCACCTCATCGCAGCCTCCCCATCTTCTTTTATATCAGTCAAATGTTGTCATTAAAAAATATTGTACAGAAGGAATGCCATCAACTCAAATAGATTCCAAGCCTCAATTTAGAAAATTTAAATCTTGCTACCCTCCATCTCTGCAGGAGTTGTAGAACATAATAAGTACTTGTAGGTGAGATCTGCAGTACTCCTTTTCATTTAAATCATTGTCTTCAAATGGGTGGTTGCTTTCTCCTGCCTTCCTTCTGTTCATTTCTTTCATTTGACTAAAGAAATTTTTGTGTATGTCAAAGCAAGGTATCTTTGAATCCTGGCTGCTCACTGTTTGAAAATTTTTGTTGTTCTCTGTCAGCTGGGTGCTATGATGGAAGCTGCATTATTTGGGATTTTGAGACCAGGGGCATTGCTAAGGAACTCCAGGATAAGGATTGTGTTGCTGCCATAACAAGTGTTTGTTGGTCAAAGTATGGTCACCGCATACTTGTGTCTGCGGCTGACAGGTCATTAACGCTTTGGGATGTTATCAAAGGAGAGAAGATAACATGCACTAGTCTGCAGCAAACCCCCTTACAAGCTCGTCTACATCCTGGTTCCTCCACTCCATCTCTTTGCCTGGCATGCCCACTCTCATCTGCTCCCATGATTGTCGACTTGGAGACCGGAAGCACAACCGTCCTTCCAGTCTCATTGCCTGAGATGGACAGCGGATCCGTCCCCACATCATGCAACAAATTTTCAGATGGATCTGCCCCTTATATTCCAACTGCTGCATGCTTTAACAAGTACGGCAATCTGGTCTATGTGGGAAACTCTAAAGGAGAAATACTTATAATAGATCACAAAAACGTTCGAGTGTGTGGTGTGGTTCCCATTTCTGGGGGTGCTGTGATAAAGAACACTGTGTTGAGCAGGAATGGACAATATCTTCTTACAAACTCAAATGACCGGACAATCAGGATCTATGAGAACCTTCTGCCTCTGAAAGATGGACTTAAAGCTCTTGATGAATCAAGCAATATCCCAGATGAGCTAGATGGGGTTGAGAAGTTGAAAGCTGTTGGAACAAAGTGCTTAGTGTTATTTAGGGAGTTTCAAGATTCAATCACCAAAATACATTGGAAAGCTCCATGTTTTAGTGGTGACGGTGAGTGGGTTGTTGGTGGTTCTGCTAGCAAAGGGGAGCACAAGATCTACATATGGGATAGGGCTGGGCATCTTGTAAAAATCCTTGAAGGTCCAAAGGAAGCGTTGATAGATTTAGCATGGCATCCTGTCCACCCTATTGTAGTCTCTGTTTCCCTAACTGGCTTGGTTTATATTTGGGCTAAGGATTATACTGAGAACTGGAGTGCATTTGCCCCAGATTTCAAGGAACTTGAGGAAAATGAGGATTATGTAGAACGAGAAGATGAATTTGATCTGATGCCAGAAGCTGAAAAGGTAAAAGTGGAAATGCCTATTTGGTAGCACGTTCTTTGTTTATTCTTTTGCTTCTATAATGTGTCTATTCATGCAGGCGAAAGAATTGGATGTTAATGAAGATGATGAAGTTGATATTGTGACAGTGGAGAAGGATTCAGCTTTCAGTGATTCAGATATGTCACAGGAAGAAATATGCTTTTTGGCCGCCATTCCTTGTCCTGATGTTCCACAACAGCAAGACGCGTGTAGAAAGTTCTTCAACGCTGGTGGACAGCAACCATTCTGGGTCCCCTCTTTCAGAGGTGGCAGGACAGAATGGGCAAGCAATGGACCCTGTAGCAAGTCCAATTGAAGGTAAGATTATGCCTTGCCTATTTATATATTTTTTTTTGCTAGAAGCTATTTCTGGGGAGTTGGACTTCAGTGGTCATGTTTGTGAGCATGATTTAAGAACAAAACGCAACTTCTGTATTGCATTGATTCCTTCTCAACTAAAACTGTGGTTATTCCTAGCCCCTCAAAATTAGTAGCATTATACACTACTGGTTATCATATCTCTAGTTGTCGAACATCAATACCTACTAAAGTTTAAACTCTTTTTCAGAATCCAATTGTAAAAAGTTCGAAAACCTTACTCTAGAGCTAAGTTCAGGTTTCCTGCACCTTGAATAGAAGAAAAACACTGCATGGGGGAGGGGTGGGGGTTAATCAACGAATATGCAGGACAGATCACATCTACTTAGATGTGACTCCGAATTGGGGGATGCATCTTCATAAATTTATGGGTTTATTCTTATATATTCCTTGTGTCTGAAATATATGAGCTAATAATGTTTCTGAAACCTATATTGAGGTTTTGACATGGATAATCACATGCATGTGTGTGCATTAGATAAAGAGGGTTACTCCATTTGGTCCTTGTATAACACACCTGACACTTTGGTGGGCTTTGTTGTCAGAAATCAAGATGCTATTAGAGGAAATGTTGTTGTTGTTTTTTTTTTTTTTTTTTTTTTTTCCATTAGTTAAGAAATCTGCTGATTAACATGGTATTTGAATACACAAATTTGTCCCTTAGCTTGGCTGTTGTACCATCACTGCATGATAGATGTGAATGTCATCCTGCATCACAGCTGCTAGGAAGAGGGAAATGGACTCATCTCTCTCTCCAAGTAAAAATGGACACGTCCAATACGCTTATCCAGTAGTGGTGTGGTTCTGAGTCTATTCTAAGTGGACATCCATATTTCCCCTTCACTCAACCCCCTAGGCTTAGTTTTTGTTAATTTCCATGTTTAAATTGGTTTGAGTTTTGTACAGCGATGAATAATTCTGCTGCTGAGGATACAGGAGCAACACGCTTGAAAAGAAGACGGAAACCTTTGGAGAAGGTGTTGGAGTTGCAGCCTGTGCACGTGAGGAAACCCTTAAAGAAGATAAAACCATCTGGTAAATTGTCAAAAATAAAAAACAATTCTGTAGTAAAACAGGAAACTAGTATTTGTATATTTTCAGATGATGTTAGTGAAGAGTTCCATTAGATAAAAAAATCTTCTATGATTTTGTTAGTACTTGAAAATTTTCTTCATTCTATATGGATGACTGATTTTAATTTATTGTTTCTTTAGGACAGGAGTTGGCCAGTAAAAAGTGTCATCTTTTTCTCACTCTTTGTTTTTTGTTTTTTCAGTTGTCCCATTGAAAAAAAAAAACAAAAAAAAAAAGCTATTTGGAGGATACTTTTTCTATCAATCTCATGAATCATGGGAATTCTTGATCCCAAGGGGGATTGGCACTCATTTTTTCTGTAGCAGCACGGGAAAAGTTTTTTTGGTTTGGTAATTTTTTTTATATATTTTTGTTTGTATGGGAAGTATGTAGTCTAATAACTCTCTCAGTTTTCGAAATATATCCTTGGTGCTGAAATAGTCTAAACACTTTGCTAACCTTTGGCTTGCAAACAGATTACTCGGAATTGAAATCAATCACAGAAATTCCTTTGAAATTCAACTATCAATTTGATTTGGGTCATCTTTGTCACCACATGTAGAAAGAGTTATTCTGGAACATATTGGTGAAATATTTGTTCATCCCATTCGCCAATTTATGGATACAGAACTTGTATCAAGAAAATAATGGAAGTATATATATATATATATATATGCATATATGTAGGCATATGTATATTTGTTTCAAATATATTTTTCCATTTTTTGTCAAGGAAATGAGTTTGGCGAGTTAGGCAGTTGTGTGGGGGTGTGGTTTGTGGTGGTGGTTTTGGTGGCTGGTCATGAATTTTGCAGTGGCGGGTGGGTGGGTGTGGCTGAGGTGGTGGCAGTGGCAGTGGCAGTGGCAGTGGTGGATTGGTGTGGCAAAGATGGTTGGGTCACAAACACCCATCGATCCCGCTACAGAAGCCATACTTGTTAACTTGTGATGCTTGAAGTTTCCTCCTCCTCCTGTATCTATTTCACCTGTGGATTTTGGGTCAACGTTCTATATGATTATTTTTTTGTTTTGATAATGTTTTGCTTGGTCTCCAAGCTGTTGCTAGGAAATGATCTGTCAGAACATTGTGACTGGATTACATTGAGGGGGGTTTTGAGAATTATATGACTCTTTAAGGACTCGTTTGATTTCTTGGACTGACATAGAATCCCCAGACAAGTAATGTCCGGACTAGTCTGCTCCAGATTATGTATCCCGCCTTGTCATGTAATCAGGCATTTGATATATGGTTGAACTATGCACCGGATTATTGTTATCCGACATAATCTATCATTTGATTTCGGCAATATATTTGGACTGGATTAACTCGTAAAAATATCATATTACCCCGCAAATAACCATCCCCCAATTTTGGGTTTGTTTGTACATGAGAGTTAATCCAGTCTGTTCTTCATTTCAATTTTCACAACCAACCCCGGAGAGGCTGAAAAACATATATATGTATATTAGTTGTCAAATTTATATTTCTTACAAAAGAAATTGTATTACACATTCAATTGCCATCTCCTGAAACGTGTTTATTCAAAAAAATATCATATGAACCATGCAGTCCGGGACAACACACCTAGAACATGGGAAACCAAGCATTCCCTATGATCTGCTAGAACATGCAACCTTACGCCGGTAGATGTTTTCCAAAAAGGGCAGCTTAAAGTAAGGAGATACATAAAAAGCCAGCTGACTGTGAAAGCCACACCTACCACAACCAGAGCCAAAATATTATACAAGCTGTAATGAGTGCTATCCAAAAAAATCTCACCAGTAGCAGCCCCAGGAAATCAGTAGCCCACCACTTCAATAAAAGAACTTACCTACCACTCAGAAGAACACTGCAGCAACAACCCCTAGAAAGAAGAAAAATATTTTATCATTGACATTGTCTCTGGCAACCCATCTCATACCGGTAGGATTTGTGGTCCTTGGAATGTTCTCCTCCATGTCTTGGACCATAAGTTCAGTTGAATTTTTGGAGTCTGAACAACTACCTGCATTGGTTGGGTGTCATCAGGACCATGAGTAACCATGGAACGTAGAAAATCATTATATGCAAATAAAAATTTGCGGTATGTTGTCCCGGATACCTTGGTACCTGTGCATTACATAGCTTCTGAGTTGCATACGCGCCGGGTTTTTTTTCTAATGAATATCACTTACCCTACATTTCTAACTAAATAACAATCAATCGAAAACATGAATGCATTAGATCAAATAGAAGGCCAACCATTGCATAACTGTGAATACCATAAGCTGAAACTAATTAATACCATTCATTGCTGTCATTCCAACATTACAAAAAAATGTTTTCCGCATGCATTATCCAAAAAAGGACAGACAAATATTACATAAACACTAACAGGTTAATACATAACTATTTATATTGTCTACCATTAGATATCTTGCTAATATTGTCTACCACTACTAGATACCTACATTGTCATAGTTAATACATAACTATTTTGATTGTCTACCATTACATATCTTGTTGATATTGTTGTACCACAATCCAAACCACAAAAACACAACATAAACCCCCAGACTCAACCAATAACTTGATAATGTAACAGAGTTTGTCCTCTTCGGATAGGCTACTGAATATGTCGACTTGTTCGGCACTCCCTGCAATAACATCCAAAGCAGCCAACCTATTATGAAGCCCAATAGGTAGCTTAAGGAGCTCATCATTAATTGCCCTTCTTGTAGTGAAAAGGTCATGATGGAAGCCCACCCTGTAGCCAATGAACTCCAACTGACCACTGCTCCTCTCAAAATATGTATCCAACCTATTAGCAAAATAAGTCAACCCTTGAACTTTACATTAGTAGCACTAGGCCTCTTCTTCTTTCCCTTCTCACTGTTAGAAGAGATAGGGTTTTTGGTTGACATCATGTTCACACATGCACCACCTTCACTCTATAGTGGCATCTCATTATTATTGCCATCCTCTTTTTTCATATTTTCCACAGTATTTGCTGGTCCTTCAGCAAACTCTTCAGTGGCTCTATCCTTTCCAAATATAATGCATCAGTCGTCATAAAAGGACAATTGTTTGTTTCTCAAATTTTCAAGCTCTGTGTCTCTCTACAATAAACATGTTCCAATCATTACAAAAAGTATTCCAAGATTATAACAAGAAAGAAGCACAAAAGTGAAACATTCCATGTTACCTTGCATAAATCATCCCAAAGTTTATTGATAATCTCCAATATTTTTTCACTATCATTCCAACCAATGTTTGATTTTCCAAGAACTGAAAACAAGCTATCATAACCTTTGTTTTCCCACTTCTTTATCTTACTCTCTATGTGCGAAGTGACATGAAGATCTGTTCTAGAAAGTGCCGTTATTAGTTTCCACTCAAGCATTTGCAAATAGGCAGATTAAAATGTGTTGTTATCAACTTTCATCCTTTGGTAACAATGTACTTAAGCCATGAACAAACACCTATTCCTCCTTCTGTGTCCAACTATGCCTGTCGTTTTTTATCAAGACGTACCAGTTGTCTCCCCTTATTTTGATGAAGACGTACAGCTAATATGCAACGTCTCTTACGGACACAATCTCTCATCCTCTTCTCTCTTATTTTGTCACTGTGCTTGAGTGAGAGATTTGAATTTTGAGTGGAGCTTGTTTAAGTTGGTGAAAATAACCATTAAATGCTTTGTCACCCTTGATAGAGTAGGTAGGTAGGCTCCTTTTCAACAAATCCAATCAGAGTGTCGCGAGAAAGGGCATATGACTCTTCTCACTTCAGAAGTAGGCCATCCCCATTCTGTGTCTCCCTTTTGCAGCGGCAGCAGCAACACTACCCATTGTGGTGCTGAACCAATTCCTCTCACATCTCCACTTCTTATACTCACTTTATCCTCTCCCTTCACCGGACCACCCACAATCGGCTCCACCCAATCATTGGCCCAACGACCACCTCCCTTCTTTCCAATCGCCACACTAGGATCAGTGACCATCGAGAAAGTCCCTTCTTTTTTACCACCTACCTGAACCCTCTTTCTTTCTCTCGCCTCCCCTGCCCCCTAGCCACGAATCACATCCTCTTTGTTCTCTCTCTCTCTCTCAACACACGTTGAATACAAATTTTTTTAGAATGGGTTTTTGTGGTACCCAAAACTTCTCTCTACTCTCTCTCTCTCTCGTTTCTTTCACAGAAACAGAGAACAGCCACGGAGGTGCTTGAGAAGTAGCTCCGTTTCAAACAGAAAGCAGAAAAAGTGTCTTCGGGTTCAATAATTTCACCATGTCTCTCTCATCCCTTCCTCCAAAACCACCACCCCTCCCCCCCCCCCCCCCCCCCCCCCCCCCCCCCCCCCCCCCCCCCCCCCCCCCCCCCCCCCCCCCCCCCCCCCCCCCCCCCCCTCTTCAAACAGAGCAGAAAAAGTGTCTTCAGGAATTTTATTCATTTTCGGTTTGGCATAAAAGAAAAGAATCCATTGAAACCAAAGCACCAATTATATGCTTTGCTGGCAAAACAAAGTGTGTCTTGGAGGTAATTGCAACGGTTAGCCTGTGTTTCTGAGACTTTGGCCACTAAATTTTTTTTTTCTTTATTGTTATTGGTAGAAATCTAAGAGAATTGCCAGAAGAAGTAGAAGGAAGAACTTATTAGAAGAGCTGTTAGCCTTTGGTTTTTCTGGGTATGTGGTTTCTTATAGTTTGTTGAGTATGGGCTCTCCGTAGTTCTGGGGTTTCTTATAGTTGGTTGAGAACAGTAGTTTTGATGGCAGTGAGGGATATAGAATGCAAATGTCTATGGGTGGGCATTCCATCTGTTCAATGATTTATTTTCTTTTTAAGTTTTGAATTTATTTCTATTTGACTGGCATTGTCTTTCATTCTCAGACCAAGGGGAAAAAGGGGTAAAAATAAAAGAATTTTTTTATTGTGTTATTGCTATGTTATTTCTAAGGTGAGTTTGACAGATGGATGGTCTTTTATTAAAAGCAAGGTCTTTTATCTTCTTTTTTTTTTTGCTTTATTTTTTTAATTTTAGTTCTTTAGTTTAATTTAGCAATATGAATGACTTTGTGAATAGGTGGAAGTGGTAATTATATATGACCTTTTAGTGGTTGAAATTGGCTACCTCTGGGTAAGAAAAAAAACGCCTAAGTACAAGCTGACCAGTTTAGTTAGGGGGTTACTACACTGTTTGCTGAATTGAAAGTTGCATATTTATTGTTTTGTTGATCCATGATAAAAGATGGGATTTTTTTTTTAAAATAAAGTTTTCAGATGATTTTTATTTAGTCCCATTGCCTTTGTAAATCTGGTTACCTTTTTGGTTTTTGAATTTAATTGGTTGGTGTTCTTCGAGATTCAGATCCACACTATTGGGTAGTAAAGACGAGATCAAATTAATTACAAAGAGAAGAAGAAAAAGAACAAGACAATAGGGGATTTCAGAGGAATAACTTGCCATTTGAAGCATTATATGGACGTTGCTTTTTTACTGCTTGACATTTTATTCTTTTTGGTAGCAATTTGAATTTGGAAACTGTTAATAGTGAATGCTAATATTGATTATGTACTAGGGTCAATGTAAGCTAGCCTCAACAGATATTAGCCAAAAAATTGAGAAATTTTGTTAAACTGAAAATATTGAGTTAATCATTTTTTTTTTTTTGAAATATTGGGTTAAGCATGTTGATGCATGGTTTGAAAATATTGAGTTAAACATGTGTATGTGTATGCCTTCAACTATTATGACATTTTGTTCACATTACATTGGTTTGAAAAAAAATCATTGAATTTCTAAATTTTAATGTCTGATTTCAATGCCTTTTTAATTTATAAATTTTATTATAATTTTATTGAAAAGTACTAAAGGCACGAGTTCTTCCTAGTATATATATATATATATACATCACAATTTCTACAAGCGCGCACTGCAGCCTGCATGAACATTGGCCAACGGCTTGCGAAGCCCACCTGAGCCCATTTGTATTTTATAGGACTTGGGATGATGGTACAGGTAATAGGCCCGCAAATCCACATAACTCTGACCATTATACACGGACCCACACTAGGGCTAAGAGGCCCAGCCCTCTTGAGTTTTTAGAAGTCCCTTTAGTCCTATGTATTATTTGTCTATTTATAACATGACTAGGCAGTTTCAGCATATATAAAGAAATATCCCTAATGCAATCTATCCATTAAAAACAAATCAATAATTCCCAAGCCACAAGGCAGTTTCAATCTATGCTGAAAATTCAAGCATAAGGATCCAATTACATAAAGCATTAAAATGTTCATCAACTTCAAATTTGAAACCTAATTATAAGACATATTATCAAGAAATTTATTATACATCTGCATTGTTTGGGTAACTTTTCACTTGGTTCATTGATCAGATGTCTCCACCGCATCAATGTACTCATCCCCCATGTAGAAGGAAATGCAAAACCCCAGCAAAATGACTTGAAAGGCCACTAAGCTGTGAAAGGCCACTATTCCAAACAAACTGGAGAGGTTCAGTCTAAACTATTTAAAATTGAACACTAACGTTCGTTTAAACACCTTTATCTTATTCACTGCAATTAATTTCACCATAATAAATTATACAATGTTTATATTCCAACTCTTAGAAGAAGGCAACAAAAGAAAGGATGTGAAACAGCTTGATAACGAGGGAAATAGAAGAGGACCCCAAACCTATTAGCAACACATCAAAAACATCATAGTCCAGAATAAAAAACAATCAAAGAGAACCAACAACATGTAGAAATTGCATTACACAACATATTCTAGAAGAAGAAAAAGGAACACAGAATGCCATTGGATAGAATAGATAAGTACTAGGGATAATCTTTGCCTACGCCTCCAAACAAAATTAAATAAAATTAATGAACATTTATATTTTAAAATAAATATTATGATATCATACATTGGTACATTAGAGGGCTAAAACCCTAAAAAAGAGAAAGATGAGTCAAATCTATGATCTCAATCATGAGTGAGGGTGTCCTTATCACTAGGGCCCTCTCCTCTCACTAATAATTTCAAACCACAGCAAAATAATTGGACAAACCTCACCAATTTTTTTTTATTATAAAAAAAAGAGAGATATATAAACAACCAAAAAAGAACAACAATAAAAACTATCATTTTTCAATCATTTTGTTTTCTATTAAAATAAAATTAAAAAAAACAAAGATATATATAACCCCTCTCGTTTTCAACCGTTTTAACTTGAAACAACCAAAAAAGAACAAAATAAAAAATTTAAAAAGAGAGATATGCATAAGCAATTCAATATCATAACTTATTAATGAACATTTATCATTTTCTTATTTGCATTTAACTAAAGCAGTTATATATCATAGTTTGCTTGTGGGTCCATCTAACCCAGCATCACCATTTCTACCGAACTGCCACAGATTGATTGAAACCTGAAACCCATTATACATGTGTGCGTGTAAAGTTCCTGGATTTAGAATTTGGGGGGTTTTTTGGCTGGTGAAGTTTGCTTTTGGTACGATTTCTCCATGCTTGAGGCCGATGCTGCGTTGAAGGATCTCAATGTTAGCGCAGTGGCTACGATAGTTTCGTTGGTGGTTTGTTGCACTTACTCTATTAATAGTCTGATACACTTCCACTTCCGATAAATTAACAAAATCAAAGAAAAATTTAGAAAACCCAAAAAAGCATAACACTTGAAATTTCCCATCGAGGAAGAGATGAAGGTGAGATGAGAGAGGAGATGTGTGGTTTAAGGGTTCAGTGGTGCTTTGGTTTCCGACCGTGGAAGAGATAAAGGTGGGTTCAAATATTTGAGAGAGAGAGAGAGACTAGATTTGTTGGTCGTTGGAGTTGCAGTGAAGAAAAAGGAGGAAATGGAAAATATAGAGAGGGAGAGAGTAAGGTGGCATGGCTTATACTTCAGCAGCCGTCAGCCACGCCTGGAGCAAACCGACTAGAGGAACGAAGAGGAAGTTTTGAGAGGGAGAGGGAGAGAGGGAAAAGAGAGGTGTAAATTTCAAATTGGTCTTGGGAGTTGGAATGTGATGGAAGTGAAAGAAGAGAGAGGCGTTATTGCTATTGACTGTGTATTAAGGATGGTGCCTGATGTTTGTATTGAGGAATGTGCTGTAAGTGATGTTTGCAGAGACAGCTGTTAATGTTTTTTTATAAGGAGACACAAAAAGCAAGGGTATATCAGGCATTTCACCTTCTTGGGTGGGAGACTGAAGTTTGGAAGAAGTTGAAGATGAATCTTATGGGCCCAACGAGAGCTAAGCCCAAGAATCCAGACTAGCCCAGAGAGGTTGGCCCATGAGTGCCAACCTATCAGACGAAGCCCATGTCGATCAGAGGTAGGGACCCAAAGTGGTTGGCCTATGGATCCTAATCCAAAAGGTACTAGGACTAATGACGTTTGTAATACAAATTCTATTCCTAAGTAAATTAGGAATAAATAAAAGATAAGTCCAATGCAATAAACAGACTTAATCAATGAAAATTCTTAGGAGGAAAGTAACTCCAATTCTCAAAAGTAACATGGCATTCCGAAAACTATAAATACCCCTATGAACTAAAGGTGCGAGGTACATTCACTTGAGTTCTGGCTCTCTAATATTTTATTCGATTTATTGTGATTAAGCTTGCTAACTTAATCATTAGAGTGCCTTCAGCCCAAAGAGGGTCGAGACATTCTCATCGTCTTCTTCTTTTGTAGAGTGCTCGTGCTTGTCGATATGGTTTAAGAGTTCAACCAGGGCTTTTAAAAAAATCTCACCTACAATTAGCACCGTCTGTGGGAAGGTCTACACAACGATGAGTACCGGCTATATCGGGGGAGGAGTTGATCCCACCAATAGGGAATTAGATGACAACCACGACATTCATAGTCACGATGGCACACACCAGTCAAGTCGACATGATGACAATTTGGTGCGAACTCCTGGGGGACGCTTCATTAGGTTGGAGACACAATTCATTGGAGACAATCAGTTGGAAGGATAGGAGGGTCTAGCACAGGCTCTGCAGCATGCTCGAAATCCGAACCACTGAAGAAATCATCGTAGGAACTTGAATCCATCACTATCCAGCGGCCGCGTGCCTAGCAATTTATCGCTCCAAACAACTCAGCGGGAGCAGCGGGATACAGAGATTGCCCACCTAAGATCAATGATTGAAGCAATGAGGAAAGCAATTGCCAGACGAGATAGAAGAATACCTAAGAGATTCCCAGATCAGTGGCAGAGAAGGAGAACAAATTCAAGAAACATGAGCCCCCCAGTTGCACGCACAACAAGGAGCTACATAGCTAGTACAGGGAACTATATGGACCGACAGGAAGATTGGCAGCAACGAAGGAATCGGACGCCCAAAGGATTAAAATTTCATTTCGAAAGGTCGCTTTGGTTGGGTCGGAAACAAAAATATTTTGGAAATGTTTCGAAAATAGTAAAATTCAATCTTTTGTATGAAAATTGTACAACATTTACAAAAATTTTAAACTTAAGTTAATACAACTTATTGTTTCGGTATTTACCGTTGTGTTTTGGTTCATTTTTTTATGTTCCAGTATGATTTGATCATAATAATAGTGTTTTGTTATTCCACTAATGTTCGTTTTGTTCTCCTAAAATGTTTCGGCCATTTTGATAGAAACAAATGGAAATTTGCTCATTGCCAGCGAGAGACTCGGCAAGGGTCGAGCCAGAGCAGCAAGATTGGGACAAGTGGCCGGAAGATCGGCTCGACAACTGAGATAAGCACTAAAAGGGGCAGACAAACCAGCATATAGCCAGAAGAGCCTTGGACCAGATTGTTTCCACCCCTTTCACAAAAGAGATTAAGACATGTCGACCTCCCAGGAAATTTGCCCCACCAAAATTCACTCCTTATGATGGGAAGTCAAATCTCATTACCCATGTTTGGCACTACAACAGATGATGCTGCTATGGAGCTATGACGATTCACTCATGTGCCGAGTTTCCCTTTAAGCCTAGGAGAGGTAGCTCTGCAATAGTTTGACAAGTTGTAGTCCAGATCAGTATCAAGTTGGAGACAACTCATCGGGTTATTCACTAATCGGTTCATAGCCAACAACAAGTAGTCGAAGGAGGTGGACTAGTTGCTGACCTTACAGAAGAAAGATGACGAGGGATTACTCGTATATGTAAGGAGATACTAGGAGGCTTATAATGAAATAAAGGACTGCAACGAGCAATTGGCTATTGCACAGTTCAAGATCGGCCTTCTTAGAGAATACCGGTTGAGGCAATCCCTCATGAAGAAACCAGTCACCTAGATACAAGACTTGATACTAAGGATTAAACAGTACGCACAGGTGGAAAGGATGTAGCACAGCCAATGCAGGAGAAGGTTGGCGAGAAGACCGAGAAGAAAGATGGGCATGAAAGTAAGAAGCCTAGATGTAAAGAGAACAACAATAATAGTCAGGGCAAGAAAATTATAGAAGGGGTCAATATAGTCTTTAAGAACCTCATTTACAAGATTTTGCCCCAAATAAGAGACCTTCTTCAAGTGGCCCCCAAAGCTGGGAGAAGACCTTGCCGTCCGAGACCAGAGGAAGTTTTATTCTTATCACAAGGAAAAGAGGCATAAGACGGAGAATTGCCAGAATCTTAAGAACCATTTGGAAGAGTTGGCAAAGGTGGGACACCTTGACCAATACATTAACCGAGTGAAGACGAAGTGGGAGACAGAGTAGACAAAGCAGGAAGCATCTTCCCAAAATAAAGTCAGAATTGAACCTGTCCGAGTAATCAATGTCCTCCATGGATCAGCAGAATCAGCAACTGTAGTTCAACGCAGATACCGGGCGGAGATCTAAAAAGCAGCACACCTCAAGGAGGTAATGCAGTCGGAAGCCCCAAGCAAAAGGGCAAAGGTCAGCAGCAGTGCTGAGGCCATAACCTTCACCGATGATGACTTGGCAAGGGTGTGTCGTGCCTAGATTTTTCGTACTCGAGGAAAACACACACAAGCGAGAAAAATACCGTACTCTCTCATTAGAACTCATTCTCCTAAAAGAATGAGTATGACTAGGTTTGAATGAAAAATTGATTTGAATAAAGGGCTTTCGGAAAAAGTTTGGAGTCACCACCAAACTTGATTAATGTGAGTTAGGTCACCTAAAACGAAGCACAATCTGAAGACTACACTTAGGATTTTTTTTGAAAACTATTTTTGAAAGTACTTCCTCACGAGAGGGTTTTTAAGAAAACAGGTTGTTTGGCAACCTTTAGAAAATATTTAAGCCATTTTTTTGAAGATAACTCCATTTGGTCTTTTGAAAACAGTGATTCTAAGTTCAGAGGTTGGTTATGTGTAGGGAAGACGCACTAAGCCATCACCCTACCTCACCCTTGCGGTACTTACATGTCTATTCACCCTATATTCACCTATTAGATTCTTCGATTAATACGTGCCCAAAACTATCCACTTTAGAAAAGAATGTTTAAAAGAATGATGCATGATGTGTAAATGCAAGAAAAGAGTTTTGATTTGGAAATAGATTTGGAAAAGACTTGATTCGATTTTGAAAAAGAGATTTGAAAAAATAGATTTGGAAAAGACTTGATTCGATTTTGAAAAAGAGATTTGAAAAAATAGATTTGATTTTGAAAGATAGTTTTAGAGACTAGAAATAGAGATTTGAAAATAAATTTTCAGAATAAGAGATTGGTAATAGATTATGAAATCGAAAGTTTGGAATTGGAGATTTGAAAGAAAAGTTATGGAATTAGAAATTTGAATAGAGTTATGGAATTGGAAACTTGAAGAAGATTGTGAAATTAGAAATTGAAAAAAAGGTTGTGGCCGCACCTATGATAGTTGCCTACGTATCCTTTTTGAGGAATCAGGTTAGTCGTAGTTCGGACAAGAGTCCGACAGAAAATAGAATGTTTGATTTGAAAAAGAGATTGATTGGAACAAGGCGTTTGATTTGAACTTAGAATAGAAGATTGAAATTTAGAATTTGGAATTGAAAAGATTGGACTTTGATCTAGAAAGATAGAACTTAGAAGAAAGATTTGGACTTGTTTTGGAACGATTGAGGTTTAGGAAATCTAGACTCAAGAAAGATAGGATTGTGGAGACTCAAGAAAGATTTGATTCGAATGTCGGACTTGGAAGATTAGGGAAAGATTAGATTTAAGAAAGGTTCAAATTAGGAAAGTGCCGTTTTTAGGAAAACTTCGATTTAGGAAAGTTTTGAATTAGGAAAGTTTCGAAATCGATTTAGGAAAGTTTTGAATTAGGAAAGAATCAAGATTAGAAAGCTGTGAAATTGGAATGTTTTGGAATAGGAAAAGTTCGATTTAAGAAAGATTTGGAATTTGGAAAGTTTGGAATTTAGAAAGTTTTAACTTAAGAAAGATTCGAATTTAGAAAGTTTTAACTTAAGAGAGTTTTGGATTTGGAAAGGTTTGAGATTTAAAAAGGTTTTGTTTTTAAAAAGTTTTGACTTAAGGAAGTTTTGGATTTTAGAAATATTCAAAATTTGAGTTTTAAAAGTTCTTGAAATTAGGAAAGGTTTGAGTTTAAGAAAGATTGAACAATCTAGATTTGGAAAGGTATGGGATTCAGAAAGGTTGGAGTTTTAGGAAAGATTTGGAAGCTTAAAGTTTAAGGAAAAATTTAAATGTTCAAGTTTTGGGAAACTTAAGATTTAAGAAAGTACGAGATTAGGAAGGATTTGAATTAGGAAAGATTTGGATTTGGAAGGATTGAGATTCCTATTTCCTAAAACAAAAGATTGGATTTTGTTTTAAAAAATGAGATGGTTTGATTTTGTTTCCAAAAACAAAGGATTGGATCTAGTTTCCTACATGGGAAGATTGGATTCGGTTTCCTAAAATGGAGGATTTGATTGGGCATGGGATTGGAAAGATAAAATTTTGAAAATCCTAGATTTTAAAGTAGAAAAATAGGTTTTGAAAATATATAGTTTTGATGTAGAAAAATGGGATTTGAAAACCTAAATTTTGAAGCCAAAACAGGGAATTGGAAATCATGTTTTTGGGAAGGAAAATTAGGGTTTCCTAATTGTTGGCTCTTCGGCTTGACTAGGGCTCCAAGTTAAAGAGTTTTTGAAAAGTGAATTTTTAAGAAAGAAGATTTTTGGAAAGAAATCTAAGAAAAGAGTTTTTAGAAAGTAAATTTTGAAAAGAGAGTTTTTGGAAAGGGATTTTTAGAAAGAGTCTTTGGGAAAGAGATTTTTGGAAAGAGTTTTTAGGAAGAAAACCTAGGGAGCGTTTCTAGAAAGGAAGTTTTAGGAAGTTAAGTTTTTTGAAGGGAATCCTTAGAAAACAATTTTGGAAAGGAGATTGGAGAGAGTTTTTTAAAAAATATATTGGAGAAGAGATTTTAAAAAGTAGATGTAAAAAGAGATTTGGGAGGGGATTTTGAAAAGAGGTTTTGGAAAGTAAGTTTAAAAAGATATTTTGGAGAGGATTTGAATATGGACTTTTGCAAGTCTCTAAAAATAGCACACTTTCCTAAAACGATTCTAACCATTAGAAGATTAGAACCATTCTAGGATTGTGGTTTTGAAAACAACAATGATTTGAAAATATGGACCATAATAGTTATTTTAAATGTAACACTTTCCTAAAGCAACCGTAGCCATGGAAAGGCTAGAATCACTTTAGGATTGTGATTTTAAAAACAAGTTTTAAATAAAAAGATTTAACGCACGTTTTGAAAATGGTTTTGATGCAAGTTTTGAAAACAAGTTGGAAAACGAATTTTGGAGGAATGCAAGATCATGATATGCACAAAGCAAGTTGGGGTCGTGAACATACAAGGTTAAGGCTTCACCACATAATTAAGGGGGCCGAACCCATGTGGTCTCCGGTTAGACTAAAAAAAGCCCCCGACACGGTGACCTTCAATAGCCTAATCCTATATATGGACCGGGAAGTCCCTTGTTTTAAGCATACAAGAAAGGGGGGGGAAGAAGATGGGGGATTAAATAGAAGAAAACCCAAGTGAGTTAGGAGAGAGAAGAGAGAGGGGGAGTTGTGTAAACGTAAATTGGGAGCCTATCTTGTGTCTTGTTTTATTCGCGTTGTTTTGCTTGCTTTGTTTCGATCTTCACTTCAATCTTCATCTTGATCTTCGAGTGCCTGCTTGGATTTTTGGCAACTTTAGAGTTGCAGTATTTCAAGTCTTCAATGGAGGCTTCAGAGGCTAGTGTATAAGTGTATAGGGGTGTATGTGAGTGTATAGGAGTGTATAGGAACCAGGGTTTGTGTATGGAGGCTAGGGTTTTGGAAAACCTAAAGAAGACTAGGGTTTAGGAAGGCTACGAGCTCTGCATATCGAAGAGGGGAGTTTTTAGATTGAGTTTGCGAACCTCTTTTACGCTGGAGGAGGCTTTGTATTTATAGAGAGAAGAATGACCTAGCGCTTGTTCCAGAGGTGTTAGGCCAAAATTTGGCTTGGTGCCATTACTAATGGCGCCATCCACTTAGGAAAGTTTTAAGGCCGGCAAGCAACGTATCTTCAAAAGATTTGGGCACCTGTACTAGTAACTACCATGCAATTTTTAGCCTGGCTTCACTAGGAGTGACTCCGGAAGGTCTAGAAATGATTTAAATGACCAGGAATGACTCGGAAGGCTAGAAAGGGATAGGAACCCTTAGAACAGTGTCTCAGAAGTAGTAGACTTGCAAAATGATAATAAAATGTGTTAGAAGGGTTGAACACGCTATTAGGGACAAAACGGTCAATCAGGCTGGAAAGCTACCGGGATGGACTCAGAATGTTCCGGAAGAAGACTCGAGGTTTGGAAGCATTACTTAGAATGGTCCAAGAGGTTACCGGTTTAATACCCAGAGCCAGTGTGGTTGGAAGAGGTGACCGGCCCACTAGGGGTAAAACGGTCATTTTGCACCGGGTTTGCCAAAACTGACGCAGAATGATCCGGAAAGATAATGGAAGGTCGAGAATACTATAAGAAGCATTCTTGGGAGGTTACTGGTTTGATACCCAGAGCCGGTGTGGTTCCCAAGGCATTTGGATGCCTAAGGGCAAAATGGTCATCTTGATTGAAAAGTTTCGAAATTGGCCTGAAACTGACTAGAAGACACCTAATCATGTCGGATTGTCTTTAAGACAATCTTAAAAATGTGGACTTACTATTCTGAGGACTTAGGTACTGTCTCGAAGAACGTGCCAGAAATGGCCCTAGAGGCAGTTTGGTCATTTTTCATCGAAGTGGGCTAGCAGGCACTGGTGTTAACCTGGGTTTTGAGTATTTCTGTCACTCTGACGGTTTCAATGTTTATGAGTATTTCTGTTACTCTAATGGGTCGCGATCATTCTAGAGACTGCCTAATCTCTAGAAGCTGCTAGGTGGACTTAGCGCCCGAGGAATCAACTTTATCGGAAGGCGTGCCAAAACGGACATTACTTCATTGGCGGGCTAGCAGGCGCCAAAGGTGGACCATTCTACCATCTCAGGGACTTGGGGTCTCGTCCCGATCAACAGGTTTGAAGGGATTTACCATTCTGAAGAGTTCACTCGGAAACGTGTCGGATAGAATGGACTTACCGCCTTGAGGAATCAACTTTCTCGAGTGTCCTAGATTTAATTGGAATTGGAATTGAACTGGAATTGGACTGGAAAAGGGGACTTACCATCTTCGAGAAGACGTGCTCATTAAAATTGGACCGAATGATGCGCTTAAGGGTATTTTGGTTATTTTGCCTCTATTTGGGCCCGAAGGGCCAGAGAAGCGATTGATTGACGGGATTAGACTTGAAAAATTGAGTTGATTTAGAATATGTCCATATTGACTTGAATATAAGTTTGGACGGATTGGAGACTACCGAGCGGGCAAAAATGGGGTGCTTACAGGGTGCAACTGCGACACAATGACGTGTTGGTGGTAACGCTATGATAGGGGGACTATGACGTAAAAAGGCTGTCGATTGATCAAGGAAGCTCTTCTGAAGTCATGTTCTACAACCTCTTCAAGAAGTTAGGAATAAATGATACTGATCTCCAACCATCATTGAACCGTTTGGTCAGATTCAGCTTGGACCCGATCTGGCCGTTAGGAAAGGTAATTGTCCTAGTTACTGTGGGAGGGATTACTATTCAGATAGAGTTCTTGGTGTTTAATGTGCCTTCCCCTTACAATGCAATCATGGGTCGGATATAATTGCACCTCATGAAAGCCATACCTTTGTTCTACTATCAATTGATTTGTTTCCTAACCTAGGAGGAGTAGGATAAGAGAGGATTAGGTAGCGGCTAAGTAGTGCTACCTGACAGTATGTGCCACCAAAGAAAAAACGGGTAAGATACAGATGATGAAACTTCACGAAGACACGCCCACGATCGATAATGTCGGGTTATTACTAGAAAACAAGGCAGTTGAGGATTTAAAGAAGTTTTACATAGATCGGCATGATAAAAAAAAGTATTTTATTCTAGGCACCTCTCTGCCTAAATCTGAGGAGAAATCATTGGTCAATCTATTGACAGAGTATATTAAAGTTTTCACCTAGACACCTTATGATATGCCAGGAATTGATCCACAAGTAGCTTGCCACAGACTTAGCGTGAACCCATAGTGCCGACCTATGGTCCAAAAGGAGAGAAGGGCAGCTACTCAACATGTGGATGCTGTAATTGAAGAAGTGGACAAGCTTCTTGAAGCGGGGGCAATAAGGGAATTCTACTACCCGCGCTAGCTCTCAAACACAGTAGTGGTAAAGAAGAAAAAGGCAAGTCGAGGGTTTGTGTTGACTTCACAGACTTGAATAAAACATGCCCTAAGGACCCTTTCTCACTTCCAAAAACCGACTAGCTAGTGGATGCAACAACATAATTTGAGAGGATAAGTTTCCTAGATGCCTACCGCGGGTACCACTAGATCCCGCTCTATGAAGAGGACTAAGAAAAAACTACCTTCATCACTCCGAGGGGTAACTTCTGTTACAAAGTAATGCCCTTTAGTCTGAAGAACGCAGGTGCCACTTATTAGAGATTTGTCACCAAAATGTTTAAGCAACACATTGGCAGCATTGTTGAAGTGTACATTGACGACATGGTGGTCAAGAGCAAGGTCAGGAGGCATCACTTGGCCGATTTAAAGGAAGTGTTCAACATCCTCAAAAGCTATAAGATGAGGTTGAACGCCTTTAAATGTGTGTTTGGGGTAAGTTCTGGAAAGTTTCTTAGATTTTTTGTTACACACAGGGGGATTGAAGCAGATCTGAGTCAAATAAGTGCAATCTAGAATATCTAAGCCCCGAAGAACATCAAGGAAGTTCAGAAGTTGATCGGAATGGCGGTGGCTCTCAATCGGTTCATCAACTAATCTTTAGATAAGTACCAGCCATTCTTCCAACTTTTGAAGAAGTGAGAATAGTTCAATTGGACTCCTGATTGTGACCAGGCCCTTGACAACTGAAGAAGTACCTGGCCAAGCCACCATTACTTTCTACACCACTAAAACATGAAGAGCTCTATTTTTATCTGGCAGTATTAGATCACACGGTAAGTGCCGTCCTACTGCAACAGTAAGACAAGCAGCAGAAGCCAGTCCACTATGTTAACAAAACTCTTCTGAGAGCAGAAAGTAGGTATCTTCCATTGGAGAAGTTAGCCCTAGCATTGGTAATGGCGTCACGTAAGTTGGTACACTACTTTAGGGCCTATACAATCAACGTTCTCATGGACCATCAGCTTAAGCCACTCCTCAGAAGAGCTAATTTCTCAGGAAAACTAGCAAAATGGGTGGTGAAACTGGGAGAGTTTGACATTAAATTCCTACTCAAGTTAGCAGTAAACGGTCAGGTACTTGCTGATTTTATTGCTAAATTTTCTATTGACCTGCCCCAGAAACCTATTTAGACATTTGATGCCAATCAATCAAATGGTGAACCCCCCTTGGAACTATAGGAGATTGCTGATCATTGGAAGCTTTTTGTCGATAAAGCATCCAACGACAGTGGGGCAAGATTGGGCATAGTACTCATTACGCCAGATGGTATGGTATTGGAGCAGGCTATCAAATTGGAGTTTACTGCATCAAACAATAAGTCAGAATATGAGGTTTTGCTCGCTGGAATGTGCCGAGCTATAGAGCTCAAGTTTGTCGAGATAACTATATATGTAGATTCCCAATTGGTGGTAAACCAGATCATGGGTGAGTATGCAGTGAAAAATGACAGGATGGTACAGTACCTGGCAAAAGCTAGGGAGCTGCTTGGCAAATTCAGTAAATACAAGCTCCATTAGATCAGCCGTGACAGCAACACTTATGCCGATGCCTTGGCAACACTGGCAGCGGCCTTAAAGTCAGGATAAAAAAGAACGATTCACGTGAAGATAATGCTGAGCCCAAGCATATTCTAAGAAGAAGTGCAAGCCTTGGCTATTGAACAATTATGGCCATCCTGGATGGATCCAATCATCTCTTATCTCGACAAGGACGAGCTACTGAAAGACAATAACGAGGCTAGAAGAATCAAGAACAGGTCATTAAAGTACTGGCTAGCACATAAAAAGGAACTATATAGAAGATCATTCACCGGCCCCTATCTGTATTGTTTCCATCCTGACAAAGTGCAGGGCATCCTGTTTGAAATCCATGAGGGTATTTGTGGGAGTCATGTTGGCGGAAGATTTCTAGCGCACCGAGCTATTTCACAGGTCTACTAGTGGCCTTATATGCAGAAGGATGCCGCCCAGTATGTTCTGAAGTGTGAGAAGTGCTAGAAGTTCTCATCGATAATCCACCAGCCTACTGAGGACCTCACAACAATCATCAACCCATGGCTTTTTGCATAGTGGGGGTTAGACATAGTCAGCCAGCTGCCCCGAGCTCCAGGAAATAAGAGATTCCTCATAGTGGCAACTGATTACTTCACCAAGTGGGTGGAAGCAGAGCCCTTATCTACTATTAGAGAAGTTGACACTAAGAGGTTTGCATGGAGGAGTATCATTACAAGATTCGACATATCCCGTGCACTGGTCTCAGAGAATGGCACCCAGTTTGATGGCAACATGTTTAGAGAATTCTACAACGGGCTTGGGATAAAAAATTACTATTCAACGCCAGCCTATCCACAGTGCAATGGGCAAGCCGAGATATCAAACAAGACCATACTCAATGGAATAAAAAAGAGGCTGGAGAAAGCTAAGGTAAGATGGGTAGAAGAGTCGCCTAGTGTCTTATGGTTTTACAGAACCACTCCAAGGAGATCTACCAAAGAAACCCCTTTCTCAATGGCATATGGGGTGGAGGCGGTAATACCCTTGGAAGTTGGACTTCCAACCATCAGATCGGTAGCATTCGACACCGACCTCAACAACTAGACTTTGGCAAAGGACCTCGATTTTATTGAAGAAAAGATAGAGGCTGCTCTACTCAAACTTACTGGATATCATCAACAACTGAGCTGAGCCTACAACAAGTGAGTCCAGCCAAGAGCATTCGTTCTTGGAGACTTAGTGTTAAGAAAAGTATTGGGGCCAACCAAGAATTTGGCAGAAGAGAAGCTCGACCTAAACTGGGAAGGACCTTATAGAGTTGTGTCTTAGGTTGGCCTAGGGGCATACCGGCTGAAAACTGTCAAAGAAGGGCGATAACTACCCTGACCTTGGAATGCAAACAATCTCAGAAAATTCCATCAATAGGAGTGTTTCCCAAATGATGTAATGCTTTACGAAAGTCTATAATAATACATTGTTTTTTCCTTAAAAGTTGCAAGTGATTCAACAAAACCACAGACAAGCATACAAAAAGGATAACCATAAAAACCCAAGTATCAAAACTTGGTCCTGTCCAACTTGTTGGTAGGTCAACCAATGAAGGCCATAAAAAACCAAGTGTAAAAACTTGGTCCTGTCCAAGTTAGACAGGTCAGCCAATGAAGACCATAAAAACTAAGTGTCAAAACTTGGTCCTGTCCAACTTGTTGGTAAGTCGGCTAATGAAGGCCATAAAAACCAATTGTAAAAACTTGGTCCTGTCCAAGTTGGGCAGGTCGGCCAATGAAAGCCATAAAAAACCAAGTGTCAAAACTTGGTTATGTTTAACTTGTTGGCAGGTTGCCAATAAAGGCCATAAAAAACCAAGTGTTAAAACTTGGTCCTGTTCAACTTGTTGGTAGGTCAGCCAATAAAGACCATAAAAACCAAGTGTAAAAATTTGGTCCTGTCCAAGTTGGACAGGTCGGCCAATGAAGGCCATAAAAAATCAAGTGTTTAAACTTGGTCCTATCCCAAAAATTTGGACAGGTCAGCCAATGAAGGCCTTAGCCTAGAAAGGCAAGATAGAACAAAAATCCAAAGCTAAGATTATATGCTTTAAACGAAGAGACATCCATACAAGAGTCGAATTAGAAGATAGTAAATATTCATTCAAAAAAGTTGATCCATTACAAGATTTCACAAAAGGAAGATATAATTACTTCAAAACAGAAAACTAAAAAGCTAGGCTACAACATCTTCATCAGGCTCCTTACCTGGGTCAGTCGGGTCAGAGATGGTAGGATCAGCATTAGTTGCCTTCGAGATTTCGGCCTTTGCCATCTTCAGCATGTCTGCATCAGTCACCTTGGGGGCACTGACCTTAGTTGTCTCAGATGTACCTTATGTAGAAACCACTGGAGTCACTGTACCTTTGGCCGTCTCGGAGGCATCCTCATCACTACCTCCAGTGTCTTCTCAAAGTAGTCTGGAATATCTTTCCAAAGGTTAGAGGGGCTCTCGACATTCATTGCCTTTAGAGCCCCGTGCCAGCCTTCGATGAAGATAGACTGCTCGAGATCGACCATCTAGTTGGCAGTATCATTCAAGTTTTGTTTATGCCTTTCCTCATCTCAGCCTTTTCCTTGGCAAGCTTGGCTTTTAGTCCATCAGCTTCGGCCCTTGCCTTGTATAAGTCTACTGTGAGTATGGTCTTATCATCCTCCAGCTTTGACATGACATCATCTTTCTAGATTAGATCGGCTATAGCTTGGTCCAGTGCAATCTTTGCCTTCTTTGCTTGTTTTTCGGTAATCAGTTGGGCCTATTTTATCTTGATCCATTTCGCTTTCAGCGTGCCGTGCTCCTCAACAAATTGGTTGTGCTGCTCAGACAGAGCTCAGAAGCGTTGCATGGCCTCCAAAGCGTTGAGAGAGCCTTGGAAGTGAAACAGAGGCAACATGATTAGTATATAATTAATAAAGTCACTGCTAAAAATAAATGGAAAAAGGAACTTACCAATAGGGATTCATGAAACGCTCCTAGGAAGATAGAAAGATTATCGTTGCTCTCCAACAAACTGCTGGAGGTTAGTTTCGACCACCTCCAATGCCATTTCAGCTGACTTGATCAGGGAGTTGGTAGGCCGCATACGATGGCCACCAACTATGGGTCTAATAACCACAAAGTCGGCATCATCAACTACCGCACTGTTGCTTAGATGAGGATCTATCGGCACAACGTTGGCCATCTTTGGGTGCAGGCTCAATTAATGCGTCTCTCGCCGTTGGCTTCTTCTTCGACGCCCTTGTCTCCCTCCTCTGCTTGTAGGGTTCAGTAGCGTTAACCTCTGCAGTGGGGGTAGGGGGAGTGGGCTTTGCCGATTCAGTCACTAGCTTCCTCGATTTTTTTAATTTTTTTGTTGTCTTTTGCAGCACCATTTCTCTGAGGTTCATTGTGTTGGGAGTATCAGAATCAGAAGACGACGTGTACACTAGCTTACGCCTTTTTCCAATTTTGGCTGTAACTTGACGGTCTGGCACCATTAACGGAGTTGATGTTGACACTGATCTGGATGACCTTGACCTATTCGAAGATATGTCTTGGACAGAATGATCCGCAGGATGGGCCACTGCTTCAATAGTGGTTCAAGGTAATTCGAAAGACTCCCAACTCGGGAATCCGACCCTTGAGGTCACTAGGATGGCGCAATCAATGACTTGAGTCCCCAAACTCACCACCAGTGACAGCGCGTTAGAGGGCACGCCAGCAATGGTCACTTAGTCGTCAAGATGAATACGCTCGATCGTGATCCCTATGTGTAAGCATCCCATTTTTGCCCGCTCGGCAATCTCCGGCCCCGCTGGACTCACATTTAAGCTGAGAGACACATTCAAGTCAAAATCAATTTTTTAAATTCAATCCAATCAATTAATTGCTTCATGGGCCCATTGAACTTAACAGAGGCAAAATGACCAAGATGCCCTTGTAGCATTGCTCGGTCCAATTCTAATGGGCACGTCTTCCCAAAGATGGTAAGTCCCTGTTTCAATCTCAAATCCAATTTCAAATCCAATTTCAATCCAAATCAAATCTGGCATGCCTTTCAAGAAAGTTGATCCCTCAGGCAGTAAGTCCATCCAGTTTGGTGCATTTTTCAAGAAAACTCTTTGGAGCAGTAAGTTCCTTCAAATTTGTTGACCAAGACGGAATCCAAGTCCTCGAGATGGAAGAACGGTTCACCTTTGGTGCATGCTAGCCCGCTAATGAAGAATGTCTATTATTCGGCACGTTTTTTGAGAAAGTTGATTCCTCATACGATAAGTCCATCGAGTAGCTTCTCGAGATCAGGTAATCTCTGGAATGAACGGACACTGTCAGAGTGACGGAAATACTCGCAAACATTGCAACCATCAAAGTGGCAAAAACACTCGTAAACAGGTCGACATTAGGAATTGCCAATAAATCCCCTATGTCACGAAATCGAACCCGCCTCTTGGCCGTGACACATTTACCAAAGGACGAGATACCTTTGGAAACCAACTCATCACACACCGTCAGAGTGGCAGAAACACTCAAAACCCAAGTCAACACCAGTACCTGTTAGCCCACTTTGGTGAAAAATGACCAAACTGCCCATTGGGCCTTTTCCGGTATGCTTTTTGAGAAAGTACCTAAGTGCTCAGAGCGGTAAGTCCACCCCTTCTAAGATCGTTCTAAAGACGATCCGACCTGTTCAAGTGTTTTCTAGTCAGTTCCGGACTAAATCCGAGATTATCTGGTCAAAATGACCATTTTGCCCTTAGCCATCCGATTGCCTCTAGGAACCGCATCGGCTCTGGGTATCAAACCGGTTATCTTCCAAGAGTGCTTCTAATAGTATTATCAACCTTTGAATACCTTTCTGAATCATTCCGAGTCTATTCCAGCAAGCCCGATACAAAATGACCATTTTGCCCTTGATGGGCCGGTCGCCGTTTCCAACCACACCGCTCTGGGTATCAAACTTATAATCTTCTGGAATACTCTTAAGGGTATTTCCAATCTTCAAGCCTTCTCATGGGTCATTCTGAGTCCATTCCGGTGGTTTTCCGGTCTAGTTGATTGTTTTGTCCCTAATGGCTCGGTCGACCACTTCAACAATCTCGATATTGTTTTCCAATTCCGTTACCCCTAAAACCCTATTTTAAGGGTTTCTACCTATTTTCAGCCCTCTGGATCATTTCCGGCCTCCCGACAGATCCTCGGACTTTTCATAGTCATTCTTAGCGGAGCCAAGCCAAAAATTACATGATAGTCACTAGGACTGGTGTCCAAATATTTTGCCTTGCTTATCAAGGGTCGAAAGATACGTTTGTTGCCGTCTTAGAACTTTCCTAAGTGGTTGGTGGCACCAAACCAAAAATTAGCCTGACGCCACTCCTAGTAGCGCCAATAAAGATTTTGCCCGGGCACCACTGCAATAGGCGCTAGGCTATTTTTGTGTTTATAAAAACAGACCCTCCCCTTGCGTGAAAAAGGTTCGTAAACTCAGTATAAAAACTCTATTTTTTGAAATACAAAGTTCGAAGTTTCTCCAAACCCTAACTCTCTCTAGTTTCTTCAAACCCTAGGCTCTACACACTTAAACCCTAACATCTATACACTCTATACACTTAAACACAAGCCTCCAAAGCCTCCATTGAAGACTCAAAGTGTTGCAACTTGGAAGCTCTCAAAGACCAAGCAAAGCAAAGCAAATAAAGCAAGTAAAACAAGAAGGAGACAAGGTAGGCTTTCTTTTTACGTTTACGTACTTTCCCCCTCTCTCTTTTTCCTCCTAACCCACTTGGGTTTTCTTCTATTTTAATCTCCCATCTTCTATCTCCCTTTCTTACATGCTTGAAACAAGGGACTCCCCGATTAATGCGTAGGAAGGACTGTTGAAAGTCACCGTGTCGGGGGCTTTCTTCTAGTTTAAACTTAGACCATGTGGATTCGGCCCCATTGATTATGTGGTGAAGTCTAACCTTATATGTTCACAACCTTACTTGTATTATGCATATCATACATCCATTCAAAGTTTGCATCAAAATCCTCTTTCAAAACTTGCATTTAAAAACTTGTTTTTCAAAAACACAACCCTAAAGTGATTTTAGCCATTTCATGGTTAGAGTCGTTTTAGGAAAGTGTTATATTTATTGTGACAATCAAGGTCTAGATTTTGGGTGTAAACCCTAAATTGTTTTTCATCAAAACCACAATCTTATTATGGTTTTAGCCATTCCATGGTTAGTGTTGTTTTAGGAGAGTGTGATATTCAATGCAATCATATTGGTCCATATTTCAAATCTATGTTGTTTTCAAAACCACCAACCTAGAATGGTTCTAATCTTTTCATGGTTAGAATCATTTTAGGGAAGTGAGGTATTCAAAAGATTTCAAAAGTCCATATTCAAGCGCCTTTTTAAAATTGCTTTTCAAATTTTTTTCCAAAAACTCTATTAAAAAATCTACTCTCTAAAAACTCCTTTTTTAAACTTCCTTCCAACAATCTACTTTCTAAAACCTCTCCTCAAATTTCTTTTCTAGAAACTCTCTTCAAAAGGTCTACTTTTCAAAAACTATTTTTCTTGGAATCCAAGTCAAGCCCTAGATTCTATGGTTGGGAAATACTAATTCCTTTTCCTAAAAACACATGACTTTCTCTTTTGCTTCAAATCATAGATTTTCAAAACCTCTATTTTCTACATTAAATCCTAGGTTTCCAAAATCTCTTTTTTTTTTTTCTACACCAAATCATAGTTTTACAAATCCTAGATTTCTAAAATTCTACCTTTCCAATTCCATATCAAATCCAATCTTTCAAATTAGGAAACTAGATCAAACCTTCCCATTTAAGAAACTAAATCAATTCCTCCCATTTTAGAAACCAAATCAAATCATCAACTTTTGAAAATAAAATCTAATCTTCTAATTTAGGAAATAGGAATCAAATCTTTCTTAAATTAAACCTTTCCCAATTCATATCTTTCCTAAATCCTAAATCTTTCCAAAGTTCAAATCTTTCTAAAATCAAACCTTTCTAAACTTCAATCTTTCCAAAACTTGAAACTTTCCTATATCTAAATCTTTCCTAAAATAAAACTTCCATAAATCCAAATCTTTCCTAATTTGGCACTTTCCTAAAATGAAACTTTCCTATTTCAAAAATTTCCTAATTCAAAGATTTCTAAAATCTAATCTTTCCTAAACCTCAATCTTTCTAAATCTTTTCAAATCAAGTAATCAAGTCAAGTCTTTGCAAATCATTCCAAGTTCAGTGCTTTCTAAAATCAAATCAAATCCTTTTCAAATCTTTCTTAAACCTCATCTTTCCTAATTCTAAATTTTCTAAAATAAAATCAAAAATTTCAAGTCTAGATCATACCTTTTAATTTCAAGTCCATGCTCTAACCCTAGATTACCTAAACCCTAGGAAGCCAAACCTTAGTTCAATCCTGACCCTAAATTTAGGAAGTTTTAACTCTTTTCTAAACTAAGATGGTTTTTCAATTTCAATTCAAGTCAAAATATTTTCAAATCTCAATCTTTCCAAATTCAGTCTAAGTTTTTCTTCCAAATTCAATATTTTCAAATCAAAGTCAATTTTAAGGTCAACTCTAAATCCAAGTTTCAATTTCACATTTTCTATTCCAAGTTCAAATCAATTCTCTTTTTTCAAATTAAACTCTTTTCAGATCAAATCTTTTCAAATTAAACTATTAAAAACTTTAAAGTGTCTTTTTTCAATAGGACTCTTGTCCGAACTACGACTAACCTGATTTTCAAAAAGGGATACGTAGACAATCCTCATGGGTGCGATCACAACCTTTTTCAAATTCCCAATTTCATGATTTTCAAGTTTCTAATTCTAAAATCTATTTTCAAATCTCCAATTCCAATTTCTAAACTTTTTTTTCAATTTCAAATCAAGTCTTTTCAAATCTATTCACAAAATCAAGTTTTTCTTTCAAATTTATTTTTCAAAATCAAATTATTTTCTTACACTTGCATGTCATGCAACATATCAACTTTTTTTCTAAAGTTCTTTTCAAAGTGGATATAGTTGGATATTATTAATCAAAGATTCTAAATGAGTGAACCTAGGGTGAATAGACATGTAGGTACTAAAAGGGCGGGGTAGGGTGATGATCTTAGGATATCTTTCTTACACGTAACCAACCTCGGAACCTAGAATCACTACTTTCAAAGAGCAACATAGAGTTATTTTAAAAAAGGGGTTAAAACTTTCTGAAGGTTTCCAAACAACTTATTTTCTTAAAAACTCTCTCTTGAGGAAGTTTTTCTAACATTTTTCAAAAACCTTATGTTTAATCTTCAGATTGCACTTAGTTTTAGGTGACCTAACTCACCTCAATTAAGTTAGGTGGCGACTCCAATCTCTTTCCAAAAGCCCTTAATCAAATCAATTTTCAATTCAAACTTAGTCACACTCGTCCTTTTAGGAGGATGAGTTTTAACAAGAGAGCACCATGTTTTTCTCACTTGTTTTTCTCAAGTGTGAAAAATTGGGCCGCGACACTATAGGGATCTCGGCAAACTCACTGGCTGCACCCTCTTCCGCTAGCTTGGCAATCACACTTGGTGGGATCTTGGATGAGGCTGTGAAGGTGGAGACCTGGAGTGGGTAGTTCAGCAAGATGTGGGGGGTCCTCACAATATCTCACTGCTGACCAGAGCCTCGGTAATTGAGAACCTTGTTCAGATCAGGCAAGTTCACACTAGATGTACAAGTTATGAAACAACGCGTCCCTTCGGATGCAAGGTTGGTACGAAGTGTCCACATGTTATGAAAAGACAGGAAGTTTAAAAGGCAAGCTTTAAATGAAAATCTCACCCCCTACCTACGTTTGTCTAAACAAGGTGCAAGGGCTGGGGAAAATTGTGGGCCCAATGAGAGCCAAGCCCAAGACCAGGAGAGACCAGCCTAGAGAGGTCTGCTCAGGAGTGCTGACCTATCAGATGAAACCCATGCTGATCAGAGATAGGGACCCAAAGTGGCTGGCCTATGAATCCTAGTCCAAAAGGTACTAGGATTAATGCCATCCGTAATACAAATCTTATTTCTAAGTAAATTAGGAATAAATAAAAGATAACTCCAATGCAATAAACCAACTTAAGCAATGAAGATTCCTAAGAGAAAAGTAACTTCAATTCTCAAAGGGAACATTGCATTCTGAAAACTATAAATATCCCGTTGCACTAAAGGTGTAAGGTATGTTCACTTGAGTTCTAGCTCTCTAATATTCTATTCAATTCATTGTGATTAAATTTACTAACTTAATCGTCAGAGTGCCTTCGGCCCAAAGAGGGTCGAGACATTTTTATCATCTTCTTTTTTTACAGATTGCTCATGCTTCTCGATGCGGTTTGAGAGTTCAACCAGGCCTTCTCAAAAAATCCCATCTACAAATCTCAACCATATAATTAAAATGAAAACAAATCTTAACCCTTAGAGCAAATTGTATCTCACATACATTTTCAAAAATCTGCTTTGAAATGTAATATAGATTAGGAACTTGAGTAAAAAATAAAAATTACTAAGGCAACTGATAGAGCTAACAAAATGCAACCTATGTCACATAAGAAATTATTTCCTTTAAGAAACAATAGCTAATACTAATAACCAAGAAACTGCAAAAGCCTTAGAGGTGCTCAATGAATGGATAACAAGTTGTTTCTATAAAAGAGATCCTAATACAAGAAATATTTAAATAACCATAAGCAAAAATAAGACATAATACAAAAAAATCAATGTGAGAAAATATAAATAAATCACGAATTAACAAAAGCTCTAATATCCCTAACAAAAAAAATCAGTTACCACTAGGAAAAAAGGAGAAGTTCATTAGATTAATAAAAGCCCTACGAAATCTCGAGTAATGGTACTCCAAATCTATAAGCATTGAGGAACAGTAGTGAAAAATAACAAGAATAATAAGAAAAAGGGGTCATCATTGTAAAATCAAACGTTTGCTTTACATGCACATGCCACATACCTAATTGTCTTAGGGTTTCGTGATGTAAATGGAGTAATGGTTTGGTAGAGAGTGGATCTTCCCTTTTCGTGATACAAATTGATTGAGTGTGCCACGATCAACTAGGTTGCTGAGATCTGAACAACTACCTTGCTTCGATGTTGAAACCAATAGCGAGATTACAGTAGATGAATGGACAAACCCATTCTAGGGTTCAGTTGTTGGAAAGGAGGCAGAGAGAGACATTCGTATAAAGTACAGAGAGATGGTTCTGAGAATGGGATGGTTCTGAGAATGGGTTGTGAGTATATATCTTTCTTAGGGCAAAGATAATAATTGTCATTTATTAGACTAATCCAAACCTCCTCTTATCCTAGGACCAACAAATCCCTAACACCCCCCACCCCCAAGGACTGAATGAACCCACATATAGGTTGTTAGCAGTCCGAAGTGGACTCGTAGTCCAACCCATTTATCTTCCCTAAATACTGGACTACTCTAAGTATGTAGTCTGTAAGTACCCCATTTTTGCCCGCTCGGCAATCTCCAGTCCAACCGGACTCACATTCAAACTGACACGAACACATTCAAGTCAAAACCACTCGTCCAGTCTGAATCCAATCAATCAATTGCTTTGCGAACTCACTGGGCCCAACAGAGGCAAAATGACTAAAATGCCCTTGGCGCATTGCTCAATCCTATTCCAGTTGGCACGTCTTTTTAGAGATGATAAGTCCCTATTTCAATCTCAAATCCAATTTTAAATCCAATTCCAAGCCAAATAAAATTTGGCACACCTTTTGGGAAAATTGATCACTCAAGCGATAAGTCCATCCAGTTCGGCACTTTTTTCGAGAAAAATCTTCGGAATGGTAAGTCCTTTCAAACCTGTCGACCGGGATAGAAGCCACATCCCTGAGATGGTAGAACGGTTCATCTTTAGCGCTTGCTAGCCTGCTAATGAAGAAAGAATATTCGACACGTCTTTCAAGAAAGTTGATTCCTCAAATCAAATCTCTTTTCAAATCTTCCTTAAATCTAACTTTCCTAATTCGAACCTTTCCTAAATTCAACTTTCTAAAATCAAACTTTTCAAATCTAAATCAAACCTTCTAATCCAATTACATGCTCCAATCTTAGGTTACCTAAACCCTAGGATACCTAAGCTTTAGTTCAACCCAAACCCTAAAGTTAGGAAGTTTAAATTCTTTTCAAACCTTTTCTAAGACTCCTTCCTAAACCAAGATGGTTTTTCAAGTTTCAATCTAAGTCAATCTTTTCAAAACTCAACTTGTTCTTTTCTAAATCAAGTCCAAGTTCTTCTTTCAAGTTCCATTTTTTCAAATCAAAGCCAATTCTAAGGTCAATTCTAAATCCAAATTTCAATTTCAAATCTTTTATTCAAAGTTCAAATCAAACCGTTTTTCAAATCAAACTTTTTTCGAATCAAATCTTTTCAAAAACTTAAAAGTTTTATTTTTAATCAAACTCTTGTTCGAACTACGACTAACTTGATTCCCAAAAAAGGATAAGTAGGCAATCCTTATGGGTGTGGTCACAATCTTTTTCAAATCTCCTGTTCAAATATATTTTCAACATCAAATTTTTTCTTCAAATCTCCAATTCCAATTTCTAAAATTTTCTTTCAAACTTCAAATTCTGTCTTCAAAATCTATTTTCAAAATCAAACCTTCTTGTCAAATCTATTTTCAAACTTAAATATTTTTCCTACACTTGCACATTATGCATCATATAACTCTTTTCAAAGTGAATATAATTGGACATTTATTAATCAAAGATTCTAAATGAGTGAACTCAGGATGAATAGATATGTAGGTACCGCAAGGGCGGGATAGGGTGATGGTTTAGTGCGTCTTTCGTATATGTAACCAACCTCCGAACCTAGGTCACTGTTTTCAAGGACCAAAATGGAGTTATCTTAAAAAAACAAATGGCTTAAAACTTTTCAAAGATTGCCAAACAACCTATTTTCTTAAATATCCTCTTTTGAGAAAGTTTTCAAAATCTTTTCAAAAATCCTAAGTGTAATATTTGGATTGTGCTTAGTTTAAGGTGACCTAACTCACCTTAAACAAGTTAGGTGGCGATTCTAAATATTTTTCAAAAGCCCTTATTGAAAATCAATTTTCGATTCAAACCTAGTCGCACTCATCCTTCTAGGAAGATGAGTTGTAACGAGAGAGTACCATGTTTTTGTCACTTGTGCAAATTTTCCCGAATGCGAAAAATTGGGGCACGACTACTGGTGATTCCGCTGGGAACACTTAGAGGGTTAGGCCATTGTCATGTCTCTCACCCTCACTCATCTGGAGTCTTTGATTAATTTGTCCAATTCTATCTACTTCAAACTTTGAAAATCAAACTTTTCAAAGTTGTTTTCAAAAACATGTCATTGCATACATTCTATTCATATTCAATCATTTTATCTTACATTAAGTTTGTCATTCAAGTACTGACTTTTTACATCTTTATTTTTATAGGTGGACCTTGGTTCACACTTTTATTTTATGTCATCTTAACTGCCATGTATGTCATGAATGGATGAATGAATGAATGGAATGGACAGGATGGATGAGAGTTGTTGGGCCATT
The DNA here is from genome assembly GCA_033060915.1 of Euryodendron excelsum. NCBI lineage: Eukaryota > Viridiplantae > Streptophyta > Magnoliopsida > Ericales > Pentaphylacaceae > Euryodendron > Euryodendron excelsum. Next base: position 20,955,057 of record CM065379.1, read on the forward strand.
TCTATGCTTTTCAAAATTTCACACACACACACATACTGCGTTGTGCACAAGCATTTGCATACTTGCATTCCCTACCCAAATATGTCCCTTCTAGTTCAAAAGGGGAACGGTATATTGGTTGTGGGCAAGATATTGTGTTAGTTTCTTCCCCTACAGCCTGTTGATGGTTCTCCCGCTCGAATCACCAACCGATAATGGCACCACCTCGGGGAGTGGGCCTAGGTTTGAAGATATAGGAACTGAGCCTTTTTAGAAACTATTAGTAAATCCTCAACCTCATGCTCATGTAGAAACCATGCATAGCTGAACCTTTGCCGGATTTAAGACACGTATGTCAATTTCAAAACCATGGAGGAAAGGGAGACTGCTTTACTTCCCTTTAAGCTTGTTTATTCCTATTATTATAATGCTTACATTCCTGCTGTTCTAATGCCTGTATAACTGCTCATGCATCCATGTTTACTTTACAATTGCATTCTCTCTCTCTCTCTCTCTCTACTCTATGCATCCATGTTCAGGCACTCAATATTTCATGTCAAGACAAGAGTTTTGAAGTAACTCAAGTAATTGCATCTTTATGCATATGATCAACGCAAGGAGAGAGACACCAAGTTCACTCTCCCTTACATTAAACCTACGAAAATCCTAAGGGTTCCCAATGTAACCCTAAGGACTCATAGCATGTATTTCAAATCATTCGATAAGAGGGGCCCTAATCCTTCTATGCTCATGGGAAAGGGTTGCCAAGAAAACAAGGGGCAATCAAACAAGGTCTCTCAACGACCTCCTCAAGTCTAAGAAAGCGAATCCGAAGACTCAAGAGTAGTTTTGGATTTCAAATGTAAAAGTAGGTAGGCAAAAATCTCAAGGAAAATGTTTTCCCTCCCCCTATTAAAGTGTATTTTGATTCTCTCGTATCCTAAACTCAGAATTCAATGTATCTTTTTAGTTCTTGTGAATGAATGAATGTATGTTCTCACTCGACGGTGAGGTATTTGTATATAGGGGCAAACCCCTTATCTTCAAGAAGTAAGCCAAATGCATCATGTTTAGTTTCCCCTTAAAGAGAAGGGGCACCCCTAGGATATACATTGTATAAAAACTTCCAAATTAAGATACTAACTTATCTATTGTTTCTTGTCTTCTATCCTCCCCCCTTATCTCCAAGTACCAAGAAAATTGAAGAAAGAAATAAGTCAAGAAGGGGGTCTTTTAAGCCATTCATTTGCTATTATCATGATGCTCACATATTCGGTTTCATTATGCTTATGCATCTATGTCTATTCCAAGATAAGAGTTCCAAGAAACTCAAGTCATCACATTCTTATGTATTTAATTAATCGTAAAGAGAAAGGAGTAATCCAATCTCATGTTAATCGAACTTACCAAAACTCCTAAGGTTCTTTAACCCTAAGGATTCAAGGCTTGTATACAACCCTGTCTCAAGAGGGGCCCAAATCCCTCTCCATCCATGGAGGTGGGATTGCCCAAACAAAGAAACATCAACCAGCCCATTGTAAGCACCCCATTTTTGCCTGCTCGGCAATCTCCGACCCGACCGGGCCAAGTTTTCCAACACCACACCACGTGCAAGCTCAAGATGAGTCTTTCAATCTCCAATCCAGTCAACTGGTCACTTCTTAGGCCCACAAGGACCCACTGGAGCCATAAGCACCATTATTCCAGGCAGCTTTCCGGACCGGGTGGTCCCGGAAACCAACGCCATCCAGGTAGCTTCCTGGGATTGGGCGATCTCGGGAACCAACGCCTCATCAAATTCCAGACGGTTTACTTTTGGAGCCTACTAGCCCGCTAACGTAGAATGTCCTTCATTTGGTAGCTCTCCGAGACTGGGCGTTCTCAAAGACCAACACCACCCTTTGGGTAGCTTTCTGAGACCAAGCGTTCTCAGGAACCAACACCACCCCTACAGGTAGCTCTCTAAGAACGGGCATTCTTGGAGACCAACACCGCACAGGTAGTTTTTTGAGATCGGGCAGTCTCGAGAACCAACACCTAGGTCAACACCGGCGCCCTGCTAACCCGACTTGGTGAAAAATGACCAAACCTGCCCCTCTGGGCCTCCAGGCACGCTTTGGGAAAGTTGAAAATCCCTTAAAGCGATAAATTCATCCTTCTAAAATGTTGTTAAACCATTAGGCGTCCCCTGCACGCCATTTGGTCCAAATTCGATCCTATTCTGGCCCACTCTGGTCAAAATGACCATTTTGCCCCTAAGCGCCTCAACACGGCACAAACCCTGCAGAACGGTAAAAGACTCCCCCAAAACTATCCCTGAACAACCCTATACACTTAACACAACACACCAAACCATTCCTGACCATTTCCAGCCAACCCTAGTCAAAATGACCATTTTGCCCCTAGAAGCCCAAATATGTCCCGAAACAGCACCAGCCTCGAGATTTCGAGCAGAGGGTTTCACCACACGCCCTTGTTTAACCAAAGGAGCACTCACATGACGCGATAAAAGTTTCCTGGAGCTTCTCGCAAATGCTCTGCCCAAATTGTCTTTTTTTCGGATTCCCTGGTTATAATGCACCGTTAACCGACTTGAGAAATGCGTAAATTAGGAAATTCTCGAAAGCTCGTCCATAGATCTTTCCATTGATACAGTTCAATCGAATAGTTCGCTTTCCAAAGCCCTCCATCGTACGGTGTGAAAAGTATAACTTTCAGCAACTCCTGGAGCGTCTCATATACGCTCTGCCAAGGTTGACTTTTTCTCCAATTCCCTAATCAAAACGCACAGTCAAACGACTTGAGAAATGCATAAATTTAGAAATTCCTGAAAGTATTTCCAAAGTACTTTCCATCGGTACGGTTCGATCGAATAGATCCCTCCTCGAAGGCCTCGATCACACGAAACGAAAACAGCCACTTTTAAGCACCCCGGGAGCTTGTCACAGACGCTCTGCAAAAGTGACCTTTTTGGCACACTTCCCAAGATGATATCCCATGCTTCCAAACATAATTCAAACTTCTTGAAAACATTAAAGTTCACCGAAAGCCTTGGGAGGACATCCCGGTGCTTCCGATTCCCCCGAAACCTTCCTGATTGACTCAATTATAGAGGCAAAGTTTGGACTAACCTTCCCCGTGATGGAGCATATGCTACATGCGCTCAAATTTTGATCAGATCGACCAACTTTTGAACAACAGTCGAGATTTAACCAGTACATAGGGTGCCATGTGTCGTTTTGGCAATGGAATAGTACCTGCGCATGTAGGACATACACAAGGCCAAATTTTGGCCATGCGCATGTAGCACATGTGCCAGGCCTATTCTAGATTGCCTATAAATAGAGGCCTCCCCCTTTGTATATTCCAGGTCCGAAATTGATGCGAAGCCCTACTGAAATCACTCAAGAACCTCGAATTCTTACGTATATTCCATCCCTCCAATACTCTGAAATCACTCAAGAACCTCGAATTCTTACATATATTCCATCCCTCCAATACTTAGGCTAGATTCTACCTCCCTCAAGCCAATACACTTTACCTACAAAGCCTTATACACCATTACACACTCCATTCCAGCCCCTCAAGCTTTCTTGAAGTCCTTCAAGCTCCAATAAAGACATCCATTGAAGACTACAAGTGTGTTGAGGGCAAAAAGGTGGTATCCCTTTTACATTTGTGTCTTCTCCCACTCTTCTCTTCTCCCTCCTAGCCTACTTAGGCTATTCTCTAATTTAATCCCCATCTATAACCCCCCATTCTTGCATGCTTGAGCCAATAAGGCTCTTAGATCATGCCTAAAGGAAAGCAAGTGAGAGCCACCGTGTAGGGGGACCTCTCACTAGCCTACTTTAAGATGGTATGGCCTAAGAGCCCCTTATTTATGTGGTGTAGCCTAAAAGCCTTGTATGTGATCATGACCCCTTGCATGCTACTATTTTGATCATGTCTTATGTGCTTGGCTTCATTTTATACTTGTTGTCATGTTCTATAATGCGTACATTACTCTTAAACTCCATGTCATTCTCAAGCTCTATATTTCTTTCAAAAATTGTTCCAAGAGTTGGCTCCTTGAAGCTTAGGATGGAACCTTAGAAAATCATGCTTTAGAAGACCTCCTACTGATCCCCTAACTTTCATTTTGGTATCATGACATTTTAACTTGCATAAGGGTTGCTTTCTAATTCTCTAATTTTCAAGATTTCTATTCTTTTAAGTGTAGTGGTTGGAATGGCCCCATGGAACCCTCTCTTGAGTGGTCTCCCTTTGTTTGGTCATATGAACTCTTTCTTGATGGAATGGTCCCCTCGAAAAGTAATTTTCAAAATCCTTCTCAAAAGATGATTTTCAAAAATGCATCATCTCCATCTTCGCAGCAAAAATGATTTTTCAAAAATTGTCATCCTTATGTTTGATTTTAGAAACCCCCACTTTTGTCAAGATAAAGGTTATAATGGCCATGAGGAAACCTTCCTTGGAATGGTCTCCAATCACCAACCATATAAACCATACTCTTGGCTAAAGTCACAATTTTCATGGAAATGATCTTTAAAAAGTTTGCCAACCAAGGTCCATGGCATAACATGTCTTGTTTTTCAAAACTCTTTCCAAAAGTGCATCAAACCAACTTTCAAAATCATTCTTCCAATCTAAGCCTAGGTTAACATGACCCTAGTTGTCCAACCCTAGGTTAACTTGACCCTAGTTACCCAACCCTAGGTTAACTTAACCCTAGTTACCCAACCCTAGGTTAACTTAACCCTAGTTATCCAACCCTAGGTTAACTTGACCCTAGTTAACCAACCCTAGATTAACTTGACCCTAGTTCATTCACCCTAGGTTAACCTAACCCAAGTTAGTTAACCTTAGGTGACCCCGAACCCTAGGTCAATCTAGCCTAGGTTAGTATACTTCAAGGTTCCAACTCTTGAACCCCTTGTTTAAGTGATCATTCAATTTTTAAACTATTCTCACAACCTATTTTTCCAAAACCCCTACTCTCATGATTTCAAAAAACCAACTCCATAAACTCTTCAAATGTCCTTACACTCCATCTTCAAGACATTTTCAAAAATGCTTTTCAAAAGGTCACAAACCTAAGGTGTCTCTAGCCCTCTCATGGTTAGGGATTCCAAGAATAAGTGATAAATCAAGATCAACCGCTAAGGTTGTCCATATTAGGATTCCAAATCCTTAACCATTTCCAAAAACCACTTTAAAAAATTAATTCATCCAAACATTCTAAAGTCATGCCTCCAAGGTTTTCAAAACAAGACTTCAAAAACATTTTCAAGTTCTCTTAAGACATGCCAAAGCATCTTTCCAAAACTCCCTCAAGTTGATCTAAAAACATTTTTAAAACACTCCACCATCCAATTTCGAGTCAAAACTTCTAAGAATACAAAAAGTCTTCAATTTTCAAAGACCTCAAAGTGTCTTAAACTTTTTCAAAGACCTCAAAGTGTCTTAAACTTTTCCAAAGACCTCAAAGTGTCTTAAATTTTTTTGAAGACCCCAAAGTGTCTTCAAACCTTTCCAAAGACCCCAAAGTGTCTTCAAACCTTTTAAAGGCCCTAATGTGCATCGGGCTCTTACCCGAACTACGATTGACCTGATTCTCGCCAAATGAGATACGTAGGCAACCTAAAATGGTGCGGTCATAACTTTTATTCCAACTCCAACCCCTTTTTCAAGAATTCTAATCAATTCAAAGTTCCTATTCCAAACTTTTTCAAAACCCTTATTATTTTCAAACTTCTTCCAAAAACTTGCATCATGCATCAATCATCTGAAAAGTGATGACTTAAACTTCTAAAGTGGATATTAAGTGGACAATGATAACCGTGTACTCTAGCGAGTGAACAAAGGGAGATTAGACGTATAGGTACTAGAAGGGCGGGGTAGGGTGATGATCTTAGGATATCTTCCCTACACGTAACCAACTTCCGGACCATAGATTTCTGTTTTTGAAAGACCAAAATGGAGTTATTTTCAAAAAAGGGCTTAAATCTTTCCAAAGGTTGCCAAACAACCTATTTTCTGAAAAACCCTCTCTTGAGGGAGTTTTCAAAAACCTTTTCTAAAAACCTTAAGTTTAATCTTTAGATTAACGCTTAGTTTTAGATGCCCTAACTCACCTTAATCAAGTTAGGTGGCGACTCCTATTTCTCTAAAAAGCCCTTAGTCAAATCAATTTTCAAACCTAGTCGCACTTGTCCTTCTAGGAGGATGAGTTCTAGTGACAGAGTTCCGTGCTTTAGGGTTTCCGTGCCAAAAGGACCTTAGACACCCAAAAATTGGGACGCAATACCCATGCCGAAGAGGTATTGTATTGTATAATAGGGGCAAAACCCGACCTCCAAATGGACTCATCATCATGCCTAGATTCCCTTAAAGAAGGGACTTCCATAGGACATACATTGCATAAAACTTCGAACTCCATATGCTAACGGCGTTTTGTTTTTGTTTTTCTTTTTCCAGATCGGAGAGCATAATTGAACTCATGAAACCCCTCTAGCATCCCGGTTAATTCAAACTCATGCAAGGATAAGCTCGATTATTAGAGGAGGCCGAATTTACACTAAGGAGCAAGAAAAACTAACCGTCCATCTATAAGATATTACCTCTAACCAACTATCTCCATGCCATGCCACTACAATTACCATCTATGCAGAAGAAGGCTTCACCGTTTACAAAGTTCTGTCAGACCCGTGCATTGCTACAACAGAATCCCCCAACTTCCAAATGCATGCCAAATGCCACAAAAGATCTGTCAATCCACCCTCCGTTATTTGGTGATACACCAGGTAAATGAATTACCAAAGAGGTTGACACAGTCCCAAAACCCTATTAAGAGTTCTCACCAAAAGGCACACAAGAAAAAGAAGGTTTCTACAAAATTCATCCATTTTTCTTATTTTGGCATATCTTATTCAAATAAACATTGTGTGCCATACAATCATAATTTGAAATGAAAATAAAGTAGTTTTCAGTTTATCTCCTTGGTCTCATACTCTTGTGGATGATTATTGCTTTTAGGGATTCTTTTCCATTTTGTAATGACTCGACTAGAAGGATGGGATAGCATGGGCAACCCATTCAACGGGGATTTAAACCTTTAAGAGAAAAAGAGAGGGTGAGAGAGAGGAGGGACACAGACTCAACAAAGAAGTGCGGAGCTTATTGAAGAGGCGACATTTGAGTGATATCCTAGCTAAGCGATGGGTAGCCGAGTCCTCAAAAAGATGAGAAGCCATTGTTCAACCCATCGAAAAAGAAGTAAACACTAGTCTTTGCTCAGCCCACTAGAGCCGTACATGATTTCTATTCGGATATCCCCCAACCAATAACCGTCCCCCACACTGGAGTAAGCATAGAGTAGTTGATTCAATAGAGTATATTAAGGGGTTAACTGGCAGAAACACATCATCTCTAGGAACATTGTCTAAGTTTTGTACAAAGACTTTATGGACTAAGTAGTTTAATTTGAAATGATGAGAGACCTTCAATTCTGCTACCATACACAAAAAAAAAAAAAAAAAAAAATCCCTTCGCAAAGCCCACTTGAGCTAGTTCCATTTTTTAAGAAAACCAACTAGATGATCACCGCCTACATAGAGTTAATGCACAAGTCATGGCTAGGAACTAATGAGTGTAAGCACCTCATTTTTGCCCGCTCGACAGTCTCCAGTCCATCTAGACTTGTATTCAAGTCGATAAGGGCATCTTCCAGTTCAAACTAGTTTTCCAGACATAATCCAATCAATTGATAGCTTCGTGGGCCCAATGGGCCCAAATAGAGGCAAAATGACTAAAATGCCCTTGGGGCATTATTCGACCCAATTCCAGTGGGCACATCTTCTCGAAGACGGTAAGTCCCCTTCTCAATCTCAATTCCAGTTCAAATCCAATTCCAATCTAGTTCCAGTTCAAATCTAATTCCAATCTAGTTCCAATTCAAATCCAATTCCAGTCCAATTCCAGTTCAAATCCAATTCCAATCCAATTTCAGTTTAAATCTAATTCTGGTCCAGTTCCAGTTCAAATTAAGTTGGGCACGCCTTTTGAGAAAGTTGATCCCTCAAGGTGATAAGTCCATCTAGTTCGACACGTTTTCAAGAAAAATCTTTGAAACCGTAAGTCCCTTCAAATCGTCGACCGAGACGAGACCCCAAGTCCCCGAGATGGTGGAACAGTCCACCTTTGGCGCTTACTAGCTCGCTAACAAAGAATGTCCATTTCAGCATGCTTTCGAGAAAGTTGATTCCTTAGGTGATAAGTCCACCTAGCAGCTTCCCGAGATTAGGCAGTCTCTGGAATGATTACGAACCGTCAGAGTGGTGGAAACACTCGTAAACATCGCAACCGTTAGAGTGACGGAAACACTCGTAAATAGGTCAGCATTGGGAATTGCCAACAAACCCTTATGTCACGGGACCACTGTTAGAATGACGGAAACACTCAAAACGCAGGTCAACACCAGTGCCTGCTAGCCCACTCCGGTGAAAAATGACCAAACTGCTCTTAGGGCTTCCCGGCACATTTCTCGAGAAAGTACCTAAGTCCTCAAAACGGTAAGTCCACCCTTCTAAAATTGTCCTAAAGACAATCCGGCATGATTAGGTGCTTCCAGTCAGTTTCGGGCCAATTCTGAGACCATCTGGTAAAATGATCATTTTGCCCCTAGGCATCCAAGCGCCCTGGGAACCACACCGGCTCTGGGTATTAAGCCGGTAAACGTTTGGGGATGCTTTCAATAGTATTCCTGATCGTTCGATGCATTTCTGGATCATTCCAAGTCAGTTTCGGTAAACCTGGTGCAAAATGACCGTTTTGCCTTGGGAACCACGTCAGCTCTGGGTATCAAACTGGCAACCTCTTGGAACATTCTAGCTAATGTTTCCAAGCCCCAAGCCTTCTTCCTGGATATTCCAAGTCCATCCCAGCAGCCTTCCGGGCCGATTGACCGTTTTGCCCCTAATGGCCCAGTCAACCTTTCCAACACATCCTAACATCATTTTTCTAGTCTACTACCCTTGAGACACTATTCTAAGGGTTCTTGTCCCTTTCCGACCCTCCGAGCCATTTTCACCCCTTTAAATCATTTTCGGACCTTCCGGAGTCACTCCTAATGAAATCAGGCTAAAAATTGCATGGTAGTCACTAGTACAGGCGCCTAAATCTTTGAAAGATACGTTGCTTGCCGACCTTTAAAGTTTCCTAAGTGGATGGCGCCACTACTAGTGGCGCTAAGCCAAAAAATGGCCTCGTTGGCGCCAGTGTAAAGTTTTGCCTGGCACCACTACATCAGGTGCCACTTTAGTCTTTTGTCTATAAATACAGAGCCTCCTCCAGCGTGAAAAATGTCTGCAAACTCAGTCCAAAAACTTTGCTCTTCGATATATAGAGCTCAAAGCCCTTCCAAACCTAGTTTTCTTTAGGTTCTCCAAACCCTAGCCCCCCATACACTAAAGCCTAGCATACATACACTTATATACACTCATATACTAGCCTCTGAAGCCTTCATTGAAGACTTAAAGTGCTGCAACTCAGAAGCTCCCGAAGACCAAACAAGCTCTCGAAGATCGAAGTAAAACAAAGCAAATAAAGCAAGCAAAACAAAGAAGACACAAGGTAGGCTTCCTATTTAAGTTTATGTAATTCTCCCCTCTCTTCTCTCTCCTAACCCACTAGGGTTTTCTTCTATTTTAATCCTCATCTTTTACCCCCCTTTCTTGCATGCTTGAAACAAGTGACTACCCGGTTCATATGTAGGATTAGGCTATTGAAAGTCACCGTGTCGGGGGCTTTCTCTTAGTCTAATCGAAGATCACATGGGTTTGACCCCCTTGATTATGTGGTGAAGCCTTTAACCTTGTATGTTCACGATCCTAACTTGAATTGTGCATATCATGATTATGCATCTCTCCAAAACTTGTTTTCAAACTCGTTTTCAAAACTTGCATTAAATCTTCTTTTTCCGAACTAATTTTCAAAATCACATTCCTAACGTGATTCTAGCCTTTTTACTGTTAGGGTTGCTTTAGGAAAGTGTTACATTTAAAGTGACTTTCATGGTCCATATTTTCAAATTTTTATTGTTTTCAAAACCATATTCCTAGAATGGTTATAATCCCTTCATGCTTAGAATCGTTTTAGGAAAGTGTGATATTTTTAGAGGCTTGTAAAAGTCCACATTCAAATCCCTTTCCAAATTACTTTTCAAACTTACTTCCTAAAACTTCTCTTTAAATCCTCTCCAAAATCTGTTTTCAAATCTACTTTCTAAAATCTCTTCTCCAATATACTTTCTAAAAACTCTCTCCAATCTCCTTTCCAAAATTGCTTTCTAAAAATTCCCTTAAAAAAACTTACTTTCCTAAAAACCCTTTTCAAATTCCTTCTCAAAAGCTCTCTTGAAAAATTCACTTTTTAAAAGCTCTCTTCAAGTTTCCTTCTAAGACTCTCACTTCGAAAGATTTACTTTTCAAAAACTCTTTTCCTTAAAGTGCAAGTCTAGCCTTAGAGTCAATGATTAGGAAACCCTAATTTTCACTTTCCTTTTCCACTTCAAATTCTAGATTTTCAAAATTCTATTTCTTACATCAAACTCTTAGGTTTCCTAAACCTCTTTTTTAATGTCAAATCATATTTTCTAAATCCAAGCTTTTCAAATCTCATCCTTGCTAATTCCATGTCAAATCTAGTCCTCCAACTTAAGAAACCAAATCAAATCTTCTGTTTTTGGAAACAAAATTAAATCATCTCTTTTTAGAAATAAAATCCAATCTTTTATTTTAGGAACTAGAAATCAAATCTTTCCTAATCCAAATCTTTCTTAATTCCAATCCTTCCTAATCTCATACTTTCCTAAATCTTAAGTGTCCAAAACTTAAACTTTCAAATCTTTCCTTAAACTTTAAGTTTCTTAATCTTTCCAAACCCAAACTTTTCAAATTCCAAATCTTTCTCAAACCTAATCAAATCTTTCCTAACAAGAAAACTTTTCAAATTCGAAATTTTCTTAAGTTGAAACTTTTTGAATTCAAAACTTTCCTATTTCAAAACCTTTCCTATTTTAAACTTTTCTAATTCGAAACTTTCCTAAAATAAAACTTTCCTAAAACAGAACTTTCATATTTTGAAACTTTTCTAATTTCAAAATTTTATAAATTCAATCTTTCCTAGACTTCAACTCTCCATGTTTTCTAAATCAAACTTTCCAATCAAATCTTTCTTAATATCAAGTCCTTCCTAAATCCTATCTTTCTAAGTGTAGGTTTCCTAAAACCAAGCTTTCCAAAGTCAAACGTCTTAAGTTCAAGTTAAATTCAATTCAATGACATGCTTCAACCCTAGGTTACCCTAAATCCTAGGATGTCTAGACCCTAGTTTGACCCTAACCCTAAAGTTAGGAAGCTTTTAACTCTTCTCCAAAATTCTTTTCTAAACCGAGATGGGTTTTTTCAAACTTCAATTCAAGTCAAAATGTTTTCAAATCTCAATATTTTCAAATCAAGTCCAAGTTCTTCTTCCAAGTTCTATCTTTCCAAATGAAAATCAATTTCAAGTCCTCAAGTTCAATTTCAAATCAAAGTCAATTCTAAGTTAAATTTCAAATCTTCTATTCAAAGTTCAAATCAAAAACTCAATTCCAAATCTTCTATTCCAAGTCTAAATCAAGTTCTTTTTCAAATCAAACTCTTTTCTAAACAAATATTTTCAAATCAAACTTTTCAAAAAATCTCAAAATGTTTATTTTCAATTGGACTCTTGTCTGAACTACGACCGACCTGATTCCCAAAAAGGGATACGTAGGCAACCCTCACGGGTGTGGTCATAACCTTTTTCAAGCTTCCATTTTCATATCCTTTTTTAAAACTTCCAATTTCATAACTTTTCTCAAATCTTCAATTTCAGAACCTTTTTCAACCTTCTATTTTCACAACCTTTTTCAAGTTTTTAATTCCATAACTATTTTCAAACTTTCAATTTCAAAAATCTATTTTCAAATCTCTATTTTCAATTTCTAAAACTTTGTTTCAAAATCAAATCTATCTTTTCAAATCCATTTCAATTCAAATCAAGTTCTTTTCAAATCTATTATCAAAATTGAATTAAATTCTTGCACTTGTATACCATGTATCATGTCAAATTTCTTTCTAAAAGTTCTTTTCTGAAAGTGGATAGTTTTGGACATGTATTAATCAAAGATTTTAATGAGTGAACCTAGGATGAATAGATATGTAGGTACCGCAAGGGCGGGTTAGGGTTATGACTTAGTGCATCTTCCCTACACGTAACCAATCTCCGAACCTAGATCACTATTTTCAAAGACCAAATGGAGTTATTTTCAAAAAAGAGCTTAAATATTTTCAAAGGTTGCCAAACAACCAATTTTCTTAAAAACCTACTCTCGAGGATGTTTTCCAAAACCTTTTCCCATAAGAGCATCATTATACTAGACGGAGCGCCAATTCAAGAAGCATCAATTTCCTCAGATGAGTATGATTTCGCCAAACGAAATATCGATTCAAGATTGGGAAAGAGGGGCAGCTGTGAGCACTCTATGTTTGCTCGCTCAGTGATCTCCAAGGCCTGGTGCATCATCCTCAGCGTCTATCTCCTCCTCAAAAGCTAGCTCGACAGGAGGGAAAGGGTCGACTGGATGCCTACTCCCCCTCCCGCTTTGACTAGAGGATGCCTGGATAGCTGATCTCTAACTATCTCTAGAACGACTGGAGCTGCCTACCGAATTTGTACGGACCCACTTCCCAGACCGACATCTCCTCTCCGAACTGTCATCGCCCTCGTCAGCCATCCTGAAAGCCAAATCAAGGTAAGAACGTCGAAATATGATAAGTACAGTTAAAAAAGGTAAGAGATATAAAAAAAAAAAAGAAGAAAAAAGTGAAAAAGATTTTAAATTTTGAGTCAAGATGAATTTTCTACATATCTTGTCTTCAAAATTTCAAATTTGAAGTCAAAATAAATTTTTTATACATTTTGTCTTCAAAACTTTGAAGTTCGAGTCAAAATGAATTTCCTACACATTTTTTTTTTCAAAATTTCAAGTTTCAAGTCAAAATGAATTTTCTAAATTTTCTGCCTTTAAAAAGTCAAATTTCGAGTCAAAACGAATTTTCTACAAGTTTTGTCCAAGTTTCAAATCAAAATAATTTCTAATTCAAAATCAAAAGTTTATTTCAAAATAAATCTCGAAAAATTTTCAATCAAAGCCCATCCCAAGCTTCTCCTTCAAGAGATTTCTATTCCAATCAAGTTTTAAGGTTTTTGAAAACCTTTTTCCTCCAAAAAGTCTTCTTCGAAATCAATTCTAAAAAATTCTCAAGTTTTCAATCCTCTAAAAAAATTCTTATCAAATTCTATGTTTTCCAATTTCAAGGTTCGTTTTCAAAAAATTTCTAAAAAAAAAAAATATTTCCCTCAAAAGTTTCCTTTTCAAAATTCCATTTTAAAAAATTCTTACTAAGTTTTTGCTTCAATAGTTTTAGGCCTCTCGAGTTTCTCGGGGCTTTCTCTACCAAAAAGGCCTCACCCTCAAAGGTTTTATGTCTTTTTCTTTTAAAAAGATTTCATTTTAAAATTTTTTTAACTCTTTCCATAAGTTAAAAAACTTTTGGCAGAGTTCCATTTAAAAATGGTCCCTACAACTCCTACGACACTATAACAAGATACAAATAGTGCACTTCACAATATCACAATCATATAATACCAACATGCATAAAACAGTTTGTGCACATTTATAAGATTGTCAAATTTTCAAACAACTGTTCCATTTTCTAAAATTCAAAGATTTTCAAGATTGTTGCAAAAGTTTTTCAAAACCACTTCAAATGTTTTCTAAAATATTCTCTCATTTTTCTAGAGATTAAAGTTAGATATTTTCATTATTTTCATTATTTTTCTTATTTTTCAACCTATTTTTCTATTTTTAAAAATTAAAAATCTAAAAAGTTTTCAAAAAATCACGAAATTGCATGCTATTGTTAAACACATTTTTCTAAGGCACATAGTATAAAAATCTAGCCGAAATACTTAATACCCAAAGCTGCAGGAACAAATTCTCAATTCCTGCAGAAACCCTCTTTACAAAATCATCAAAAACTACCTAAACTCAATCAAACAAGCGTCAAAACGTAAAAATAACTCCACTAGAGTGTTCAAAGCACATGAAAGCATTAGTTTTGACTATTTACATGACTCAAACAGAGTTCTATACATCAAAATTAACACAAAATAAAAAACTCACCTTTTAAGGTTTTTTGGAGGAATCTTCTCTTCCGGTGACTATTCTGACGATGGTGACTATTGCCGGTGACTCTCTAGGTCCCCCAAAGGTCACTCCTTCAATGGTTAAGTCTCTCTTCCTACAAAACACTCGAAGGAGCTCTCAAACTCTCGAAACTCTTTCAAACCCGTAAAACTTCGAACCAAAAGTTTGCTGCATTTTAACTCCAGACCTAGCACCATTAGCAATGGCGCCAAGGCAATTCCAAAGCGTGCGCCACTACTAGTAGCGCTAGTGTTGAATTCTGGGCAGCTTTGCCTTTTTCCCGCGAAAACCCGATTCCAAACGCCCCATTGGGTTAGATATCTATTTTCAAAGTTCGTCCCTCCGATTGCCTCGCAGTCAACATGGGACTTTTACTTTATCATTTTTTGCCTTCTTCAAGTAAAGACAGAAAAAAAGGGGCAGCTGTAAGCACCTCATTCTTACCCATTCGGCAATCTCTAGTCCAATCGAACTCATTCAAACCGACATAGACACATTCAAGTCAAAACCAGTCGACAATTCTCAATCCAATTAATCAATTGCTTTGCAGGCTCATTGAGCCCAATAGAGGTAAAATGACTAAAATTTCCTTGGGGCATTGCCCGATCCTATTCCAGCTGGCATGTCTTCCTAGAGATGATAAGTCCCTATTTCAATCTCAAATCCAATTTCAAATTCAATTCCAAGCCAAATCAAATCCGACATGCCTTATGAGAAAGTTGACCCCTCAGGGATAAATCTATCTAATCCGACACCTTTTTGAGAAAACTCTTCGGAATGGTAAGTACTTTCAAACCTGTCGACCAAGACAGAACCCAAGTCCCCGAGATGGTAGAATGGTTCACCTTTGGCGCTTGCTAGCCCACCAATGAAGAATGTTTGGTATTCGGTATGTCTTTTGAGAAAGTTGATTCCTCAGATGATAAGTCCACCTAGTAGCTTCCCAAGATCACGCAGTCTCTGGAATGAACGCACAACGTCGGAGTGACGGAAATACTCACAAACATTGCAACTGTCTGAGTGGCGGAAATACTAGCAAACAGGTCGACATTGGGAATTACCAACAAAACCCTTATGTCACGGGATTGAACTCGCCTTTTGGCTGTGACACATTTACCAAAGGATGAGATACCTTTGAAAACCAGCTCGTCACAGACCGTCATAATGATGGAAACGCTCAAAACTCAGGTCAACACCAGTACTTGCTAGGCCATTTTGGTAAAAAATGACCAAACTACCTTTTGGGCCTTTCTGGCATGTTTCTCGAGAAAGTACTTAAGTTCTTAGAGCTGTAAATCCACCCTTCCAAGATCATCCCAAAGACGATCCGACATGTTCAAGTGCCTTTTAGCCGGTTCCAGACAAATTCTTGGACCATCCGGTCAAAATAACCATTTTGTCCCTAGGCATCTGAGTGCCTCCGAGAACCACACCGGCTTTGGGTATCAAACTAGTTACCTCCTGAGGATGCTTCTAATAGTATTGTCAACCTTCTAGCAGCTTTCCAGAACATTTTGAGTCTATTCTGGCTAACTCGGTGCAAAATGACCATTTTGCCCCTAGTGGGTCGGTAACCTTTTTCAACCATACTGGCTCTGGCTATCAAACCGGCAATCCCTCGTAACACTCTAGATAGTATTTCCAACCTTCAAGTCCTCTCATGGGACATTCCAAGTCTATTTCGGTGGTTTTTCGATCTAATTGACCGTTTTGTCCGTAATGACTCGACTAACAACTTTGACAATCCCGACCTTATTTTTCAACTCCGTTACTACTAGGATACTATTTCAAGGGTTTCTACCCATTTTTAGCCTTCCAGACCATTCCTGGCCTCCCGGAACACTTTCGGACCTTCCAGAGTCACTCATAGTGGAGACAAACCAAAAATTGCATGGTAGTCACTAGTACAGGAGCCCAAATCTTTTGCCTTGCATATCAAGAGTCGAAAGATACGTTTCTTGTCACCCTTAAAACTTTCCTAAGTGGATGGTGCCACTAGCAATGGCACTAAGCCACAAATTGGCCTGGCGCCACTAAGAGTGGCGCTAGTAGGAAATTTGCCCTGGCACCACTACAATAGGTGCCTGGCTAGTCTTGTGTCTATAAATACAAACCCTCTCCCTGCGTGAAAAGGTTCTACAAACTCAGTCTAAAAACTCTACTTTTCGAAAAATAGAGCTCAAAGTCTCTCCAAACCCTAGCCCTTTCTAGTCTTTTCAAACTTTAGCGTCCATACACTTTAACCCTAGCTTATACACACTCTATACACTTAAACACAAGCCTCCAAAGCTTCCATTGAAGGCTCAAAGTGCTACAACTTGGAAGCTCTCAAGGATCAAGTAAAGTAAAGCAAATAAAGCAAGCAAAACAAGAAGAAGACAAGATAGGCTCTCTCTTTATGTTTATATACTTCCTCCATCTCTTTTCTGCCTCCTAGATTTTCTTCTATTTTAATCCCCTATTTTCTACCTCCCTTCTTGCATGCTTGAAACAAATGACTCCCTGATTCATGCACATGAAGGACTATTGAAAGTCATTGTGTTGGGGGCTTTCTTCTAGTTCAACCTTAAACTGTGAGGATTCAGCTCTTTTGATTATGTGGTGAAACCTAACCTTGTATGTTCATGACCTTACTTGCATTGTGCATATCATACATCCATTCAAAATTGTTTTCAAAACTTGCATCAAAACTCTATTTAAAACTTGCATTCAAAATCTAGTTTTCAAAATCATAATCTTAAAGTGATTCTAGCCATTCTATGGTTAGGGTTGCTTTAAGAAAGTGTTATACTCATTGTGACCATCAATGTCCATATTTTGGGTGTAAACCCTAAATTTTTTTTCATCAAAACCACAATTTTAATATGATTCTAGCCATTCCATGGCTAGGGTTGTTTTAGAAAAGTGTGATATAATCAATGTGACCATATTGTTTCATATTTCAAATCCATGTCGTTTTCAAAACCACCAACTTATAATGGTTTTAATCACTCCATGGTTGAAATCGTTTTAGGAAAGTGAGATATTCAAAAAGTTTTCAAAAAGTCCATGTTCAAGTCGTTCTCTAAATCGCTTTTCAAACTTCTTTTCAAAAGCTCTTTTAAAAAATCCACTTTATAAAAAACTCTCTTCGAGTTTCCTTCCTAGAAACTCTCTTTAAAATGTCTACTTTTCGAAATCTCCTTTTCTTGGAGTTCAAGTGAAGACCTAGATTCCATGGTTAGGAAACCCCAATTCTCTTTTTTAAAAACATGACTTCCTATTTTGCTTCAAATCATAGATTTTCAAAACCTCTATTTGCTATATCAAATCCTAGGTTTTCAAAATCTCTTTTTCTACACCAAATCATGGATTTTCAAATTTTAGATTTCCACAATTCAACCTTTGCAATTCTATGTCAAATCCAATCTTCCAATTTAGGAAACTAGATCAAATTTCCTAATTTTAGAAACCATATAAAATCATCTATTTTTGGAAATAAAATCTAATCTTCTAATTTAGGAAATAGGAATCAAATCTTTCTAAATTCAAAACTTTTCTAAATTGAAAATTTGCTAATTTGGCACTTTCTTAAAACGGAACTTTCCTATTTTGAAACTTTCCTAAATTCAAATATTTCTAAAATCTAATCTTTCCTAAACCTAACTTTCTAATCATTCAAATCAAGTGATTAAATCTAGTCTTTCTAAATCAAATTAAATCTCTTTTCAAATCTTCCTTAAATCTAACTTTCCTAATTCGAACCTTTCCTAAATCCAACTTTCTAAAATCAAACTTTTCAAATCTAAATCAAACCTTCTAATCTAATTACATGCTCTAATCTTAGGTTACCTAAACCCTAGGATACCTAAGCTTTAGTTCAACCCAAACCCTAAAGTTAGGAAGCTTAAATTCTTTTCAAACCTTTTCTAAGACTCCTTAAACTAAAATGGTTTTTCAAGCTTCATTCTAAGTCAAAATATTTTCAAAACTCAACCCCTTCTTTTCTAAATCAAGTCCAAGTTCTTCTTTCAAAATCTATCTTTTCAAATCAAAGTTAATTCTAGGGTCAATTCTAAATCTAAATTTCAATTTCAAATCTTCTATCAAAGTTCAAATCAAACCCTTTTTGAAATTAAACTCTTTTTGAATGAAATCTTTTGAAATCAAACTTTTCAAAAACTTGAAAAGTGTTATTTTTAATCGGACTCTTGTCTGAACTACGACTGACCTGATTTCCAAAAAGGAATACGTAAGCAACCCTTATGAGTGCGGTCATAACATTTTTCAAATATATTTTCAAAATCAAAATTTTCCTTTAAATCTTCAATTCCAATTTCTAAAATTTTCTTTCAAACTTCAAATCCTTTCTTCAAAATCTATTGTCAAAATCAAACCTTCTTGTCCAATCTATTTTCAAACTCAAATATTTTTCTTGCACTTGCACATCATGCATCATATAGTTCTTTTTAGAGTGGATGTAATTGGACATTTATTAATCAAATATTCTAAATGAGTGAATCTAGGGTGAATAGACATGTAGGTACCGCAAGGGCAGGGTAGGGTGATGGCTTAGTGAGTTATTTCAAAAAAAAAAAAAAAAGGCTTAACAATTTCAAATGTTTCCAAACAACCTATTTTCTTAAAAACCCTCTCGTAAGGAAGTTTTCAAAAACTCTAAATGTAATCTTCGGATTGTGCTTAGTTTTAGGTGACCTAACTCACCTTAATCAAGTTAGGTGGCAACTCTAAATCTTTTTCAAAGGCCCTTATTCAAAATCAATTTTCAATTCAAATCTAGTCGCACTCGTTCTTCTAGGACAATGAGTTCTAATGAGAGAGTATTGTATTTTTCTCACTTGTGTGTGTTTGCTCGAGTGCGAAAAATCTGAGCGTGACATAGTCCAATCCTTCCTAATCTGAAAAATTAAACGAGCCCTAGATAGATTAAAACTCGTTTGTGCTCTAAGAACAAAATGGACATTTTTTGGGCTTAGCCCAGCCAAACACAATATTCATCACGGAGATAAGGCATAGGAGGTCCCTGCATATTTTTCAAACTTGGCAGTCTTTCTGCCTGATTTCGAAACTTTAGGGGAGATCAGTGTAATTTTGCCATAAAATTATTCTCTTTTTATGAACCTTCATAGTCATAAATGCAACCATGTTCAAGCAAGAATTCCTTCTTTCTTCGGTGGAAGAAAAGCTCAACTGTCCTAGTAATTCATATTAAAATTCAAGGAAATTGCTTAATCAACGACCAAATATACTCAAATCTCTCTCTCTCTCTCTCTCTCTCTCTCTCTCTCTCTCTCTCTCTCTCTCTCTCTCTCTCTCTCTCTCTCTGTATATATATGTATAGATGGGGCTCATTTGGAGTAGCGAAAGAGCTTAATAAAATAATGAAGCACTTTTGTTTGGCATACCTGTTCCTGTTAACCTTGCTCATTCCCAAATTCCTCTCACAGCAGTAAAAAACTTGTTATCAACGTATAATATATATATATATATATATATTGTCTGAAGTGGCAGGGTACAAGCTTATAAATAGCTAGGTTATGAGGCTTGCATATATCTCTATCTCTACTATTTTAGAAGACAAAAGCTGTCAAAATGTTTCCTACACTTGTTATTCCAAAAATAATCCTTCAAAAAAATCAAATGTCATTCGCCCAAAGGCCCGTGACTTTTCAAACCGACGCCACACCTTCAAGAGTTCTACTTGTTAACGATACCATCCATCCCAAACAGTTGAACCTTCTTTTGGTTACATTATCCCACCGTCAACCTCTTGAAATTATTCATCAACCAAAAAACAAAAATCACTTGAAATTAATATTTTAAATTCTTGTGGCTCACGCAAAACTTTTCTAGCTTCTACCGCTTCACGTGATAGCATAAAGCCACACAAATTATTATTTTTTCAATGTTATCGATATATATATCGTCTACTATGCCACTAAAATAATCAACTTCTATATCTGTTACTAATATATGTAATTAATCAAGATTAGAGTTCAAACACTATCCCACTTTCATAACTATTAGGGTCACTAATATATGTAGTTGATTACAATTAGAGTTCAAACACTGCCTTCCATAACTACAATGACTCAGAGTATGAATCATGCTTTTCAATACTACAACGACTGACTAATATCACTAAAAATAGATGTAATTAGTAGCCATTGGTTGAGATGTTAAACAACTCTAAACTAAACCACAATTTAAAAACGGTTATAACCTCACTTTTCCACTAATCGTCATTGTCGCGTCTAGATTTTTCACACTCGAGGAATACACACACAAGCGAAAAAAACATTGTACTCTCTTGTTAGAACTCACCCTCCTAGAAGAATGAGTGCGACTAGGTTTGAATTAAAAATTAATTTGAATAAAGGGCTTTTGAAAAACATTTGGAGTCGCCACCTAACTTGATTAAGGTGAGTTAGGTCACTTAAAAACTAAGCATAATCCGAAAACTACACTTAGGGCTTTTGAAAACGATTTTTGAAAATACTACCTCTAGAGAGAGTTTTAAGAAAACATGTTGTTTGGTAACCTTTGGAAAACATTTAAGCCCTTTTTTGAAAATAAACTCCATTTTGATCTTTGAAAATAGTGATTCTAGGTTCGGAGGTTGGTTACGTGTAGGGAAGATGCACTAAGCCATCACCCTACCCAGCCCTTGCGGTACCTACATGTCTATTTACCTTAGATTCACCTATGAGAGTCTTCAACTAACAAATGTTCAATCCTATCTACTTTAGAAAAATAATGTTTTAAATGACATGATGCATGACATGCAAGTGCAAGAAAAGAAAGAGAGTTGGAAAATAGATTTAAAAATTGATTTGATTTAAAAAGAAATTTGAAAAGATAGATTTAAAATTGAAAAGTTTTAGAAATTGGAAATAGAGATTTGAAAATAGAAATTTAGAATTGGAAGTTGGAAAAAAGTTGTGGAAATAGTAATTTGAAAAATGTTGTGGAATTTGAGATTTGAAAAAGGTTGTGACTGCACCCATGAGGGTTGCCTACGTATCCTTTTTGAGGAATCAGGTCAGTCATAGTTCAGACAAGAGTCCGATAGAAAATAGAAGATTTGATATGAAAGAAGAAGCTGAATTAGAATTTGGATTTGATTTGAATTTAGAATAGAGGATTGGAAATTGGAATTGAAGGATTAAGAATTTGATTTGGAAAGATAGAAATTGGAAGAGGAATTTGGAGTTGTTTTGGAAAGATTGAGATTTAGGAAACCTAGACTTAGGAAGATAGGAATTAGGAAGGACTCGAGGTTTAGGAAATATTTGACTCGAATGTTGGACTTGAAAGATTGGAGAAAGTTTGGATTTAGGAAAGATTCAAATTAGGAAAGGTTCAAATTAGGAAAGTTTCAAAATAGGAAAGTGTCATTTTTGAAAAGTTTCGTTTTAGGAAAGTGTTATTTCAGGAAAGTTTCATTTTAGGAAAGTTTTGAAATTAGGAAAGGTTTCGTTTTAAGAAAGTATTGAAATTGGAAAGTTTTGAATTTATAAAGTTTTGAAATTGGAAAGTTTTGAAAGTTAGAAAGTTTAGAATTTAGAAAGTTTTAAATTTGGAGAGATTTGAAGTTTAGGGAAGTTTAGAATTTTAGAAAGGTTCAAAGTTTGAGTTTTAGAAATTCTTGAAATTAGAAAAGGTTTTGAGTTTAAGAAGGGTTTGAAAACTTAGATTTGGAAAGTTAAGATTTGGAAAGGGATAGAATTAAGAAATGTTTGAAAGCTTAAAGTGTAAGGAAAGACTTAAAAGTTTGAGTTTAGAAAACTTAAGGTTTAGGAAAGTACTAGATTAGGAAGGAGTTGAATTAGGAAAGATTTGGGTTTGGAAGGATTGAGATTCCCATTTCCTAAAGCAAGGGATTAGATTTTGTTTCTACAAAACGATGTTTTGATTTTGCTTCCAAAAATGGATGATAGGATCTAGTTTCCTAAATGGGAGATTGGATTTGGCATGAATTTAGAAAGATCGAGTTTTGGAAATTCTAGTTTTGGGAAGACTATAGTTTTGATGTAGAAAATAGGTTTTGGAAATATATATAGTTTTAATATAGAAAACAAGAGGTCTTGGAAACCTAGGTTTTGAGGCCAAAATAAGAGATTGGAAATCATGCTTTTGGAAAGGAAAATTAGGGTTTCTTAATTGTGAGTTCTAGGGTTTGACTTGGACTCTAAAGAAGGAGATTTTTTGGAAAGTGAGTTTTTGGAAAGGGAGATTTTTGGAAGGAAATCCTAGAGAGGAGTTTTTGGAAAGTAAACCTGAAAAGAGAGTTTTTTAGGAAAGAAGATTTTGGAAGAGGGTTTTAGGAAAGAGTTGTTAGGAAAGAGATTTAGGGAGAGAGTTTTCTAAAAAGGAAACCTAGGGTGTGTTTTTAGGAAGGAATTTTGAAGAGAGCTTTTTGGAAAGGAGTTTAAAAAAAAGTTTCGAAAAATAGATTTTTGGAGAGAGTTTTTTGAAAATAATTTTGGAAAGGAAATTGGAGAGAGTTTATGAAAAGCTTGTTGGAAAAGAGATTTTTAAAGGGAGAGATTTGAAAGAGAGCTTTTAGAAAGCTTATAAAAATATCTCACTTTCCTAAAGCAATTCTAACCATCAGAAGGTTAGAGCCACTTTAAGATAGTGGTTTTGAAAATAACAAGGATTTTGAAAATATGGACCATATTGGTCACTTTAAATGTAACACTTTCCTAAAGCAACCCTAACCATGAAAAGGCTAGAATCACCTTAGGATTGTGATTTTGAAAACAAGTTTTGAAAAAGAAGGTTTTGATGCAAGTTTGAAAACAACATTAATGTAAGTGTTTGAAAATAAGTTTAAAAAATGAATTTTGGAGGAATACAAGATTATGATATGCACAATGCAAGTTGGGGTCATGAACATACAAGGCTAAGGCTTCACCACATAATCAAGGGGGCCGAACCCACGTGGTCTCCGGCTATACTAAAAAAAAGCCCCCGACACGGTGATTCTCTAATAGCCTAATCCTACACATGGACCGGGAAGTCCCTTATTTCAAGCATGCAAAAAATGAGGGGAAGAAGATAAGGGATTAAAATAGAAGAAAACCCAAGTGGGTTAGGAGAGAGAAGAGAGGGGGAAGATGCATAAACGTAAATAGGAAGCCTACCTTGTGTCTTCTTTATTTTGCTTAGCTTTGTGTGCTTTGCTTTGCTTGTCTTGCTTCAGTCTTCACTTCAATCTTCAAGAGTTTGTCTTCAATCTTCAAAATTTCGTAGTTGCAGCAATCCAAGCCTTCAATGGAGGGTTTGGGGCTAGTGTATGAGTATATGAGAGTGTATGAGTGTATTAGGAGGCTACGGTTTGTGTATGGATGCTAGGGTTTGGAAAAGCTAAAGGAGACTAGGGTTTTGAGGGGCTACGAGCTCTGTATGTCGAAAGGTAGGGGTTTTAGACAGAGTTTACGGACCTCTTTCACACTGGAGGAGGCTCTGTATTTATAGACAAGGGAATGACCTGACGCCTGTTGCAGTGACACTAGGCCAAAAATGCTTTTGGCGCCACTAGGAGTGGCACCAGCCACTTAGGAAAGTTTTAAGGTTGGCAAACAACGTATCTTGAGAAGATTTGGGCACCTGTACTAGTGATTACCATGCAATTTTTAGCCTAGCTTTACTAGGAGTGACTCTGGAAGGTTCGGGAAGCATTTAAATGACCGGAAAGGGCCTGGAAGGCCGAAAAAGGATAGGAACACTTAAAACAATGTCCTGGAGGTAGTAGACTTGAAAAAGGATGACCAGATTTGTCGGAAGGGTTGATCGAGCCATTAGGGGTAAAACGGTCAACTGGATCGAAAAGCTACCGGGACAGACTCAGAATGTTCCAGAAGAAGACTCGAGATTTAGAAACATTATTTAGAACATTCCCAAAGGCTACCAGTTTGATACCCAGAGCCGGTGTGGTTGGAAAAGGCGACCGGCCCACTAGGGGCAAAACGATTATTTTACACCAAGTTTATCGGAACTGACTCAGAATGATCCGAAAAGATAAAGGAAGGTTAGGAATACTATAAAAAGTATTATCGGGAGGTTACCGGTTTGATACCCAGAGCCGGTGTGGTCCCCAGGGCGTTCGGATGCCTAGGGGCAAAGTGGTCATATTGATCGGAAAGCCTTGGAATTGGCCCGAAACTGACTAGAAGGCACCTAATCATGCCAGATTGCTTTTAAGACAATCTTGGAAGGGTGGACTTACCGTTCTGAGTACTTAGGTATTATCTCGAGAAACGTGCCAAAAATGACCCTAGGGGCAGTTTGGTCATTTTTTACCGAGGTGGGCTAGCAGGCACTGGTGTTGACTTAAGTTTTGAGTGTTTCCGCCACTCTGACAGCAGTCTCATGATACAGGGGTTTGTTAGCAATTCTCTATATTGACCTACTTGTGAGTGTTTTCACTACTTTGACGGTTGCGATGTTTACGAGTACTTCCGCAACTCTGACGGTTCACGTTCATTCCCGAAACCGTCTGATCTCGAGAAGCTGCTAAAGGAACTTAGCGCCTGAGAAGTCAACTTTCTCAGAAGGCGTGCTGAAACGGACATTTCTACATTGGCGGGCTAACAGGCGCTAAGGGGGGACCGTTCTACCATTTAGGGGACTTGGGGTCTCGTCCTGGTCTACAGGTTTAAAAGGACTTACCGTTCCGAAGAAACTTTCTTTGGTAAAGGTGTCGGATTGGATTGACTTATCGTCTCGAGCAATCAGCTTTCTTGAGAGAGGAATTGGAATTGGAATTAGAAAAAGGGATTGGAAAGGGGACTTACCGTCTTCAGAAAGACGTGCCTACTGGAATTGGAAAGGGGACTTATCGTCTTCAGAAAGACGCACCTATTGGAATATGGAAAGTGAACTTACCGTCATCGGAAAGACGAGCCTATTGTAATTAGAAAGGGGACTTACCGTTCCGAAGAGACTTTCTTTGGAAAACGTGCCAGATTGGATAGACTTATCGTCTCGAGCAATCAACTTTCTCGAGAGAGGAATTGGAATTGGAATTAGAAAAGGGGGTTGGAAAGGGGACTTACTGTCTGTGGAAAGATGTGCCTACTGGAATTGGAAAGGGGACTTACCATCTTCAGAAAGACGCGCCTATTGGAATATGGAAAGGGGACTTACCATCATCGAAAAGACGAGCCTATTGTAATTGGAAAGGGGACCTACCGTTCCGAAGAGACTTTCTTTGGAAAACGTGCCGGATTGGATAGACTTACCATCTCGAGCAATCAGCTTTCTCGAGAGAGGAATTGGAATTGGAATTAGAAAAAAAGGGTTGGAAAGGGGACTTACCGTCTTCGGAAAGACGTGCCTATTGGAATTGGAAAGGGAACTTACCGTCTTCGAAAAGACGCGCCTATTGGAATATAGAAAGGGGACTTACCGTCATCGGAAAGACGAGCCTATTGTAATTGGAAAGGGGACTTACCATTCTGAAGAGACTTTCTTTGGAAAACATGCCGGATTGGATAGACTTACCGTCTCGAGCAATCAGCTTTCTCTAGAGAGGAATTGGAATTGGAATTGGAAAAAGGGGTTGGAAAGGGGACTTACCGTCTTCGGAAAGATGTGCCTATTGGAATTGAAAAGGGGACTTACAGTCTTCGAAAAGACGTGCCTATTAGAATATGGAAATGGGACTTACCATCTTCGGAAAGACGTGCCTATTGTAATTGGAAAGGGGACTTACCATCTTTGGAAAGACACACCTATTGGAATATGGAAAGGGGACTTACCGTCTTTGGAAAGACGTGCCTGATTTAGAATTGGATCGAACAATGCCCCTAAGGGCATTTTGGTCATTTTGCCTCTATTTGGACCTAGCGGGTCCGTAAAGCGATGGATAGGCAGGATTAGACTTGGAAAGTTGATTTGACTCAAAATATGTCCGCATTAACTTGAATACAAGTTTGGACAGATTATAGATCGCCGAGCGGTAAAAAATGGGATGCTTACAGCTGCCTCTCTTTTTCTATCTTTGCTTATCGAAGACAGAAAACGATAAAGTAAAAGTCTCATGTTGACCGTGAGGCGGTTGGAGGGACAGACTTTGAAAATTTTTCAACAACGGGGGTTCGAAAATGGATATTGGGCCAAAAGGCCTTTGAAAACAAGTTTTGGCCGAAAAAAGGGCAAAACTTCCCAGAATTTGGAAACTGGCGTCCCTAGGACTGGTGCCTTTGTAATTAAGAAGTAGTAGAAGAGGAAGAAACAATTGTATTGAAAGTGTCCACATCTTATAGGCACATCCCAGAGGGAAAACTAAACCAGGCGTGACTTGGGTAAATTAAGATTACAGTTGAAAATTGAAAACATAAAACATAAATACTAAAAAGATTGGAAGATTACCAGGAGAGCTGAGCTACTGGAGATCTTGAACTTGAAAAATAAATATAGAGATTCAGTACAAGAGAATTCTAGAGAGAGAGAGAGTCTTGACTTCAGAATTGGCTTGTCTCAAAGCATGGAGAGACAGGGTATAAATAGAGAAAACTTGGTACTGTTGCTTCGTATGTCTGGTTACTGTAGATCCATTGACAGTTGATTTGTTTTTGCAGAATAGTAAAAAGTCAATTTTACTGTGAATAGTAAAAAAGTCAATTTTACTTCAGCACTTTTGTCTTTTTGTGAAATTATTGTAGCACTTTCGTCTTTTGTGAAAATTGTCTTTGTGGCCAAAAGTTGATGGAGTTGTCACCGAAAGTTGATGTCACTGGCGTGTTTGTTTGCTTTTGGACCTTGTTTGTACTTAAGTGAAGACACCGTAACAGTCATCTTCGTTATCCTGTGCAAGATCTATGGAAGAGATTTGAGAACCTTGATCTGGATTTGCTGGAGAAGCCTCATCATCACTATCTGAGAGAGATGATAGGGTTTCTAGTAGTTGTTGACGCATAGTTTTGGGAAAGTTGTTGGGATTGTTCAATAAGGGTTTGGTTATATCAATCACTTGGTGTAAGAGCTTTGAGGAGAATTGGTTTCATTGCATAAGCAGCTTTGGTTTGGGACTGAGTTTTAGCCAAGACTTTGCTTGGATCATGGGATGTTTTGGAGGCATGATTGGAATCTCCCCGTAAGAATTCTCGAGTAAGAAAATCTAAAATTGAATTATCAGTACCTTTAATATAAAAAATTTTAAAATAAAAAACAGAAAAAATAGGTTGCCACCTAGCAAAAATTTGTTTAGAAGTTATATTTTGTACATCTTTAAAAATAATATTTTTGGTTGCTTGGCAATCAATACGAAGTATAAATTCTTGATTTAATAAATCACTTTGAAATTTGGAAATGTCTAGAACAATAGCTAAAATTTCCTTTTTGATGGTACTATAATTCTTTTGGGTAGGGTTCCAAGTACCAGAGGTAAACTTAACCAGTTGTTCTTTGTTATTGAGAACTTGTTTGAGGATACCATCATAACCTATGTTAGAGGCATTTGTTTCAACTATTTTGAGAGCATTAGGGTTGGCTAAGGTTAGACAAGGGAGGGTCTGAATATATTGTTTAAGAGTTTGTATAATCTTTGTATACTCACTAGACCAGACAGGAGCGTCCTTCTTGAGAAGTTGTCTTAAAGGGGCAGCTATTTGACTTAAATTGGGGTAAAATTCGGAGACATAATTAAGATTACCTAAGAAACTTTGTAATTGATTTTTATCTTTGATTATAATAGGAAATTTATTAGCAAATTGAATAGATCGTTCAATAGGGGTAATTGTACCTTGATAAATATAATGACCTAAAAACCTAACACGAGTTTGGAATAAACTAATTTTCTTTGCAGAAAGGACTAAACCAGTGTGTTTAACAATTTTGAAAAATTGTTCAAGATGTGTCCAGTGTTGAATAATAGAATTAGAAAAAATTAAAAAATCATGAATATAAACAATTGTGAATTGAGAATGGGGATTGAAAATATCATTCATAATTTTTTAAAATTCAGAGGGAGCATTTTTTAAACCAAATGGCATTACATTCCATTCATACTGTCCAAAAGGTAAAGTAAATGTAGTTTTATATCGATCTGGTTCAGCTAATTGAATTTGCCAAAAGCCAGATTTCGTATCAAATTTTGAAAAGATTTTTGCATGACAGAGATGTTGAAGAAGATCTTTTTTTATTGGGAATAGGTTACCGAATCCATTGGAGGGCATCATTGAGAGGTTTATAATTGATTACTAGACGGGGAGCACCTCGTTCAATCTCAGCATTTTTATAAACATAAAAGGCAGCACAACTTCATGCAGATCTACTAGGATGAATTAATTTTTTATCAAGTAAACCCTGAATTTCTTTTCTGTAATATTCAAAAAGTTCATGGTTCATTTGGATTGAACGAGCTTTGTTAGGAATTTTGGAGTCAGAAAATTCAGAAGCTTAAGGTAAAGTAACAACATATTTGTGCCTAGATCAGAAAGCATTGGGTACATCAGAACAAACTTCTTGTTGTAATTTTGTTAAAAATTTACCTATGGCTAATTGTAAAGTACCATTTTGTAAGCTACGTTCAATTTGAGTATTAATTTTTTCCTCTTTTAAAAATAATATGTGTTTTTCTTTCCGAAGGATAAGATTGAGAGTATTATGGGAAATAGCAAAATTTTTTAAAGTATTGAGATCTTTGGTACGAGGAGGACAAACAAAGGGAAAAATAATTTGATTATTATTAAGAGTAGTAGTGATACCTTTAGTAGTAACTTGAAAGGGTTGGAGAAGACTAAGGAAAGGAGTTCCTAATATGACTTCTCTGGAAAGGTTTTTGATAAGAACAAAAGGAGTTTTGATACACACATTATTATTGCAAATATAAGCATTAGAAAGTTTATATTGTATTTGGAGTGGAGTTCCACCAGCAGTAAAGAGACGTTCACGTGTTTTTTCAAAATATTTAGTTGGGATTAAACCTTCTTAAATACAATTAAGATCGGCACCATAGTCAAAAAGGGCAATAGTGTCAAATCAAAATTCTTGGTTGATAATTATAGTAATTTTGACATTCCATTTTTGATAAGAGATTTGGGAAAGTAAGAAAATATCTATAGGATTTGGGACAATAGGTTGGCTGGAAGAAGAGGAAGAGTGTTGAAGTAATAACATTTGATTCTTAAGATTATCAAGATCAATTTTGGAAATATTATGTTCAAGTTTTAAATCACATAATTCTTTTTTGACAGAGTTGATTTCAGTTTGTAAATCTTAAATATTTATAGGGGAAGACTTAGAAGTTTGATAAAATCTTTTGAGAATATCATTAAGATTATAAGGGTAATTTAGTAATGAAATATCTTGGATAGGTTTGTCAGCAGAAGTTAAATTTTGTTTAAGTTGAAGTAAATAATCTTTTTTAACTTGAGGATCAGAAATTTTATCAATAATATCAGGAAGTAATTCTTGTTCTTTTGTAATAACATTAATAGTATGTGTGGTTAGACATTGACAATTTGTTTTTATAATTTGGTCAGGTTCAGGAGGAGAAGAAGAAGTATGCGATTCTTCTCCAGAAGAAGATTGTGATACAATTTCATCTATTTGTAATTCATCATCAGATAGTGGAGGGTTATCAGAAGCATCAGAATTTAAGAATAAATGCATAAGTTGTTGTTTAAGTGTTTCATTAATATCTAAAGAATTAATTTTTTGATTCATGCGACATTGATTTTTATAATGACCAATTTTACCACATTTGTAACATGTGGGAACTTTTCTTGTGTGTTTAGAAACATGTTTAGGTTTAGAAGGAGAAGTTTTGATCGGAGGTTGTGTATGGGGTTTTTGGTAAAAAATATTGGAACTTGGTTTTGGTTTTCGAAAGAATCTACGTGTAGAAGTAGTGCGAGGTTTGTGTCGTGAAGGGGGTATGATTTGTATGGTGTTTTCAAAACCAAATTGTTGGCAAAAGGTGCCTAATTCACGTTTGGAAGTGGCTAAATCCTTTTGTAATTGTTGGTTAAGTTTAAAGTTGGTATAGAGTTCAAGACCTTGGGTTTGGATGACGTTAATTAAGTCACCATAAGTGAGTTGTTCATAAGGGACAACTTCATTGTTGTTTTCTTTGAGTTTATCTTTGACCTTTTGAGAAAATAGTTTGGGAAGACCATCTAAATTTTTTTCTTTCCAATGTGTTTGACGGCAATCATCACGTAACATAACTTTGGTTAAGAAAACTTTCTTTATACCAACGAAAATCTTGAAGTTTTGGACATCGAAGATTATTAAGGATTTCAAAGGTAAGAGCTTGGACTTTGGAAGGACGCCCTGAGAAGTGCCTAGAAATGGAAAAGATAAGGGTACTAACTGCATCTTCAATTGTTTGATTATTTTTAGTTTTGATGGATGTACCATTTGAATCAGTTTTGATTGCAGTAAGGATTTGAGTACGTTCAGTAGAGGTGAGGAAATGATCCCACCATCCTTTAAGATGACCAGTAAAACCAGCAACTAAAGCTTGAGTAACAGCAAAATCAGAAGATTTTTGTTTAGTTTTGTAAGCTAAAGCAACCATTGTCATTTCTTAGAGTTTGTTAAGAATATGATATTTAGTCATACCATCAAAATTCCATTCATAAATGGTGCCACCATGATAAGAAGCTTGAGTGAATTGATTCCTTTCTTCATATTGCATATCTGGAAGAGTAAGACGAGGATAATAATTTTTGGTGTTATGAGATTCATAGTTGTTTTGACATTTCCATTTTTGTTTTTTATTCTGAGTAGCATTAAGTTCTAAAGGTTGGGAATCATTCATGGTTTGTTCAATAGCTTCAATTTCAGAAAGGGTTGGTTAAGATAAAGTATTAATAGTTTTAGAAGTAGATGGAGGTGTGTCAGGTGTAGTAACAACACGGAGAACATGATCTAGTTGTGCAAGTTTGTGATCAATTTGAGAAGAAAAGTTTGGCCACTTAATTCATTTTGAAGATGTGAAGGGACGTCATGTGGTGTAAATAGAGGGGCTTCGGTAGTGGTGAGTGTAGTGACTTGATCTTTGTTGATAAAGTTTTCTACATGAGTTAATTGGTCACCTATAGTTTTAAGTGTTTGATTTGTAAAATTATTTTGTTGTAAAATATTAGAAATATCTTTGGCATTACGAGGTGTAGTATCAGACTTAAGTTTGAAAGGGGAAGCAGTAATAATACTAGATTTGTGTTGAATATGAATTTCTTCTAGAGAGGGATGAATAGAAGTTTTAATAATATTGTTTGAAGTAACCCATTGGTTTTCAGTATTGGTAATAACATTAAGTTGGTCAAAATAATTGGAATAATATTCAAACCAGTCAAAGAAACTTAAATGGATTTTGTGATTTTGAACAAACTGATAATATTCTTCACGTATAAGAAGGCGAGCATTTTCATCAAAGGTTTCTAAAAACCAATTTTTCTTCTGTGTATTTTAGGGAGAATTGAAATTACGAATCAGAATATATTTGTCAAAAATAAATTCTTGTTCTATCATATTTATTTTGGGGTCAAGAGGAGGATTTGGAAACATTTGAGATAGTGTGGGAGATTGGAGAAAATCATCATGTGCATAAATAGGTTGTGCAACATTAGAAGTTGTGACAGATTGTAAGATAGAAGATCTAAAAGGTATTGAAGAAGACGGAACAGAAGAAAAGAACTTCTAGGAGGAAAAGATTGAAATTGGGTACTTACAGATGAACCAACATCTGAAAATCGTGGTCGAGTTAACCCTGTTGTGGTATTTGTGAATTTAATACGGACACTACCATTAGTACTTTCTTGGATATATTCCAAATCTTTGTTTTCAATTGTTGTAGAGGGAATCTCATTATCTAACGTCCATTCTAATGGGAGATTGACATCTTCCCAGCGTATGGTTTTGGGAGTACTAATGTTTGAATCACTATTGATGTAAAGAAGGAGGGTTTCTCCTTTAGGACCAATGATCCTACATTGTGGATCTACAAGTGTTGTCATGGCTTTAAGATGAATGCGATAAATTATTGAAAATGGAATATTACTTGGTGTTAAATCATAACCAGAAGTTTTTATTTTGAGTGTAAGGACTTTGAGAATACCAATATATTGAAGACAGACAGCGTACCCTGGATAACAATCAAAATGGACTGGTCCACTGTAAGGGCTTGTTTCAATGAGTCCTAAAGTACTATTGATGAATGTTGTGTGTCTTTTGTCTTGTAAAGTTAAAAGAATTGCAGTATTTTGACCTTGGCGAGTTAAGGGAACAACATCTACTTGTATTAATCCTAAATGTAAATAATTGTATTTTTTGTGTTTGTATTTATTGATAGTGGATTGACTAAGTAATTGGATTTGTTCAGTTTTTTCTGTAAAAGGAATTGTTTGTTCAACTGTTTTGATGGTATAATTGGAAAGAAAATCAAAAGGTTCAATTTGGTAAACTTGATTAACAGAGACACGAGGAGGTGTCCAACTTGTAAAAGGGAAACTTTGTTCTTCCTGATTAAGTATAGTTGAGTCATTACTACTATGAGATTGACGAGATATAGAAGACATAGTTCTAGAGAAACAATTCATTAGAAAACTAATTATCTAACATTTAAATATTTATTTCAAAATTATATATCAGATTAAATCCTATGGGATGAACAAGACTTATCCTAGCCGGTCAACTACTTACGCCTATTGCCTCAACTCTGGGATTTACAATGGCTACGCGACTAGTTGGTTTACAGGTTTGTCATCAGACAACACAAAGGAAAATAAGTAGACATATAACCAGAAAATAAATACTTGGATGTAAAACAAACAGTTAAACAAATAAACTATTTATAAGCACTAGGATTGGCACCTTTGGAAAGTTTAGCTTGGCGCCTCTACTAGTGGCGCTAGGCTTGGGATTAAAACCAGAAAAATTCTTATTCGAAGACTTATGGCATTTGAAGCGTTTTTCAAAAAGTTGAGTGTTTGTGAGGAAAATAACTTGAACCTTGAAGGAGCACTTCTTGAATACCACGGGTGATTGCCGGAAGGAGACCACGTCGCCAGAAAAGTCGCCAATAGAGAAGATTTTGCCAAAGAACTCCAAAAAGTGAGTTTTCAATTTTTTATTGATTTTGATGTGTAGAATTTTGTTTGAACCATGTGAATAGTAGAAATTGATATTTTGATATGTTTTGAACATTATGGTAATGTTATTTTTGCATTTTGGTGCTTGTTTGATTGAATTTGAATGATTTTACGTGATTATGTGAAGAGGGTTTTCTGCAGGAATTGGGGGTTTGTTCCTACAAGCTTGGGCATTGAGTTTTTTGGCTAGATTTTTGTGCCATGTGCCTTAGAAAAATATGTTTAACAACCGTATGAAGTTTCATGATTTTTTGAAAACTTGGTGAATTTTTGATTTTTTGAAAAATAGGAAAATACTTTAAAAATTAGGAAAATGGGAAAACTCAAGAAATTGATGAAATTTTTAGAGTTTAAAATGTTGAAAAATGTAGGAATATTTTAGAAAATATTTGAAATGATTTTTGAGAAATTTTAGGATAACTTTGAAAACCATTGATTAGGAAACATAAAACATGTTTTTTGAAAATCTCAAAAAATTAAAAAGTGTGCGGGGGTGCTGATGTTATGTGATTGTAACATTGTGAAGTGCACATTTGTATTTTGTGTTGATGTCATGGGTGTTGTAGGGACCATTTTTAAATAAAACTCTGTCGAAATTTTTAGAAATTCAGGGAAAGAGTTGGAAAAGGTTTAGAAATAAAATCCTTTTGAAGGAAAAAGACAGAAAACCCTTGAGATTTGATTTGAAGTTAAAAAATCAAAATGTGTAGGAATTTTGTTTTGACTTATCATTTGAAATCTTTTTATTATTTTTATTGTTTGTTGTTTATTTCGTTTTACTTTATTATGTTATTATTTATCTGCATATATGGTATATTAACACCTCTTACCTTGGCTTACCTTTTTAGGATGGCAGATACGGGTGATGATGGTTCTGAGAGGAGACGTCGCTCGGGGAAGACGGCTCGGACAGATTCCACCGGTGGTTCCAGTCGATCTAGAGGTAGCTGACGATTTATCAGACGGGCCTCTTCCAGTCAGAGCGAACAGGGGAGTAGACCACCTGTCGACCCCTTTCCTCCGGTTGAGCAGGCCTTCGCGGAGGAGATTGGTGCTGAGGAGGAGGTACCGGGCCTTGGGGATCAAGTGACCGGTTATGGGAGAGCTTCCTCCAAACATAGGCAGATGGATGCTGACTTGGGTGACCTGGAGGTATCGAACATCCCACCGCTCGGCGATCTTGCTTATCACCCCAGTGTATATTCTAGAAAGCATTTGCCCCCTCCTCGGGTACACACAGCTAATAGAAGGGCTGTTCATCAGGTCTTCGTGACTATGTAGCAGGCTGCTCCATCATATCGTGCCTTTTTGGCTGAGATCAGATTTAGAGCGTTCATGGGATTATATGCTAACTGCCTGAACCGGCATTTGGTACTGGCGCTGGTTGAGCGGTGGTTTGGAGAGACCGGGACCTTCCATTTTATCAGCTTCGAGTTAGGTCCCACTCCCTTAGATTGGGCGATCATCACATGGCTTTCCTTCGTTGGTCGGCGGATCACTCTACAGTCAGTCAGTAGAGATGAGGCATGTATTCTGCTGGACTTGCCTCCTCCTAGGCGTTTTGCCTTCCCAGTCTCTTGGCTTAGCCAGGATGACTATACCTTTGCTGCTAAGCCATCGCCTGCCAGGCGGGACATTATGAGACGACGACTTATTTTGTACATCATCTTTAGCTGCTTCTGCAACAACAACAAGTCACTTGTGCCTTTTCGTTTGGTGAGCATAGTAGCTGATCTTGGGGCTTTATCGGAGCTGGATTGGGGGTCCTTCTCCTTTGGCTGCTTCCTTCAATCGATGCCGGTCTGGGCTTCTTCCCGTTGGGGCAGCATAACTAGTTTCTGGCCCTTTCTTATCTGGTGGAGCTATGAGTACCTGCCTGTTCGTCGCCTTACAGTTGTTGAGGACAACCTTTATCCACGTGCTTTGAGGTGGGCTCCTGACCGTGTGGCCCAACGATCGGAGATTACTGACTTTGTGACGCCACGGGCGAACTTGGAGTTGATTAAGGCAAGAGATGTGACTCGGCGGCCCTTCATTGGATCAGCTCATTATGAGACTATACGGTACTTAGTTCTGTTGTCCTTGTCGAGGGTTGCTTTTCTCATTGATGATACTTGGGAGTCCTATCTAGGAGAGCGACACTAGTGAAAGTTTCACGAGGAGTTTCGGTCAGCAAGAGCTCTACCAGAGTACATGTTTGGGGTCTTGGTGGCAGGAGTGCCTATCCCTTATCAGGAGCGGCAGCCGGGTGTCGAGTTCTTGTTTCATTTAGATACAGATTATGCTGTGCACTTTAGGGCTCATTCTGTCGGTGCCTTCACTCGATTTGAGGTAGTAGTCGGCGGGTACGCTGTGGGCCAGGAGGTGGTTGACTTGTGGCGCTGAGCCGGAGGATATGTGCCCCAGGCTGAGTTTACTACTATCTGAGATCAGAGGGATCGATACCAGACGGAGTGAGATCAGTATCAAACAGAGGTGGCTTCCTTGACAGCTCGGATAGCTCAAATGGGAGGTGGCGGGGTATGTCGTCTTTTCTCCCTTTTTTTTTGCTCTGTTGTTGCTTAGTTCTTATTTTATGTGGTTGATTTCGGTTTTATCTTTCCTGCAGGATGCTGGTGCTTCGCGTAGTTATCTGCCTCCTCTGATGCTGGGTTTCAGGGATTTCGATCCAGATGATATTGACTTTGACCTTTGATAGATGCCCCTAGTGGAGATTCTGATCTTCCCTTGCCCCTATTCCTGAGATGTATTTTATGTTATACATTTTTATTTTGTAAGTTTTGTACAAAGATGGATATTTATGGTATTTAGATGCATGGATAGACATATACATTTATGATCTTTACAGCTAGGCATATGATCAGCTGTATGTGATGGATGATGATGTTATATATCTATTACATGAGTTGATGCTGGTGACTTTTGTTTTTAAATTGAGTTATATCCTATACATGCAAAGCTCATGCCGACTTTTTTTTTTTTTTTTTTAAATATATATGCACATATTAGAAATATGTTAACTAACAGAATGACAAGGGGTGCTGTCGAACTTAGTATCTTTGGAATGGTAACTCCTTCCTTTTCAGGGGGTTTGGCCTCTCTGCTAGCTAAACCTTACCTTGATTGGATGATAGCACTTCGCACCTTTGTCAACTTTTTGATCGCCTTCGGCTCTCTGCCTCAGGGTTACTGTATATGATTATTGGGCTGAAACTCTCGACTCTCGGGATTTTAACAACTACTTTCCTGATCTTCAGCAGAGCGATAAGCGGCCAATCCTTTCAGTCTGCGGAGACTTTGTTTAAGACCGTAATGTAGGCTAGTTTATGGGGTTTTAGAAATAACGGGATATATAGGCTCAAATTTGATATCTTCTTCAGTAGGGTTTAGATCCATGCCGTCCTTGACTATTTTTTCAATAGGGTTAGCATCCTTCTTTAGCTTTGGCAGCGTGTCTAGCTCATTTAGATCAAGCAATCTGTTTTCAATCAAAGTAGGCTTTAGTAGGATTGTAATGTAGGCCATGGTTTTGAGGTTTTGCAAGAAAGGATAAAAGCTCGAACCTATTATTTCTACTAGGTTTCTTTGTAACCTAGGATCACCTTCGAATTTCCTTCTTGCTTTTTACTATATGCTTTTCAGGGTGCAAATGACTATTTTCTTTCACCCTTTCTATATGCTTTTTTGAGAGACACATGACTCTCTTATCTTTCGATCTTCTTATTATGCTTTTGAAGATGACTTAATCATGGTCTTCTTCAGGCCTTTCCTTAGAGATTTTTTTTTTTTTGGTGGCCTTTTGCCCCTTGGCAACTCTTTTCCTTCGCTTTATCCTTTTTATCTTTTTCCTTTCTTTGGAACGAGTAATTCTACCATCCCTTTTTCCTTTAAACCTTTTCCTTAGCAATTTGACCCAATGTGGGCGGTGATCCCTAGGTTGAGATTTTCTCGAAAAGATAAATGGCTTAACGGGTTTGGTAAGGGGTTGCTTTTGACTGTATGAGAAATGAAATGAAGGCCTCTCTTCACTTTGAACTAGATTGCTTGATCTATAGAGCCTTTAATGCTGCCTTAGCACAGTGGGGGTGGATACCATTCCTAGAGTTCTCAAATATTGTCTGCCCCAGTGTGGGGAGGAAAGTCTTGGATTGGGGTTGACAAGGAAAATTTTCGCTTGTTGCAAGGCTCTAAGGGTTAAACAAAGAAAATATAAACACTTGTTCGTTGGCATAGGGAAATGAAATGTGGCTCCTCTTCATTTTGATAATCTGGCCACGCATTGCTTAGCTTCAGTGTCTTGCAAGTGTTGCTTTTGGTTAGTATCCTCACTCATCCAAGCACTCTTTTTTTTTGGAAAGCTGATCGTTAAGGGAATGATTAACTCATGCTATCATACCTTCAAGTCAAACTGACCCCTAAGATAAACCATGCCCCTTGTGTAGAAAGTAGCCCTCATTCCCAAGAGAAGATAAGACAACAATGATGGAATAAAAGACTATTATTTGATTATTATTATCATTTCTTATAGAAAGCATGGACTTTTTAAGCAAAAATGAAATGTAAACATCAATTTAAAGACATGAAGTAAAAGGGATAGAAAGAAAGTGGGTGAAAACACCCCTCTCTTGTACGCTTTTGATGGGGATTCCTGCGTTCTTCAATAGGGCTTTAGGATGATGCCCATATCAATATTCCATCCACTGTTGAGATTTTCAGCCAAGACAGGACAGGTAGATGCTTCTCCCGGAGTTCTAAGTGAGTTAGCGGCGATGATGTAATTGTCAGCTTTCTTGACCGTCTTGCCTTCATTTGTTCGCTCCGTAATTTCTCTAATAAATCAGTCGGGTGACTCATCTTCTTCTAGCTTGATAGGTCGAGCCCGGGGTTTTCTTCTCTGGCGTCTAGCCATGGCTCGGTGTTCCTCAGGTGTACACAATGGGGATTCTTATTATTGAGTTTGGACAGCTCCTGATCAATTTTCTTCACAGATTCATATGCGAGTTTCTCTTCGGGGGTTGGCATTTTATCGGGGTTATACCGTAACCAGGCATGACACTACTCTGTATCTTCGCATTCCATTTCCTCCCCATCCTTGTAATATATCTCTTGGCATGCAGCAAAACAAACCTTGTTGTTACCAAACTTTGTAATGATGTTGATGGTGTGGTCCAGCGGAGGGTTCGTAGAGCTGTTCGGAGAAGGATTTGCTGGTCGTAAGCCAATAATCTTGTTATCTATCAAGTCTTGAATCTTATGCTTGAGGGTCAAACAATCTTCAGTGTTATGTCCTTGGCCGCCTGAATGATACTTACAGCTCACTGTAGATTCAAAGTAATAAGGCAGAGAATTGGGCCAGGGTCGGGCAGGTATAGGCTTCAGATATCCGGCTACTAAGAGACCAAAGGCCATGGTCTGTGAACACGTGAGTTTAGTAAATGTCTGCTTTTTCCCACTTGTTCGTCTAGGCCGAGGAGGTGTTGCAGATGTTTTTGATGATTGGGAACCAAGCTTTGGTAAGGTCACCACCAGGTTGATGGTTCGGGAATTGAAAGGGCTTCGGGTTTTATGTTTCAAAATGGGATAATTTTCTGTTACAGGGCCAAATGGGTTGGGTTGGTATCCGTAGGAGAGATTATATAATCCATGGGTTTGGTTAGAGGTTGGTTTCGAAGGCATCCGAGCAAGGCCCTCGGCCTAGGGAGGTTGTTGGTAAGCAATGGTTGAGGCATAGTCTTGGTCTTCCTTCTTCATCCTTTTTCGTCCATCATGGGTTTGGGTCTGCAAGGACTCTGCTTGCTCAGGGGTTGCATGCGATAAGAGTGAATAGAGTATGCTTTCCATTTTGGTCATCTTATATCTGACTCCTCTCGCCTCCGCTAGTAGTAGAGTTAAAGTATCGAGAGTGAGTAATTCCATGGGCGTTTCTGTGCTTTTGGCCTGTAACGACGGGGGGAACGAGAAGAGATACCTGAAACCGACAAAAGAAAAGAGTTAGTGTTTTATCTTGACAAGTCTTTATGCAATGCATGCTCTAGGGTGCCCCTCTTTAGGAGGGAAACTACACATGGTGTATTGGCTTACTTTTGGAGATAGGGGATTTGCCCCAGTATGCTGATACCTTACCGTCAGATGGGGCACTTCATCCATTCACATATTCATCCATTCGTTCGAGAAACATAAAGAAATACATTTAACTGTGGGTTTTGAAATGCAAAAGAATTAAAATACATTTTAATAGAGGGAAGGGGAACATTTTTCGTTGGGATTTTTGCCTATCTAGTTTTACATAAGAAGTCCTAAACTATTCTTGAGTCTTCAAATTCGGCTTCCTTGGATTTGATGTCGAGGAGGTCGCTGAGAGGCCTTGTTGATTGATTGCCCCTTGTCTTCTTGGCAACCCTATCTCCGTGAGCGTAGAGGGATTGGGGCCGCTCCTATGGAATGAATTGATATACATGGCATGAGTCCTTAGGGTTGCATGGGAACCCTTAGGGTTTAGGTAAGTTTAATGCAAGGGAGAGTGAACTAGGTGTCACTCTCGATGGTCCCCGAGGCGTTCGGATGCCTAAGGGCAAAATGGTCATCTTGACCAGAAAGCCTTAGAATTGGCCTGAAACTGACTAGAAGGTACCTAATCATGCCGGATTGCTTTTAAGACAATCTTAGAAGGGTGGACTTACTGTTCTGAGGACTTAGGTATTATCTCGAGAAATGTGCCAAAAAATGACCCTAGGGGCCGTTTGGTCATTTTTCATCGAGGTGGGCTAGCAGGCACTGGTGTTGACCTAGGTTTTGAGTGTTTTTGCTACTCTGACGGTGGTCTTGTGATACAGGGGTTTGTTGGCGATTCCCTATATCGACCTGCTTGTAAGTTTTTTCGCTAATCTAACGGTTGCGATGTTTACGAGTACTTTCGCTACTCTGACGGTTCGCGATCATTCCCGAGACTGCCTGATCTCGGGAAGTTACTAAAGGGACTTAGCGCTTGAGAAGTCAACTTTCTCGGAAGGCGTGCCGAAACGAACATTTCTGCATTGGCGTACTAGCAGGCGCCAAAGGGGGATCGTTCTACCACCTAGGGGACTTGGAGTCTCGTCTCGGTCGACAGGTTTAAAGGGACTTGCCATTCCGAAGATACTTTTGTCGGAAAACGTGCCGGATTGGATAGACTTACCTTCTCGAGGAATCAGCTTTCTCGAGAGAGGGATTGGAATTGGAATTGGAAAAGGGGTTGGAAAGGGGACTTATCGTCTTCGAAAAGACGTGCCTATTTGAATTGAAAAAAGGACTTATCATCTTCGAAAAGACGCGCCTATTAGAATATGGAAAGGGGACTTACCGTCTTTGAAAAGACGTGCCTATTGGAATTGGAAAGGGGACTTACCATTTTCGAAAAGACGCGCCTATTTGAATATGGAAAGGGGACTTACAGCCTTTGGAAAGACGTGCTTGATTTGGAATTGGACCAAACAATGCCCCTAAGGGTATTTTGCTTTTTTTGCCTCTATTTGGGCCCAGTGGGTCCGCGAAATGATGGATAGGCAGGATTAAACTTGAAAAGTTGATTTGACTCAAAATATGTTTGCATTGACTTGAATACAAGTCTGGATGAACTGTAGACCGCCGAGCGGTCAAAAATAGAGTGCTTGCAGTCATCATGTGAAAAAGGACGCGAGTCTTCTTGCATTCAACACCCCTCATTCCCATCTATACATACACAGAGAAATATTTTCTCTATTGCTACTGCATTTGTATTTACTCTTCACAAGGAATTTTGTATAAACTTATTCTCCATCCAGGTAAACATTTTATCCTTTTTCTTTGTGTGTTCATCATATTTTTACTCATCCTTTGTTTAGGCCAAGACTAAGTAAAAGAGAACATTAAAATCATGTATGATTTTTTTTTTTTTTTTGAAGAATATAGTTTATTCATTCATATTTTGTTCATGATCTATTTTTATATTCACAAGGCTACCCGGTTTTGAGAAGTTATTCTTTTGCCTCGTCACTCTTTAGTTTTCAAAAAATTAAGAAGTTTATGCTATATCTATACTATATATTATAGCAATAAGTTAGGAGGTCTTTGAGCCTTAGACTTCTAATTTAATTTTTACAGATTTTTAATTTTTTGTATTATTAAAAAGCATATGTTGCAA
The DNA here is from genome assembly GCA_033060915.1 of Euryodendron excelsum. Taxonomy (NCBI): domain Eukaryota; kingdom Viridiplantae; phylum Streptophyta; class Magnoliopsida; order Ericales; family Pentaphylacaceae; genus Euryodendron; species Euryodendron excelsum. Next base: position 20,996,599 of record CM065379.1, read on the forward strand.
TTTGATTCGTTAGTCTAAAAAATCTTAATAAATAGAATTATAGGCAGTATATAGATGGCAATTCCTATTATACCTTTCCTAAATCACTCCTTTAAAATTTCTGAAAATTAAATTTTTGGTAATATTAAAATAACATTATTACAATTTGATTGGTTAAAATATATAACTTTATCATACTTTCCTAAAATCTTAAATTTCTTTCAAAACTGAAACTATAATTTCCTAAAGTCACTCCCTTAAATTTTTGCAAATTAAATTTTTGTTAATGTTAACATAACATTTATCACTTTAATAATAAGTCTTGACATATTATTACGTGATTCAGGAGAAATTATTTGGTAGGTCCGGAATTCCAAGTTAGTATGATGACATTGTGTGTCGAACTAATTAAAAATAAATATATATCCTTATTTTAGGTTGATTGACCTAATTTTTAGGTTGATTGGCCTACTTTTTAGAATAATAAAACTAACAACTTTCCTAACATGTTTATATTCATTACCTATTTAATTGAGTTGATAAAAAATATATTATGTATTTACTTTTAATTGGTTGAACACACCGCATCATCAAGCTGACGTGGTATTTCAGACCTGCTGAATAATTTCTTGTGATTCAGACTAATATAATGTGCATGTATAGTTATCTATTTATAGCAATATTTTGTTGAGTCTTTAATATTTAAAAACCCAATTGAATTTATTTAGTTTGTTAAAATTTTAAATTACTAATATTACATGTGTCATAATAGTACATGTTTAATAATAAATTATAGAAACCTTTATTTTTTCACGATTAATGAATTTTAGTCAAATTTAATATTATTTTGGAAAGTTTTACATAAAATTTAAAATATTGGAAATCTTATATTTGTATTTCCTTAGGCTTTGATTTTAGAAAGTACTTCATTTGATTCAAAACTGTGGAATTTTTTATTCAAATCTCTTTAATCTTTTTTCTTTTTTTTTTTAAAGAAGAACAAAACTATCTATGTTATATATTGTAGCAATTAGTTGTTGGGTGAATTTTTAGATTTTTTCAAACAAAAATATTACATATCTCATTATAGTATTGGTCTAACCATAAAATAGTTTACCTTCTATTAATTATTAGTAAACATTTACTATAACTCAAGTAATCTAGGTAAATCTCCCTAACTTAAAATTTTGAATTCTTTTTTTTAGGTAACTTATCAGTTTTAAGTAGCTATATGTATACTATTAAATGTGTTTATTAAATAAATCATCTAAAATGTGTAACATATACATCAATATAATCCCTTAACAAGATTTTAAGGTAACAAAATTACTTTAGAATGTCACAAAAAAACTTAGTTTCTTATTTTAGTTAAGTATTTTTTTTCCTGCAATCAACTTTTAATATTTTATTTTAAGACTATATGGACTACTATAATTTAGGGTAATCAAATATTATTAGTGTATAAAATTGATAATTTAATTTTTATAGAATTCTTTTGTTTAATATAGTATTATTTTTACTTTGTGCATAACATGGGTTCATTACTAGTACACACACACACACATATATATAGTAGAGGTTGGGTATACGCGATGCATGTGCAACTCTTCAGCGTATTTACAGAAGAATACAGAAAATTAGAAAATATAGTGCTTCTTCATTCTTCACTGTGTTTATAGTCAATATCGTCGGATGATGATTTTTTGATTTGTTGATTTGGGTTGATGGTGTAGGTCCGAAATGATTGAATAAATGTAGCCGTTAGAAAGATAAGGATGTGGAGCAGTTATGTTATTTTTAAACTTCTATGTTTATCCTTGTAGTTATTGAATAGAGAAGTTATTGTAGTTGTAATAAATTAGTTTTTAAAAGACAAATTTGGAGATTTTAAAATGTCATGCTGCATGATACAAAAGGAGGCAGACACCGAAAGAGATTCTCCCTTTATATATTAAAATCTTAAAATAGATGTATATGTATGATTTTGTATCCCAAACTATTCAAACTTCTTTCAATTGTCGTTATCACTCATCAATTATTTAAAAACAAAAAAAAAAAAAACCCCAAGTTGTTTGCTACATCCCTCACAATCATAATATACAATATTTTAAATTTTTGCATCACATGGAAAAACTCTTCTAACACTTGACGTTATCATACAAAAAAAAAAAAAAAAAAAAAAGAACAATAGTTAGGGTTTTAACAAAAAAAACTTTTTATTGGTTTAGGATGAATATATTATAACATTTTACTGCATTATCAACATATTTATCATCTACTATTATCACTAAATATATGTGTAGTAAATTATAATTAGAGTTTAAACATTGTTAAACTACAATGACTCACTGTTTCTATATCTCATTCCTTTGATTTGTTATTGCATATTCATTTACATTTCTTTGTCACATATCGTTTTGTTTTTTTATCCTTTGCAACATATGGTTTTACTCACGTTCTTTTGTTTTTTAGCAGCATTTTTATTACGAAAATTATTGAAAATAATGCAACTAAAGTTAGACTCAATAATTCTCCACACTTCTTATTTTAACGGGTTGTCTTGGGTTTGGTTCTTGCAAAAAAGAAAAAGTTAGACTCAATGATTCTAAAATTATATGTAATTTTAAAATTTTAAAACTTTCTCTATACCAACATTAACTAGCATATCAAGACCGACTAGGAAAAGTGGCGTGATCTCTTCTTAAATAGTTGATAACACGAAATTTCCAAATAAAAGAAACCACGTGTGCATAACTACTAGTTATTTGAAAGGTTTGTGAAGGCAAACAAAATACGTAGCTGCTGAAGACGAAGGCTATTTCAATTTATTAGTAGCTTTCGCAAGCAAGAGAGTATGTGCCGCAATTGCTCTTACGCACACAGATGTTTATGCATGCAGCCTCGATCAGCTCTTTGATAAATAGTTCGGAACCTTTAACAATTCAATCTAATGTCATAAGGTTTTTTTGCCTGATTTAGAGTTTTGTGCTTACAAATTGATGGGTTCATACCCAAGTCAAAGAAGGAAGCCTTTAGCTGCCGGACCTTCTAGAAGCCAGCCACCAAAGTCATCTGCTAGCTACCAAAGTCATCTACCGACCACTGTTTATCAAGGTTGGTGACTATCAAACCTTGACAATTGGTGCTCCTCTTCCCCTATAAATAGAGGGTTGAGTTGAGGGAGAAAGACAAATCAAGCAAGTAAGATCAAGGAGAGTTTTAGAGAGTTTTTTTGTGGGAGTTGTTATAGAGTAGAGAGAGAGCTGAGCCTCTTCTTCCTTCTCTATAAATTTCTCTCTCTGTGAATAATGGATTTTTCTTCTCTAATTTACTGTTCTGTGAGTGTGTAGTTGATTTCTAGTACAACAAGCTGTATTAGAGCCTGGTTAGAGTCACCGGAGTAAAAACAGAGCAATTTTTTTCTCACTACCCATAAATCAAATTGGTCAAAATCATGTTTTGATCACACTAATGTGTTCATCTCGACGATATGAGTCCAATGCCGCAAACCGCGTAAAAAACGAAGCTAAAATGAGCCCATACGAACTGATCAAAGTTTGTTTTCGGCGAGTCAACACCGGCGATGTCATTGACACCGGAAAAGAAGAGTTGACATTATCGCTGACATCATCACTGCATCATTTGTGACATCATTACCCAGTTAGCTATCACGTCATAACCTAGTCAGTAGTATTTGTCACATCGTCAATACTTTTTAAAAATTACAGTCCAGCCCCAAAACTTTTTAAAAATTACAGTTCGACTCTAAAACTATCTAGAAATTATAATTTGGCCCTTGAAAAATCTAAAATTTTTTAGTTAAGCCCTTCTTTAGGTTTTTCGCCATTTCGGACGCAACCGTGCACTCTGTTTTGGCAAATTAGACTTCTATAATACTATTTAAGCCAATTGGAGAGTAAATTGACGGAGAACTCAACAGTGGAAGCTATGATCAGACTAACGGCCACTAATTATTCAATGTGGAGGGCAAGAATGGAGGATATCTTAAATCTAAAAGATTTTTCGAAGCCTCTGGATCACAAAGGCATTAAACTAGAGATGACAAAGGATGATGAATGGCTCAAAATGAACAAGAAGACCATTGCCCAAATTCGGCAGTGGATTGATCATAGTGTGTTCTATCATGTAGCACAAGAAACAGATGCATATACTCTTTGGAAGAAATTGGAGAGCATGTACCAGTCAAAGAATTCGCAAAATAAAACTCTCATGATGAGACGAGTTATAAATCTCAAATTGAAGACTGGTATTTCTATGGCCAAGCATACAAGTGAATTCCAGAACCTAGTGAACCAACTTGTTGCAGCAGATTGGGTTCTAAGTGATGAAGAACAAGCGGCCCTATTACTCAGCTCCTTACCAGACAATTGGAAAACATTGGTAATCAAGCTGAGCACCTCTGGCCCAAATAGGAAGGTATCCATGAAAATGGTGAAAGACACACTCTTTAGCGAAGAGTTTAGAAGAAAAGAGACTGGCCTAGACCAGTCACATGTCGTGATAGAGAACCGAGGAAGATTCCAAGGTGGAAGACAAAGTCGAGGTAGAGGTAGAGGTAGAGGTAGAGGAAGAGGAAGAGGAAGAGGAAGAGGAAGAGGAAGAGGCAGAAGCAGAAGTAGAGGAAGGTCACAGGATCCTGGCAGATCTAGTAACAGACATGGTAAGTTTACTTGCTATCATGTGGCATTGAAGGTCACATGAAGAAGGACTACCGAAAATTAAAAAGAGAGCAAGGTTAAGGCAATTATTGGCAAAACAAGAAAGATGGTGACACCCTAGTGACCATTAAGGGAGATGTCGCAATACTCTCTGTGAAAGAGAGACGTGCCTCCACGTTGCCAGTCAAGATTCTGAATGGGTGGTAGACACAACAGCCTCCTACAATGCCACTCCCCACAGCGAGTTCTTCACGATATACAAAGCTGGAGACTTTGGTACTGTGGGAATAGGAAACACTAGTTCATCAAAGATTGTGGGAATTGGTGATATTCGAATTCAGAGGAATATTGGCAGCACGATGGTGTTGAAGGACGTCCGACACGTGCCCGACCTACGGCTTAATCTTACTTCTGGGATAGCCCTCGATCAATAGGGCTATGACAACTATTTCAGCAACGGCACCTAGAAGCTAACAAAAGGTGTCATGGTTGTTACTCGAGGACACATTTGTGGCACGCTATACAGAACCCATGTGAAGGTTTGTTCAGACGGCCTTAATGTAGTTAAAGATGAGGCGTCGCCAAATCTGTGGCATAAGAGACTTAGTCACATGGGAGAGAAAGGGTTGTTCACGTTGGTGAAGAAGACTCTCACTCCAATAAACAAGGAGATTGCATTGAACCCCTGTAAGCATTGCCTGTTTGGCAAGCAACATCGAGTCTCATTCAGTTCCTCTACTCGGAGAAGATCAGAGTTATTGAGCCTAGTACACTCTGACGTTTGCGGTCCCATAGAAGAAGAATCATTGAACTGTAATAGGTATTTTGTTACCTTCATAGATGATGCTTCACAAAAGGTGTGGATATATTTTCTGAAGATAAAGGATCAAGTACTCAAGTACTCCAAGATCTTCCACGCCATTGTGGAAAGGGAGACTGGTAAGAAGTTAAAGTGCCTCCAAACAGACAATGGAGGTGAGTACATATCCAAGGAGTTCAAGATATACTGCTCAGAACGTGGTATCTGCCACGAGAAGACAGTCCCACGTACCCCACATCACAATGGAGTAGCCAAGAGGATGAACCGAATTATTGTGAAAAGAACCCGGTGTATGCTTAGTATGGCTAATTTGCCAAAGTCATTCTGGGGTGAAATTATTCGTGTTGCTTGCTAGGATCAATAGATCACTATCAGTACCGTTGAAGTTGAAAGTTCTTCAGATGGTATGGACTGGTAGTAAGGATGTCTCATACTCTCACTTGAGAGTGTTTGGGTGCCAAGCGTTTGTACATGTGTCTAAAAAACAACGACAGAAGCTAGACTTGAAGTCCATTCCATGCCTTTTCAATGGTTATGGAGATGAAGAGTATGGATATAGTGGGATCCAGTAACAAAGAATGTCATCAGAAGTAATGATGCGGTGTTCCAAAAGAACCAACTCTACGAGGACTTTGCAAAGTCTAAAAAGTCTAGTTCTAGTGCTCTAAGAGACATATGTGATCTTGCTTTAGTACAGTTTGCCACAGATACTGATGGAGTGCAGGATGAAGAAGATGAAGAGGAAGAGGGTGTTGAGCAAGGGGAGCAACAACCCCCTCTACCAGAAGAAGAAGAACTCCCACAACTAGTTGGTGAGGTGCCTCCCCAAATTGAAGAACCTCAGCCAAGGAGATCAGAGAGAGGCCGACCATTGATTCCATCAAGGAGATATCCAAAATCAGACTACATCTTACTGACAAATGATGGGGAGCCAGAGAATTTTTAGAAAACATAGACTCATATAGATAAGGGCAAATGGATGCAAACCATACAAGAAGAGATGAGTTCATTGCAAAAGAATTAGACCTATGATCTGGTAAAGCTTCCTAAAGGAAGAAAAGCCTTGAGAAACAAGTGGTTGTTCAAACTAAAGAAAGGTAGCAGCTGAAAACTAGTGAAACACAAAGCTCAATTGGTTGTCAAAGGTTTCCAGCAAAAGAAAGAAATTGACTTTGACGAGATATTCTCATTAGTGGTAAAGATGATCTCAATTTGAGTTATACTCGAATTGGTAGTCAGCCTAGACTTGGAGCTTGAATAGATGGATGTTAAAATAGCTTTTCTACACAGAGATCTAAAGGAGGAGATCTACATGGAACAACTAGAAAGGTTTGAAGCTCTCGGGAAAGAACACTTAGTCTGCAAGTTGAAGAAGAGTTTGTATGGCCTAAAACAAGTGCCAAGATAGTGGTATAAGAAGTTTGACTCATTCATGGTGGGTTATTGTATAAGAGGACTGTTGCAGACCAATGCGTGTACATTCAGAGATTCTCAGATGGTAGCTTTGTGACACCCCTTCTCTATGTTGATGACATACTTATCATTAGACAGGATGCTGCCAAGATTAGCAAGTTAAAAAAGGAGTTATATCAATCCTTTAATATGAAGGACTTAGGCCATGCTCAGCAGATTTTGCGCATGCAGATTGTTCGTGATAGGAAATCCAAGAAATTGTGGCTATCACAAGAAAAGTATATTGAACGAGTGATTAGAAGGTTCAACATGAGAAATGCCAAGCCAGTCAATATTCCACTGGCTAATCACTTCAAGCTGAGCAAGAGTTCATGCCCCTCCTCGAAGACTGAGATGGAAAAAATGGTAACAGTATGCTACTCTTCAGTAGTAGGTAGCCTGATGTATGCAATGGTGTGTACAAAGCCAGATATTGCTCACGTTGTAGGCGTTGTGAGCAAATTTCTCTCCAACCTAGAAAAAGAGCATTGGGAAGCTGTCAAGTGGATTCTTAGGTACCTAAAAGGTACAACAAAGCTATGCTTGTGTTTTGGGAGAGCTAAACTTGTCTTGAAAGGTTATACAGATTCAAATATGGCCAGTAATCTTGATGGTAGGAAATTTAGATTAAGATTTCTTTATACCTTTGCAGGGGGAGTTATTTCATGGCAGTCTAAATTGCAGAAGTGTGTGACTTTATCTATAATGGAGGCAGAGTATATTGTCACAATAGAAGCTAGGAAAGAGATGTTAAGGGTGAAGCGTTTTCTCCAAGAATTGAGAATCTATCAGAATGAATACAAGGTGCATTGTGATAGTCAAAGTGCTTTGGATTTGAGTAAGAATTCAATGTACCATTCTCAAACAAAGCATATCAACATTCGCTATTATTGGATTTGCGAGGTGATGGATCAATAACTATTGAAGCTTGAGAAGATTCACACAAAAGAGAATCCAGCAGACATATTGACAAAGGTGGTTACTCGTGTAAAACTCTAACTATGTGGAGACATAGCCGAAATGGACGCTAACTGAAGGACGTCAGATTGCGTTATCCTCCAATGGGTATGAAGGGGGAGAATTGATTGGTTCATATCTAAGTCAAAGACAGAAGCCTCCAGCAGTAGGACCTTTGAGAAGCCGGCCACCAAAGTCATCTGCTGGCCACCAAAGTCATCTACCGACCACCGTTTGTCAAGGTTGGTGGTTGTCAAACCTTGACAATTGGTTCTCTTCTTCCCCTATAAATAGACAGTTGAGTTGAGAGAGAAAGACAGATCGAGCAAGCAAGATCAATGATAGTTTTTTATGAGAGTTGTAGTAGAGTAGAGAGAGAGCTGTGAGCCTCCTCATTTTCCACTGTAAATTTTTCCTTTTATGAATAGTGAATTTTTCTTCTCCAATTCATTATTTTATGAGTGTGTAGTTGATTTCTGGCACAACACAAATTAGTGTTTAAGATTAAAGATTTGTTCTCACAAATTAGGCTGCCTTGTCCTCTAAAATACATGGCTTATTGCATGATGTTGATGAAAACATTAAACTATAAAACATCTAAGAAGATCAAAAATTCATTTCTCATAATTTTTTATTTAAGAAAAAGAAAAAAGAAAAGAAAAGAAAATACCCCTGTTACTTGCTACTGGTGGGGTATTTAAGAAAATACCCCAGTTTGGAGGATGTGTGTTATCAAACTCGAAGGGCTTATTTCTCTGCTGTATCCGTGAAATAGTGCTATTACCTTCTTGTTATTTTCTCTAGCTACCAATTAGCTAGCTAAATGCTAATGTTTCAAAGATTCTTGTGCTTTTACACTCTGCGAACTTGGAATTTGGTCGGGAATAATTGCTGATCCACTCTGAAATTTTGAAGAAAATGGGAAAATTTGTGTGTGTCTTGTTCGATGTAAAGGCATCTATCTTCTTGAGTTGAGCGATGCTATAAGTTTCACTTGTTATTCATGGTATGAGTAGTACAAGGCCCCTTATTTACACAATACATGAACGAACCTTGACTATTGACTATATATATGAGAGAGAGAGAGAGAGAGAGAGAGAGACCATGCATGAGTAGAAATGTAATTATTGTTAAAAAGTGTAGTCATATTACAAACTAGCTAGTTTGTTTTTAGGTTTCCCAGATGAGGAACCCAAAGTGTAGGAGACATAAGCCCCAAGCGCCACAATGACCAGAACAGCCACTCCCATATTAACCATTAACAATTGTTTGTCTTTGTTCATGATCAGGTGTCCCTTATTAGCAGCAAGTCCTCCCTTCACTGTCTGCTGCTGCTGGCTGCTTCTTCTTCTGCTTCTGTTTACATTTCTCCACTTCGAAACCACCACCACCGCCGCCAGATCTTACGTCTGTGGTTTGCTTGGCTTTTCTCTCAGTGTAGTCCTTCTCTGTAGGCATCAAACGTTCACTCCTTTCTTTTCTTTCAGTGGTCTCTTGTTGAACAATCTTTGCAGTTGATCCAACCCCCTTTCCATCTTCTTCTTGTTTATCCACCACGCCTGTACTACTCATAGGAGTTTCATCTTGACGACCGTTCTTCTTCTGAGACTTGGGTTCAGTTGCAGCAGCAGCCTTAGCCTTCTGATCAGGTGGTAATTTCGAAGATTCTTCTAGTACCTTCTGTCGATCATCTGTTTGTTTGCCGTCACTGATCACGGTTGATGTGAACTTGGGAGGGGTGGTGGTGGTGGTGGTGTCATAATCTTGACCACCACCAGTAGTAGTAGTAGTTTTACCCTTTTGATACTTTGGAGAAGACGCTTGGGGGCTTGGAAATTGAACGCCACTACTACTACTACTCTTGTTGTCAGCAGCACCATCATTATCATCTACTCTTTTGGCATCATCGCTTGTTAATTGAGCTTTCTGATGCTGGTTGTCCTCGTCCTGCTCTTCATGATGAACCTTTTCATAATACCTTGGCTGCTTGTCTTTGGTATCTTGAGGGGGAGGGGGTGGAGCTCCTCCTAATTGGGATTCTTCTTTGGGACCAACTAATTGAGCTATTCCACTACTACCATTCGTACTAGTCTTCTTCTTCTTTGGCATTGTAATGGTGAGAGTTTCACCCTCGAACTTGGCGCGAATCCCCCTTATGTTACAATCTTCTGGGATACGAAAATCCTCCCGGAAACGCCTCCATTTGTTACTCCCTACCAGGCACTCCCCACGAATCCTCAGGATATCCGTGCCTTCGGTTGATACCTTAAGTTGTTCCTTAAAAAAACCAGGTGGTAAAAAGCATGCAAGACGTAATAAAAACTAGCTAATTGAAAAATAATACAGAAAATTCTACTAATATGTATACTTATTTTGTTTTAAAGTGAATAATTTTTATTTAATCATACTAGTTTGGTCATAAATTTTGTATAAATTTATTAATTATACAGCATTGATAAACTAATTGGTCTATTTGAAAAATATTATTTAATGCTTTGGAAAAGTCACCATTCACAATGCAATGGATTCCTGCAAAGTGGGTTCCGAACATACCTCTAGGACCCACTTCAAGACCCCACCACTTATATTACATTGTGAGAGAAATTGAAATGTGACGTGATGCTATGATTACTCCTATTGTTGGCAATTTCTCCGGAAAAAAAGAAAAAACGAAAATGAGGGTAAAACGCACCAGGAAGATAGACAAGTAGAACCTCAAGAGATTGTTGTTGTTCTTCTTCTTTTTTCCACTCTGAATTGGGCCTGAAATCTTCGTGGCTGGTTGGAGGACTTCCACCACTTTGCCGAGGAGTCGACGTTGCCATTTTTAAAACTTATTAAGTCTCTATTTTCTCTCTCTCTTTTAAGACCAAACTTTCAAACCCCTTGAGTGAAATTGTTGGTCATATTTTTGTATATATATATCCAAGCCATGAGTGAGGATTACACGAAAGTAATTTGCTTGGGCAGAGAGGCATTCGTATTACGTGTTTCTCACTTAAGTGAAACTATTCCAATTTGGTTGCCTTTCCTTTCCATATTATGTTTGTCTTTCTTTTGGGGGGGGGGGAGGTGGAGTGGATGTTTGAATATTTATCCTCTGCTCATGTATGAGGTATCTCCTCTGAGGAAGACAAAGACAAAGACACAGTTAAGTTCTTTGTTTGCCCTCTACCCTACTCTACTCTTGGCAAAGGCATGCATGGAAATGTTAGCAATCCAATAATATTAAATATTAGGATAAATAATTATTTTGTCTTTTCAATTTTGTCTCAGATTTTAATATCATTTCTGAATTTTGATTTCTTCTATTTAACCCCTACAACTTTTAAACAGAAGTCAATGTTGTCCAATATTTGAAAATAAATTAGAAAAATTAAAGATTAAGTACACTTTATCCTCTTAACTATGATTTAGTTTCATTTTATCCGCTAAACTAAATTATATTTTATCCCTAAACTGTGAGAATTTAATGTTATATTAACGCTATTGACAAAAAAATTAAATTGAACAATTGTAGTATTTCTGATCTGATACAACATAAATTTTTATTGTCCCAAATTAACAAATGTGTAGTTTAAAAAATTTTCTTAATATTGTCAGGGCTAATTAATGGTGGTCGATAAAGCAGGATTTTATAGATTATTCTGACAATTTTCTTAAGCATTTTGATATGGTTTATAACATTTCATAGCCATGAATTAATTTTTTTCTCCTTGTTTTAGTGATTAGTATAAAATTTTGAACAAACAAATTTCTAATTTTAAATTTTATGATGATGAAAATATAACTATTTTTAGATAAACGTGGGTAAAGTAATATTAAGTTATAGATTAGTGGATAAAAATATAATTAATATTTAATTAATTTACTTATTTTAAAAAGTTAGACCATATTAACTTGTTTTTAAAAGTTAAAGGGTTTAAATAAAAGAATTAAAGTTCAAAGATAACATTAAAATATGAGAAAAAATTGGATAAACAAAATAATTATTTACCCTTAATATTATTACCCACCCATCCAGCCAAGTTAACTATAGCTTCGACCTAATGATACACATGTCCTGGCTAGCTAGTAGGTAGTTCACGTACGTATCATTTTTCTTTTTTGGAGTTTGGATTTTGAATATATGGAGACAAAAGAAATAGGGAAAAAGTAAGAAAAGAAAATGAAATGAATAAATTAAGTTAAATTTTTATTTATTATAGTTAGTTTTGAAAAACGGAATAAAAAATATTCTTTTTAGTTAAAAAAATGTACATATTTCTTTTTAGTGAGGATAACTAGCGTCAGGCGTCGTTTGGTGCTGACATATCAACCATAGCTCACCAAACGACGACTAGTAGGTGCGCCTAACGCTAGCATTTTTCTTTAGTTAGCACCTATAAAAATAACATATATATATGTATAACTTTAGTTTTTATTTCCCTTTCATTTTTTAATTTCTTTGAGAAACGTAAAATTCAAACTTAGTATGAAAGGCTGTATTCTTCATCTCACGTGCCATATGAGTAGGCTTCCTTCGTGTGAGAGAGGTTGTGGACTATAAGTAAACAATTCAACGAGAGAGAGCACAAGTGAGAGTGCAAGACAGCATCCCCAATGAAAATACTGAAACAATGATAACACCATCGGAGTGCAACTTGAATGCCTATTCATATGTGTATATATGTATATATACATACTGTGATTTAACTAGCTTTCACAACTTAATTGCATTACCTACGTGGATAGTTCCACTCCAAATACTAGGCACTTTTATTTTGTGAGAGAAGGGGAAAAAGAAAAAGAGTAGCATACCTAAAAGGAATTGCAATTATCTATTGCTTGTTTCAGCGACTCTTGAGTCTTGAAATATTGCGGTAAAATTATTCAAAAGGGAGAGTAGAGAAATGTTTTTGGCACAGCTCTCTTGATGAACTATGCTTTAGCTCATGTGCCTATCTCATCATTTCAATAGATACACAACAACAACCCAAAAAAAAAAAAAAAAGAAAATAGAAAGAAGACAATGAACAATGGAAAAAAAAGAAAGAAAGAAAAGAAAGTTGTTTGGGCATTTCAGAAAGAAAAAAAAGAAAAGTGAACAATTATGTTAATGTATTTTATGTATCATCACATTGTTTATCATGTGGCTAAGTAAAAAATTAAAAATTATATTCACACCCACATTAAAACATTTGCTAATTGTCCTATGGTATACATTAGCATATAACGATACATGTAAAAACAACCACACATACGTGATTTGTTTGACATGAAACCGCTTTCTTTCCTTTCTTTAAGCTTTTTTTTTTTTTTTGGTTGGTGTAACATGGAATCACTAAATAAGGTGGTGCATTTCATGGGTAAGCCTTTTAATGTAGAATAGAATAAATGTTTAGAAAGTTTTCAGTGTTGTCAGTATGGACGAAGCTAATGTTTACACGTGCGAATCCAAAATTTTGTTTTGGAGGGCCAAATCCTCAAACACAAATTTTTACTAGTGATATTTATTATGTTTCGAGTTTTCTTTGTAAATTAGAAACTCTGCCGAATTTTAATTTTATTGTATTAAAAATATAGGAAAACAATGAGTACGATTCATAGTTCACTATATAGAAATACTTTCATATTGTATTGAGTGGATACCTTACGGTGGGTTTTAAATTGTGGGGTTACGGGAAGTACAAAATTTTGCTGCGACATTATATATACTAAAGGTGTGGCACATGCATGCCTGTGCAATATCTCACGAAACTCTCATGCATAAAATAAATTCAAAAAAGAAATTAATTTTCAGAAAATATTTTTTAAAAATTTCAAAAAGATAATGCAGTAATTACCTTTTAGCCGAGCTCATCGCCAATTCTCGAAATTTTGCGCTCTTGCATAGACAGCATGTTTGATACAAATCTCCAATTCTAGAGATTTTGTGCTCCTACAAACATAGATAGAATGTTTATACATTGGCTCCTGTGTACACTTTATTTGAATTAGTTTTCCAAAAAAAAAAATCATATTAAAAATATTTAATAAAAGAAGCTGAAGGAAATATAGAACCCACATCTGAAAAGCACAAATAAATAATTTTTTTTATTTTTTTGTACCTTGAAGCAATGGCGTCAGCCGCGTCACATGGTCCGAAACCAAATGGGAGATGCAAAAAATGAGCAAAAGAATTGGAAGACGGAGAGGTGTCCAACAAATTTTGAATGATTGAAGTAAGAAGATAAGAACGTGAAGAACTGCAGAAAAACCGACAATGTAAAACCAAAGAGAATTCTGGCTCAGAAGATAGATGAATTTCTACGCACAAAAATCAACAATGTAAAATCAAAGAGAACCCTGGTTTTCTAAAACGGAGCTTACCGAAAATTAAAAACGAAAACAAAATTGTTAAACCAATCGAACGTGAGTTACCTTTTGGATTCCTTCTGTTAGTCTTGGATTACTTGATCTCGTTGGCGATAGCCGTCGAAGATGGCCGGTAGTGAAGAGCAATGTTTTGAAACCCGGACCGGCCCGGCCGGTTGAACCGGAAAATAAGGAACCGGGCCAAGCAACAGTCCGAATTGACTCCCAAAACTGTTATAGATGAAAAACCACTTTAGTTTATAAAAACCGCTTGAACCGGCGGTTAAACCGGTGACCCAGATGACCCGTTCACGGGTTGGTGTAACCGGCCGGGTTTCAACCAATATAAAAATCCCCCAATTTTTAGGGTTACTCAGTTTAGGTTAGCAACAAATTTCGGTGGAGTCGTTCAACTTCGACGCCTCTGAAGTCCAAGGTCTGGATTCTTTTCCCTCTGTCTAAAGTTTGAAGTTGAACCACTCTGGCGACCTCTGATCTTCACTTCGGCGAGGCATAGCAAGAAGTAGGAACTCCATAGCTGTAGCCCATAAGTACTCTCTCTCTCTCTCTCTCTCTTTATATATATATATATATATATTCATATATGCATGCATATCCAAATTCTGTTTTCTTTCCTTTCCCATTTTCTTATGTTGGGTTTTCAGCTTCGATCTGCTATCATTTTGAGTCGAATTGAATTGCAATTTTCTATGATTGTTGGAATTTGGAAATAATTCTTTTGGGGTATATGAAAGGCTTCAACTCAACTATTTCTTGTAACTGGTAACTAACAGTTGAAATTGATCTCATATTAATGCTAGAATATGAAACATGGAAGGGTAGTTACTGTAAAATTATGATTTGGTCTCAAATTCTATTCTTGATACTTGATAGCTTGTTAGATGGATTAGGTAATTTTTGTGCTTGTTTTGAAAAATTTTGCATAAGCAAGCTATTAATCTACTTTTTGCCAAAGTGCAGGTGTTGCGCCCAGATTTTTCGCACTCGAGGAATACTCACATAAACGAGAAAAATGTTGTATTCTCTCGTTAGAACTCACCCTCCTAGAAGAATGAGTGCGACTAGGTTTGAATTGAAAACGGATTTGAATCAAAGGCTTTTGAAAAATATTGGAGTCGCCACCTAACTTGATTAAGGTGAGTTAGATCACCTAAAAACTAAACATAATCCGAAAACTACACTTAGGGTTTTTAGAAAACGATTTTGAAAATATCTCTTCAAGAGAGGGTTTTTAAGAAAATAGGTTGTTTGGCAACCTTTGGAAAACATTTAGCCCTTTTTTTGAAAAATAACTTCTTTTGGTCTTTCGAAAACAGCGATTCTAGGTTTGGAGGTTGATTACGTGTAGAGAAGACGCACTAAGCCATCACCCTACCCCGCCCTTTTGGTACCTACATGTCAATCTACCCTAGATTCACCTATGAGAGTCTTTAACTAACTAATGGCCAATCTTATTCACTTTGTAAAATGATGTTTTGAAAAGAAACTAACATGATGCATGATATGCAAGTGTAATAGATAAGAGAATTGAAAAATAGATTTGGAAAGAGATTTGATTTGATTTGAAAAAGAAGAAATAGAAGTTTGAAAGAAGATTTTTGGAATTGAAAATAGAGATTTGAAAATAGAAATTTGAAATTGGAAATTTAAAAATAGATTGGAGATTTGGAAAGATTTTGGAATTTGAAATTTGGAAAGTATAGAGGAATTTGAAATTTGAAAGAAATTGTGACCACACCCATGAGGGTTGCCTACGTATCCTTTTAGAGGAATCAGGTCAGTCGTAGTTCGAACCGGAGTCTGATTGAAAATAGAAGATTTGATTAGGAAAAGAGATTGAATTGGAAATTAGATTGGAAGATTAAGAGATTGAACTTTGATTAGAGGATTGAAAATTGGAATTTAGAATTTTGGAATTGAAAAGATTGAATTTTGATTTGAAAAGATAGAACTTGGAAGAGAGATTTAGACTTATTTTGGAAAGATGGAGGTTTAGGAAACCTAGACTTAGGAAAGATTCGACTTGACTTGGAAGGTTTAGGAGATTAGGAAAGATTGGATTTAGGAAATGTTTGAATTAAGAAAAGGTCCGATTTAGGAAAGTTTCGAATTAGGAAAGTTTCATTTTCGGAAAGTTCTGAATTAAGAAAGTTTTGAATTAGGAAAGTTTTCAAATTAGGAGAGTTTCGAAATTAGGAAAGTTTTGAAATTAGGAAATATTTCGAATTAGGAAATGTTTGAATTAGGAAAGTTTCAAAATAGAAAAGTTTCGAATTAGGAAAGTTTTGAAATAGGGAAGTTTTGAAAATTGGAAAGTTTAGAAAACAAGGAAGTTTTGAAAATAAAAAAGTTTTGAGTTTAGAAAGTTTTGAAATTTGGAAAGATTCGAAATTTAAAAAGTTTAAGATTTAAAAAGTTTTAAAGTCTTGGAAAATCTTGAGATTAGGAAAGGTTTGAGTTTTAGAAAGATCTGAAAACTTAGGTTTGGAGAGTTAAGATTTGGAAAGGGGTAGAATTGGGAAAGGGTTGAATTAGGAAGGATGTGGAAATTGAGTTTCAAAATTTAAAAAAGATTTTTATGTTCAAGTTTTGGAAACTTAAGATTTAGGAAATGAGAAGATTAGGAAGGATTCGATTTAGGAAAGATTTGGATTTTGAAATTTAAGGAAAGATTTAAAGTTTACGTTTAGGGAACTTATGGTTTAGGAAGGTAGGAAATTAGGAAGGGGTTGAATTAGGAAAGTTTGGATTAGGAAGGGAATGAATTTTGTTTCTAAAAGAAAAAGTTTGATTTTGTTTCCAAAAACAGAGGATTGGATTTGGTTTCTTAAACGGGTAAATTAGATTTAGTTTCCTAAAGGGAAGATAGGATTTGGCAAGAATTTGGAAAGGGAGATTCTAGAAACCCTAGATTTGAAAGTGTAGAATTTTAACGTAGAAAAGAGGTTTTGGAAATGTGTATAGTTTGGGTGTAGAAAACGAGAGATTTTGGAAACCTAGGTTTGGGGCAAAGTTTTGAAAATCATGTTTTTGGAAAGAAAAGTAGGGTCATTTCGCACTGGGTTTGCCGGAACTGACTCGGAATGATCCAGAAGGATAGAGGAATGTTGAGAATACTATAAGAAGTAATCTCAGAGGGTTACCAATTTGATACCCAGAGTCGGTGTGGTTGAAAAAGGAGACCGGCCCACCAGGGGCAAAACGGTCATTTTATACCAGGTTTGCCGGAACTGACTTGGAATGATCCGAAAAGATAAAGTGAGGTTGAGAATACTATAAGAAGCATTCTCGAGAAGTTACTAAAGGGGCCCTGATTGGAACCGTCTCGAGGAATAAACTGTCTCGAGAGAGGGATTGGAAAGGGGACTCATCGTCTTCGAAAAGACGTGTCAGGTTTGGAATCGTCTCAAGGAATAAACTGTCTCGAGAGAGGGATTGGAAAGGGGACTTACTGTCTTCGAAAAGACGCACCTGGTTTGGAACTGTCTCGAGGAATAAATTGTCTTGAGAGAGGGATTGGAAAGGGAACTTACCATCTTTGAAAAGACGTGCCTGAATTAGAACCGTCTCGAGGAATAAACTGTCTCGAGAGAGGGATTGGAAATGGGACTTACCGTCTTCGAAAAGACGTGCCTAAATTGGAACCGTCTCAAGGAATAAACTGTCTCAAGAGAGGGATTGGAAAGGGGACTTACCGTCTTCGAAAAGACGTGCCTGAATTGGATCTTTCTTGAGGAATGAACTGTCTCAAGAGAGGGATTGGAAAGGGGACTTACCGTCTTCGAAAAGACGTACCTGAATTGGAACCGTCTCGAGGAATAAACTGTCTCGAGAGAGGGATTGGAAAGGGGACTTACCGTCTTCAAAAAGACGTGCCTGAATTAGAACCGTCTCGAGGAATAAACTGTCTCGAGTGAGGGGTTGGAGTTGGAATTGGAAAGAACAATGCCCCTAAGAGCATTTTGGTCATTTTGCCTCTATTTGGGCCTGGCAAGCCCGCAAAGCGATGGACAGACGGAATTTGGACTTAGAAAGTTGGTTTCGGTTGGAATATGCTCATAATGACTTGAACACAAGTTTGGACGGAGTGTAGACTGCCGAGCGGTCAAAAATTGGGTGCTTACAGCAGGCTGTTAATAACTGGAACAAATTATAAGAAATCAGGTGAAGAGAAATTAAAAGAAATGAAAATTTCATTACAATATAAATGATAAGTTTTACCCTATTAAGTGTTTTGAAAGTATTGAGTTGTTTTTATTTTTTCCCAGACTTTTGTCAAGTTAACAATCTACTTTGTGTATAACCAAAATTAATGTGGTGTGTTCATCAGGTTTTTGTGACCATGTAGTGGGCTGCCCCATCATACCGTGTCTTCTTGGCGAAGATCGGATTTGGTGCTTTCATGGGATTACAAGCGAACCGCTTGAACTGGCATTTGGTATTGGCACTTGTTGAGAGGTGGTTCGGGGAGACCAGGACTTTTCATTTTGTCGGCTTCGAGTTAGGTCCTACTCCTTTGGATTGGGTGATTATTACAGGGCTCTCGTTTGTCGGCCGGCAGATCACCCTATATCCAATCAGTAGGGACGAGGCATGTTTGCTGTTGGACTTGCCTCCTCCTGAGCATTCCGCCTTCCCAGTCTCTTGGATTAGTCAGGATGACCGTACTTTTGCTACTAAGCCATCGCCTGCCAGGCGAGACATCATGAGACAGCGACTTATGTTGTATATCATCTTTAGCTGCTTCTGTAGCAACAACAAGTCACTCGTGCCGTGTCGTTTGGTGAGTATAGTAGTCGATCTTGGAGCCTTATCTAAGCTGGATTGGGGGTCCTTTTCCTTTGGCTGCTTTCTTCGGTCGATGCGGGTTCGGACTTCTTCCCGTTGGGGCAACATGACTAGTTTCTGGCCCTTCCTCGTCTGGTGGAGCTACGAGTACCTTCCTGTTCGTCGCCCTGTAGTTGTTGAGGATGATCTCTATCCTCGCGCTTTGAGGTGGGCTCGTGACCGGGTAGCTCAGTGATCGGTGATTACCGATTTTGTGACGCTTCGGGCTAACCTAGAGCTGATTGAGGCGAGGGATGTGACTTGGCGGCCCTTCATTGGATCAGTCCATTATGAGACAGTCCAGTATTGGGTCCTGCTGTCCTTGTCGAGAGCTGCTTTTCTCAGTGATGACACTTGGGAGTCCTATCTTGGGGAGCGACACTGGCGGCAGTTTCACTAGGAGTTTCGATCAGCAGGAGCCTCGCCAGAGTATATGTTTGGAGCCCTGGTGGCGGGAGTGCCTATCCCTTATCAGGAGCGTCAGCCAGGTGCCAAGTTCTTGCTTCCTCCGGATACAGATTATGCTGTGCACTTTGGGGCTCATTCGGTCGGTACCTTCACCCGGTTTGAGGTAGTGGTCGGTGGGTATGCTGTTGGCCAGGAGGTAGTTGACTTGTGGCGTTGAGCCAGAGGATATGTGCCCCAGGCTGAGTTTACTGCTATGAGAGACTAGAGAGATCAATACTAGATGGAGCGGGATCAGTACCAGGCTGAGGTAGCTTCCCTGACGGCTCGGTTATCTCAGATGGGCGGTTTGGGGGGGGGTATGTTATTCTCTCTTTGCTTCTTCTTGCTCTGTTGTTGCTTAGTTCCTTTTGTATGCAGCTGATTTCGGTTCTATCTTCCCTGCAAGATGGTGGTGCTTCGAGTAGTTATCCACCTCCTCCGATGCCAGGCTTCGGGGATTTTGATCCAGATGATATCAACTTTGACTAGTGATAGATGCCCCTTTTAGAGACTATGATCCTCTTTTGCCCCTTGTCCCTGAGTTATATTTATGTTAGACAGTTTTATTCTGATATTTTGTACAAAAATAAATATTTATGGCATTAAGATGTATGGATAGACAAAGACATTTATGATCTTTACAGCTAGGTGTATGATCAGATGCATGTGATTGATGATGACGTTAGATATTTATTATATGAGTTGATGTTGGTGACTTCTATTTCTACAGGGAGTTATATCCTATGTGTGCAAAGCCCATGATTTTTTTTTTTTTTCTAACATATGCACAAGTTAGAAGTATGTTAATAGAATGACACAGGGTGCTGTTAGACTTGTAGTCTTGGGAACGGTAACTCCCTCCTCTTCGGGAGTCTAGCCTCTCCTCTGGCTCAACCCTCCCTTGATTGGATGATAGTATTTCGCACCTTTCTCACCCTCTTGATCGCCTTCAACTCTCTGTCTTAGGGTTAGTGTATATGGTTATTGGGCTGAGACTCTCGACTCTCGGGGTTTTAGCAACAGCTAACCTGACCTTTGGCAGAGCGATAAGTGGCCAGTCATTTCAATCCGAGGAGACTTTGCTTGGGACCGTAATGTAGGCTAGGTTATGGGGTTTTAGAAATAATAGGATATATGTAGGCCCAAATTTGACGTTGTTTTCAGTAGGGTTTAGATCCATACCATCCTTGACTACCTTTCAGTAGGACTAGCATCCTTCTTGGCTTTGGCAACATGTCTAGCTCATTTAGATCAAGCAATCCGCTTTCAATCAGAGTGGACTTTAGTATGGTTGTAATATAGGTCATGGTTTCAGGGTTTTGCAAGAAAAGGGTAAAGGCTCGAACCTATTGTTTCTACTGGGTTTCTTTGTAACCTAGGATCACCTTTAAATTTCCTTCTTGCTTTTCACATGATTTCTCAGGGTGAAAATGACTTTGTTCTTTCATCCTTTCCCTACGCCTTTTGAAATAAACATGACTTTCTTTTCTTTCGATCCTTTTATTATGCTTTTTGAAGATGACTCAATCATGATTTTCTTCAAGCCTTTCCTTAAAGGATGATTTTTTATTTTTTTTCGGCCTCTTGCCCCTTGGCGAATCCTTTCCTTTGCTTTTTCCTCTCTTTTTTTCTTTTATGGAACGACTGATTCTTCGACCCTTTTTTCTTTAGACCTTTTCCTTGGCGATTCAATCTACCCAATGTGGGCAGTGATCCCTAGGCTGGGGTTTTCTTGAGAAAAGGATAGATGGCTCAACAGGTTTGGCAAGGGGTTGCTTTTGACTGTATGGAAAATAAAATGAGGGCCTCTCTTCATTTTAAATTAGATCGCTTGATCTATAGAGCTTTCATTGCTGCCTTAGCACAGCGGGGGTGGACATCATTCCTAGAGTTCTCAAATATTATCTGCCCCAGTCTGGGGAGGACAATCTTGGACCAGGGTTGGCAAAGAGAAATTTTCACTTTCCGCGAGGCACTAGGGGTTAAGCAAGGGGAATATAAGCGCATTTATTTATTTATTTATTTTTATTTTTTTTTACTTATATGTGGGGAAGTGAAAGATGGCTCCTTTTCATTTTGATAAACTGGCCACACATCGCCTAGCTTCAAAGTCTTGCAAGTGTCGCCTTTGGATAGTATCCTCACTCATCTTTGTCCTCTCTCTCTGGAAAGCTGATCATTTGGTGAGTGGTTAACTCATGCTATCATCCCTTCAAGTTGGATCATTCCATAAGATAAACCATGACCTTTGCGTAGAAAGTCGTCACTATTCCCCAGGGAAGACAAAACAACACCAATGGAATAAAAGACTGTCATTTGATTATTATTATTATTTTTATAGAAAGCATAAGGTTCTTAAGCAATAAGAAAATGTAAGCATTAATTTAAAAATAGAAAGTGAAAGGGATACAAAGAAAGTGGGTGAGAACACCCTTCTCTTGTACGCTTGTGCAAGGAACCTATTTTTAGTAAGGTCTTGGGCCGGTGCCCTCGTTTGCATTCCATCCACAGTTGAGATTTTCAGCCAAGGCATGATAGGTAGATGCTTCTACCGGAGCTCCAAGTGAGTTGGTGGTGACGATGTAATTGTTAGGTTTCCTGACTATCTTGCTTTCATTTGTTTGCTCTGGAGTTTCTCTAACAAACCACTCAAGCAACTCGTATTCGTCCAGCTCGATGGGTCGTGCTCGGGGTTTTCTGCTCTGGCCTCCAGTTGGGGCTTGATGCTCCTCAGGTATACACAATGGGAGATTTTTATTACCTAGTTTGGACAGTTCCTGGTCAATTTTCTTCACAAATTCATAAGTGAGTTCATCTTCGGGGGTCGGCATTTTGTCGGGGTTGCATCGTAACCGAGTACGTCTTTGTTCCATATTGTTGCATTCCATCTCCTCCCCATCCTCGTAATATATCTCTTGGCACACAGCAAAGCAAACCTTGTTGTTACCAAACTTCGTAACAATGTTGACGGTGTGGTCCAGTGGAGGGTCTGTAGGGCCGTTCGGAGAAGGATTTGTTGGTCGTACCCCAATGATCTTATTATCTATCAGATCTTGAATCTTATGCTTAAGGGCCAAACAATCTTCAGTGTCATGTCCTTGGCTATCCGAATGATACTTACAGATTTGAAGTAATGAGGCAGAGGATTGGGCTGGGGTTGGGCAGGTATAGATTTCAGATATCCAGCTGCTAAGAGGCCAAAATAAGCCGCGGTCTGTGAGCATGCAAGTTTAGTAAACGTCTGCTTTTTTCCATTTGTTCGCCTAGGTCGAGGAGGTGTTGCAGATGTTTTTGATGATTAGGGACCAAGTTTTGGTGACGTCACAGCTGGGTTGATGGTTCGGGAATTGAAAGGGCTTCGGGTTCTATGTTTCAAAATGGGATAATTTTCGGTGGCAGGGCCAAATGGGTTGGGCTGATATCTGAAGGAGAGATTATATAGTCCTTGTGTTTGGTTTGGGGTTGGTTTGGAAGGCATCCGAGCAAGGCCCGCCCTGGGGAGGTTGTTGGTAAGCAATGGTGGCAGCATAGTCATGGTCTTCCTTCTTCATCCTTTTCCGTCCATCATGGGTTTGGGTCTGCGAGGACTCTGCTTGCTCATGGGTTGCGTGAGATAAGAGTGAAGAAAGCATGCCTTCCATTTTGGTCATCTTATGCTTGACTCCTCTTGCTTCTGCTAGTAATAGAGTTAAGGTATCAAGAGTAAGCAATTCCATGCTTGTAAGACGAGGGAACGAGGGAAGGTACCTAAAACCAACAAAGGGAAAGAGTCAATGTTTGATCTTGCCAAGTCTTTATGCAATGCATGCCCTAGGGTGTCCCTCTTTAGGAGAGAAACTAATCATGATGTATTGGCCCACTTTTGGAGATAGGGGATTTGCCCCTGTACGCAGATACTTTACCGTCAACTAGGAACCTTCAGTCATTCATGCATTCATTCATAAGAGTAAAAAAAAGTACATTGAAATTTGGATTTAAGATACAAAGGAATTGAAATACATTTTAATAGGGGGAGGGGGAACATTTTCCTTTGGACTTCCACCTATCTACTTTTACAAAGGGAAACCCTAAACTACTCTTGAGTCTTCGGATTCACCTTCCTTGGATTTGGTGTCGAGGAGGTCATTGAGAGACCTTACTGATTGGTTGCCCCTTGTCTTCATGGCAATCCTATCTCCGTGAGCATAGAGGGATTGGGGCCCCTCTTATGGAATGAATTGAGATGCATGCAATGAATCCTTAGGGTTACGTGGGAACCCTTAGGGTTTAGGGTAGGTTTAATGCAAGGGAGAAGTGACCTTGGTGTCATTCTCAATGGGTTAATCATGTGCATGAGAATGCAGTGACTCGAGTTACTTGGAACTCTTGCCTTGACATGGAATATTGAATGCATGGTATGCAAAGAGTATAAAGAAAGAGAATGCACTAGAAAGATAAACGTGCATGCATGAGCAGTTAAATAGGCATTATAACAGTATGAATACAGTCAATATAACAACAGGAATAGACAGGTATACATGAAAGTAAGAGCAGTCGCCCTTTCCTCTATGGTTTTGAAAACGGTGCTCGTGTCTTAAATCCGGCAGAGGTTCGGCTATGCACGGTGTCTACATGAGTATAAGGTTGAGGGTAGACTAATGTGTCCTAAAAAGGCTCGGTCCCCGGATCTTCAAACCTAGGCCCACTCCCCGAGGTGGTGCCATGATCGGTTGGTGATCCGAGCGGGGGAACCATCAAGAGGCCGTAAGAGAAGAAACTGACACAGCATCTTGTCCACAACCAATATACCGTTCCCCCTTTCTAACTAGAAAGGACATATCAAAGTAATAATGCAAGTATGCAAAATGCAAGTGCACATGCAGTGTGTGTGTGATTTTTAAAAGTGGACGAAAGAACCCAACAACTCCCATTCATCTTGTTCATCACATTCATGCATAGTAGTTAATAAAATTTAAACAAAATGTGTACCTACAAAACAAAGATTCAAGTGTTAGTATGTGGATGACAAACATAATACAAGATAATATGAATAAATGCATTTTTTTTTTTGAAATCACTGTTAAAAATTTGGTTTTGAAGGTTTAAAGTGAATAAGATTGAACAAGTTAATTGAAAACTTTACATGGGTGAAGGGTAAAAAGACATGACTACGGCCTAATCCTCTAAGTGTTCCCAGTGGAGTCGCCAGCTATCGCGTCCAGATTTTTCGCACTTGAGGAATACTCACACAAGCGGGAAAAATGTTGTACTCTCTCGTTAGAACTCACCCTCCTAGAAGAATGAGTGCGACTAGGTTTGAATTGAAAAATTGATTTGAATAAAGGGCTTTTGGAAAAAGATTTGGAGTCACCACCTAACTTGATTAAGGTGAGTTAGGTCACCTAAAAACTAAGAATAATCTGAATACTACACTTAGGGTTTTTGGAAAAGGTTTTTGAAAATATCTCCTCAAGAGAGGGTTTTTTAGGAAAACAGGTTGTTTGGCAACCTTTGAAAAACTTTTAGCCCTTTTTTGAAAAATAACTCCTTTTGGTCTTTCGAAAACAGCAATTCTAGGTTCGGAGGTTGGTTACGTGTAGGGAAGACGCACTAAGCCATCACCCTACCCCGCCCTTTCGATATCTACATGTCAATCTACCCTAGATTCACCTATGAGAGTCTTTAATTAACATATGTTCAACCCTATTCACTTTAGAAAAACAATGTTTGAAAAGAAATGATGCATGAGATGCAAGTGCAACATAAGAGAGAGTTGGAGCATAGATTTGGAAATAAATTTGAAAAGAAATTGACTTAATTTGAAAGAGTTTGAAATTGGATAGATTTGAAATTGAAAAGCTTTGGAAATTGAAAGTAGAGATTTGAAAATAGAAATTTAAAATTGAAAATTTGAAAATAAATTGGAGATTTGGAAAGATTTTGGAATTTGAAATTTGGAAAATATGGAGGAATTTAAAATTTGAAAGAAGTTGTGATCGCACCCATGAGGGTTGCCTACGTATCATTTTGGAGGAATCAGGTCAGTCGTAGTTCGGACAAGAGTCCAATTGAAAATAGAATGATTTGGAAGAAAGAGATTGAATTGGAAATTGGATTAGAAGATTGAGAGATTGAACTTTGATTGAAAGATTTGAAAAGACTTGACTTTGGAAAACTCGGTTTTAGGAAACCTAGACTTAGGAAAGAGAGAATTTAGAAAGGACTTGAGATTAAGAAAGATTGGACTCGAATGTTAGACTTGGAAGATTTAGGAAGGGATTGGATTTAGGAAAGGTATGAATTAGGAAAGGTCCGACTTATGAAAGTGTCAAATTAGGAAAGTTTCATTTTTGAAAAATTTCGCATTAAGAAAGTTTTGAATTAGAAAAGTTTTCAAATTAGAAAATTTTTGAATTTGGAAAGTTTCAACTTAAGAAAGTTTTGAATTTGGAATGTTTTGACTTAGGAAAGTTTTGAAAATTGAAAAGTTTTGAAAACAAGGAAATTTTGAAAATAAGAAAGTTTTGAGAACAAGGAAGTTCTGAAAATAAGAAAGTTTTAAGTTTAGAAAGTTTTGAAATTGGAAAGAGTTGAAGTTTTAGGAAAGTTCAGAATTTAGAAAGATTTGGGTTTAGAAAGATTTAACTTAAGAAAGTTTTGAATTTAGAAAGTTTAGAATTTTAGAAAGATTTGAAATTTTGGATGTTTAAGATTTAGAAAGTTTTAAAGTTTAAATTTTAGAAAATCTTGAGATTAGGAAAGGTTTGAGTTTAGGAAAGATTTGAAAGCTTAGATTTAAAAAGTTAAGATTTGGAAAGGGGTAGAATTAGAAAAGATTGTTATATTCAAGCTTTGGAAACTTAAGATTTAGGAAAGTGAAAGATTAGGAAGGATTTGAGTTAAGAAAGATTTGGATTAGGAAGGGATTGGATTTTGTTTCTAAAAGAGAAAGTTTGATTTTGTTTTCAAAAACGGAGGATTGGATCTAGTTTCCTAAACGGAAAGATTGGTTTTGGGCAAGGATTTGGAAAGGAAAATTTCTAGAAACCCTAGATTTGGAAAACTATAGTTTTGACGTAGAAAATAGGAGGTTTTAGAAAGGTGTATCGTTTGAATGTGAAAACAAGAGGTTTTGGAAACCTAGGTTTTAAGGCAAGTTTGAAAACCACGTTTTTGGAAAGAAAATTAGGGTTTCCTAATTGTGAGTTCTAGGGCTTGACTTGGGCTCTAAGGAAAGAGTTTTTGGGAAATGAAGATTTTTAGATGGGAATCCTAGAGAGGAGTTTCTAGAAGGAAGATTTTGGAAAGAGAGTTTTTAGAAAGATTTTTGGAGAGAGTTTTTTTAGGAAAGAGACTTGGGGAACGTTTTTAGAAAGTAGACTTTGAAGAGAGCGTCTTGAAAAGGAGTTGAAAAAGGGAGTTTTGAAAAATAGACTTTTGGAGGGAGTTTTTGAAAAACAATTTTGGAAAGAAGAGTTTTAGGGAAGTATGTTGAAAAAGAGATTTTTTGAAAAGGGAGCTTTTTGGAAAGTATAAAAACATCTCACTTGTCTAAAGCGATTCTAGCCATAAGAGGGCTAGAACCACTTTAAGAAAGTGATTTTGAAAACAACAAGGGTTGAAAATATGGACCATGTTAGTCACTTTGAATGTAACACTTTCCTAAAGCAATTTTAGCCATGGAAAGGCTAGAACCACCCTAGGATTGTGATTTTGAAAACATGTTTTGCAAAAGAGATTTTGATGCAATTTTGAAAACAAGTTTGAAAACGATTTTGAAAACAACTTTTGGAAGATGCAAGATCATGATATGCACAATGCAATTTTGGGGTCGTGAACATACAAGGTTAAGGCTTCACCATATAATCAAGGGGACCGGACCCACGTGGTCTCCGATTAGCCTAAAGGAAAGTCCCCGACACGGTGACCGTCCGATAGTCTAATCCTACACATGGACCGGGAGTCCCCTTATTTCAAGCATGCAAAGAAAGGGGGGGAAAGAGATGGGGAATTAAAATAGAGAAAACCCAAGTGGGTTAGGAGAGAGAAGAGAGAGGGGGGAAGTGTGGAAAATTAAAGAGAAAGCCTACCGTGTGTCTTCTTTATTTTGTGCACCTTGCTTGTCTTCGGTCTTCGGTCTTCGTCTTGATCTTTGTCTTTAATCTTCAAGAGTTGTCTTCAAATTTTAGATTGCAGCTCTTCAAGTCTTCAAAGGAGGGTTAGAGACTAGTGTATAAGTGTATGGGGGTGTGTATGAGTGTATAGAAGGCTAGGGTTTGGTGTATGGTGGCTAGGGTTTGGGAAACCTAAAAAGCTAGGGTTTAGAGAGTGCACGAGCTCTGTATATCGAAATATATGATTTTTAGACTGATTTTGCGGACCCCTTTCATGTTGGAAGAGGCTCTGTATTTATAGATGTTGGACAAACCTGGTGCCTGTTGTAGTGGCGCCAGGGCAAAATTGCTCTTGGCGCCACTCCTAGTAGCGCCAGGCCAATTCTTGGCTTGGCGCCACTACTAGTGGCGCCAGCCAGTTAGGAAAGTTTATAAGTCGGCATGCAACGTAACTTTGACTAGATTTGGGTGCCTGTACTAGTGACTACCATGTAATTTTTAGGAGTGACTCCGGAAAGTTCGGGAATGATTTTAAGAGACCGGGATCGACCCGGATGGCCAGAAAAGAGCAGGAACACTTAGAATAGTGTCCCAGAGGTATTTGACTTGAAAAATAAGGATAGAACGTGTCAGAAGGGTTGACCGGACCTTTAGGGGCAAAATGGTTAATCGGATCGGGAAGCTGCCGGGACAGACTCGGACTATCCCAGAAGAAGACTCGAGATTTGGAAACTTTATTCAGAATGTTCCCAAAGGTTTCTGGTTTGATACCCAGAGCCGGTATGGTCGGAAAAGGTGATCGGCCCACCAGGGGGAAAACGGTCATTTCGTATTGAGTTTGCCGGAACTGACTCAGAATGATCCGGAAAGGTAAAGGGAGGTTGAGAACTCTATAAAAAGTAGTCTCAGGAGGTTACCAGTTTGATACCAAAGCCAGTGTGGTCGGAAAAGGAGACCGGCCCACTAGGGGCAGAATGGTCATTTTGCACCGGGTTTGCCGGAACTAACTCGGAAAGATTCGGAAAGGTAGAGGAAGGTTGAGAATAATATAAGAAGTAATCTCAGAAGGTTATCGGTTTGATACCCGGAGCCGGTGTGGTTTCTGGAGTGTTCGGATGCCTAGGGGCAAAATGGTCATCTTGACCGGAAAGTCTCGGAAAAGACCCAAAGGGCAGTTTGGTCATTTTTCACCGAAGTGGGCCAGCAGGCACTGGTGTTGACCTGGGTTTTGAGTGTTTCAGCCACTTTGACGGCGGTTGTCGTGACATAGGGGTTTGTTGGCAATTCCCTATGTCGACCTGTTTACGAGTATTTTCGCTACTCGGACAGTCTCAAGGAATAAACTGTCTCGAGAGAGGAATTGGAAAGGGGACTTATCATCTCTGAAAAGACGTGTCTGATTTGGAACCGTCTCGAGGAATAAACTGTCTCGAGAGAGGGATTGGAAAGGGGACTTACCGTCTTCGAAAAGACGTGCCTGATTTGGAACCGTCTCGAGGAATAAACTGTCTCGAGAGAGGGATTGGAAATGGGACTTACCGTCTTCGAAAAGACGTGCCTGAATTAGAACCGTCTCGAGGAATAAACTGTCTCGAGAGAGGGATTGGAAAGGGGACTTACCGTCTCCGAAAAGACATGCCTGAATTGGAACCGTCTTGAGTAATAAACTGTCTCGAGAGAGGGATTGGAAAGGGCACTTACCGTCTTCGAAAAGACGTGCCTGAATTGGAACTGTCTCGAGGAATAAACTGTCTCGAGAGAGGGATTAGAAAGGGGACTTACCGTCTTCGAAAAGACGTGCCTGATTTGGGACCGTCTCAAGGAATAAACTATCTCGAGAGAGGGATTGGAGTTGGAATTGAAAAGAACAATGCCTTTAAGGGCATTTTGGTCATTTTGCCTCTATTTGGGCTTGGCGGGCCTACAAAACGATGGACAGACGAGATTTGGATTTAGAAAGTTGGTTTCAGTTGGAATATGCCTACAATGACTTAAACACAAGTCTGGACGAAGTGGTCAAAAATGGGGTGCTTACATTTGGCAACCTTTGGAAAGATTTAAGCCCTTTTTTTATTTTTAAAATAACCTCATTTTGGTCTTTGAAAATAGTGATTCTAGGTTCGGAGATTGGTTATGTATAGGAAAGATGCACAAGGCTATCACATTATCTCGTCCTTGTGGTACTTACATGTATTTTCACCCTATATTCACTCATTTAGAATCTTCAATTATCTAATGTCCAATTATATCCACTTTGAGAGTTTTGAAAAAGAGATTTAAGCCATCACTTTAGGGATAATATGATGAATGATATGAAAGTGCATAAAACGAATTTGAACTTGGAGAGAGATTTTGGAAAAGGGAATTGAAATTTTAAAAAATGTTGTGACTGCATCCATGAGAGTTATCTACGTATCTCTTTGTTGGAAATCAGGTTAGTCGTACTTTGGACTCGGGGTTCGATTGAAAATAGACACTTTGAGATCTTATTTGATTTGAAAAGGTTCTTGTTTGAACTTTGATTTGAAGGTTTGAAATTGACTTTCATTTGGAATCAAACTTGAAATAGAACTTGAACTTATTTTGGAAAGATTGAATTAAACTTTGAAATCATCTTGACTTGAATTGAAGTTTGAAAACCATCTTCGTTTAGAAAAGAGTTGAAGCTACCAAACTTAGGGTTAGGAATTGAACTTGGGTTTTGGCCTCCTAGGGTTTATGTAACCTAGGGTTTAGACATGCAATTGAAATAGAAGGGTTTGATTTTAAAAATTTTGATTTTACAAAGCTTCGATTTAGGGAAGATAGGATTTAGGAAAGATTGAAAGCAATTTGATTTGATTTAGAAACACTTGACTTGGAAAGGTTGGAGAAGATTTGGTTTGATTTAGAAATATATGACTTGGAAAGAATTAGAAAAGATTTGGTTTGAATATTTGATTTGAAAGAATTTAGAAAGTTAGAGTTTGAAAAGATTGAATTTTGAAAATCTTTGAATTAAGAAAGTTTCAAATTAAGAAAGTTCTATTGTAGGAAAGTTTTCTTTTTAGGAAATAATTGATTTTGGAAAGATTTGGATTTGGGAAGTTTTGAATTTGAAAAGGTTTAACTCTTGGAAAGATTTGATTTTGAAATTTGGAAAGTTAGAATTTGAAAAGTTTTGAAAAGTTAAATTTAGAAAGCTGAGTTTGAAAAGATTTGAACTAGGATTGAGGTAACTTGAGATTTAGGCAATATAAGGCCTAGGATTTATGCAAAGCATTTGAATTTGGAAAGGTTGGATTCTAATTTGAAAAAGGAAAGTTTTATGTTTTTGGAAGATTAAAGTTAAGAAAAATTGGAATAAGAAAGATGGAGCTTTCTGATTCCTAAAATATAATATTGGATTTTGTTTCAAAAACTAGAGGATTTGATTTTGTTTCCAAAATTGGGGGATTTTATTTGGTCTCCTAAATTGGAGGATTTTATTTTGGAGGATTTGACATGGAATTGGAAAGTTTGACTTTTGAAAATCTTGAATTTGGAAATCTATGATTTTATGTAGAAAAAGAGTTTCGAAAATCTATGATTTGATGGAAGAATAGAAATTCATGATTTTAAGAAAGAAATTAGGATTTTCTAGCCATGGATTCTATGGTTTTGACATAAACTCTTAAAACAAGGAGTTTTGGGAAAATATATATTTGAAAAGAGTTTTAAGAAATGGATTTACAAAAACTATTTTAGAAAGATTTGAATGCGGGCTTTGGCAAGTCTCTTGAATATCTCACTTTTTTAAAACGATTCTAACCATGAAAAGATTAGAACCATTCTAGGGTTGTATTTTTTGAAAATAACTAGGGTTTGAAATATGAACCATAATGATTACATTGAATGTAATACTTTCCTAAAACAACCGCAACCATGGAGTGGTTAGAATCACCTTAAGATTTGTGATTTATTGAAAACAATTTAGGGTGTGAATCCAAAATTTGGACCTTGATAGTCACATTGAATGTAACACTTTCCTAAAGCGATCCTAACTATAGAGTGGTTAGAATCACCTTAGGGTCGTGATTTTGAAAACAAGTTTGAAATAAGGAGGTTTTGAATGCAAGTTTTGAAAGAGAACTTTGATGTAAGTTTGAAAACAACTTTGAACACAATTTTAAATGTAATGCATGAACATGACAACCACAATGCAATAGGATCATGATTATGCAAGGTTAGGCTTCACCACATAATCAAAGGGGTCGGACCCACACCATCTTAGGTTGAACTTGAAGAAAACCCCTAACATGGTGACCTTCAACAAGTCTTCCTAGGAATGAATAGGGAAGTCCCTTATTTCAAGCATGTAAGAAAGGGCGGTAAAAGATGGAGATTAAAATAGAAGAGAATCCAAGTGCGTTAGGAGAGTGAAGAAAGAGGGGGGAATTACATAAACTAAATTGAAAACCTACCTTGTCTGTTTTTTGCTTTAATTGCTTTGTTTTTTTTATTTGCTTCACCTTGAGAGCTTTGAATATGCAGCACTTGATCTTCAATGGATGATTGGAGACTTAGATTTGAGTATATAAAGTGTATAGGAGCTAAGGTTTGAGTGTATGGATTAAAGGAAGGCTGGGGTTTGAAGGAGACTTTAGAACACTAGGGTTTTGAAGCTTGGTTTCAGTGAGGCTGTGTTTTTGGAGCGAGTTTGCGGATCCTTTTTACGTAAGGGGGTCTATATTTATAGGCAATCGAAATTGGCTTTGACGTCTGTTGTAGTGGTGCTAGGCCAGTTTTTGGTTTGGCGCCATTACTAGTGGTGCCAACCACTTAGCAAAGTTTTAAGGTGGCAAAAAATAGATCTTTTGACCCCTGAGACGCATGGCAGAAGATTTGAGTGCCTGTCCTAGTAACTACCATGCAATTTTTAGCCTAACTCCCTTAGGAGTGACTCCGAAAATTTAAGGAATAATGCAGAAGACCGAAGATGGACAGGAACCCCTGAAAGAGTGTCCCAGTGGTAACTGGTTTGTTAACCAGAGTTGGTGTGTTTGAAAAGGGTGATCAGCCCTCCAGGGGCAAAATGTTGTCGTATCCTGATTTTTCGCACTCGAAAAAGACAAGCGAGAAAAACACAAAGCTCTTTTATTAGAACTCATCCTCCTAGAAGGATGAGTGAGACTAGGTTTAAATTGAAAATTTGATTTGATTAAGGGCTTGTGGAAAACAATTTGGAGTCGCCATCTCACTTGATTAAGGTAAGTTAGGTCGCCTAAAACTAAGCACAATCCAAAAATTACATGTAGGGTTTTTGAAAAGATTTTGAAAACTTCCTCAAGAGAGGGTTTTTAAAAAAATAGGTTGTTTGACAACCTTTGAAAATATGTAAGCCTTTTTTTTGAAAATAACTCCATTTGGTATTTGAAAATAGTGATTCTAGGTTCAGAGATTGGTTACGTATAGAGAAAACGCACTAAGCCATCACCCTACTCTGCCCTTGTGGTACTTACATGCCTAATCACCCTAGGTTTACTCATTTAGAATCTTTGATTAATAAATATCCAAAACTATCCACTTTTGAAAAGAACTTTGAAAAAGAAGTTTGACATGATGCATGATATGCAAGTATAAGAATTTGATTTGATTTGAAAAGACTTGATTTGACTTTGACAATAGATTTGATTTTGAAAATAGATTTGAAAAGACTTGATTTGATTTTGAAAACACTTGACTTGGAATGATTTGGAAAGTTAGGGTTTAGGAAAGGTAGGACTTTGGGAAGCTTTGAATTAGAAATATTTTTAAAAAAGGAAAGTTTCATTTTAGGAAATTGCCAAATTAGGAAAATTTCATTTTAGAAGGTTTTGAATTTGAAAAATTTTAAATTTTGGAAAGTTTTCAAATTAGGAAAGTTTTGAACCAAGAAAGCTTGTTTTTTTAAGAAATAGTTGATTTTGGAAAGATTTGAATTTGAAAAGTTAGAATTTAGAAAGATTTGGATTTTGAAAAGTCTTAGATTTAAAAGAAGTTTGAATTTTGGAAAGGTTTGGAATTTAGAAAGTTTAGAAATTAGGAAAGGTTTAAATTTAGAAAGATTCTAAAAGTTGAGATTTAGAAAGTTGAAATTTGGAAAGGTTTGAAATTAGAAAAGTTTGGCTTAGATTTCATGGATTCTAAGGTTTGACTTGGATTTTAAGAAAAACAGATTTTGGAAAGTGGATATTTTGAAGAGAGAATTTCTAGGAAGGAGATTTGAAGAGAGTTTTTAGAAAGTATATTGGAAAAGAAGTTTTAGAAAGTGGACTTGAAAAGAGATTTTGGAGAGAATTTAAAAAAAAAGGTTTTGAAAAGTAAGTTCGAAAAGCAATTTGGAAAGGGATTTAAATGTGGACTTTTACAAGCCTTTAAAAATATCTCACTTTCCTATAATGATTCTAACCATAAGAAGATTAGAATCATTCTAGAATTGTGATTTTGAAAACAACAAGGGTTTGGAAATATGGACCATGTTGGTCATTTCAAATATAACACTTTCTTAAAATAACCATAACCATGGAATGGCTAGAATCACCTTAAGATTGTGATTTGGATAAAAACAATTTAGGGTTTGCACCCAAAACTTATATAACACTTTCCTAAGACAATCCTAACCATGGCGCGGTTAGAATCATCTTAAGATTGTGATTTTTAAAACAAGTTTAAAAGAGAAGATTTTTAATGCAAGTTTTGAAAAAGATTTTAAAGAGATATATGTGTATGATATGCACAATGCAAGTAGGGTCGTGAACATACAAGGTTTAGGCTTATCACATAATTAAGAGGGCTAAATCCACATGGTCTAAGGCTAAATTAGAAGAAAGCCCCCGACACGCTGACTTTCAACCATTTTCCTACACATAAATCGGGGATTCTGCTGGTGGACGTAGATAATCCTGAGTTCATACTAGCCGCATCCTGGGCCATCCCAAGGTTATTACCATGGTATGATGAAGGGTTCAACCAGTGCTTTAGCTATTTGGTGACATACAATCCCCAAAGGGTAGCACATCAATTGGGATATGATCAAGGAGCCCCGCACATCATACGGAGCCATGACTGCGATGACGGTTTTGTTCGCTACCTTTAGACGAGGGCATAAGTGCTGATTGAAAACTCGGGGAGTCTGACCATCCCCCATTGTGACCGAGTTGGGACTATGACCCCGAAGTGGGGTGCGTTTTGGGCTTGCCAACTTGACCAAATAAAGAGGTTTATAACGAATGAAATGGGCTGGGATTGTCCACCGGCAAACTTCATCAGCCATCTAGAAAACAAAGTTTTTAAAGTGCCCTCCAAGAAAGCTTTGACAGAGTGAGGGGCCCTCTCAATATTTGCTCCCAAGAGCTCACCCAAGGCAAAAACCGCAGGGACGAAAAGGAAATGTGGCAAGAAGGATTCGAAGAGAAGCCCTCAAAATGAGTAAGAACGATTTAAGCTTAACAGGCCTTGTTCATATTTTGCCAAGTCAATTTTAACATAGTTTAGTTAATGTGTCCATGCAGGAATATTAGCTCGGAAGATGGCTAAAGGGCGAACGAGGGCATGAAGTGATGGCGGAAATAAAAGCGTCGAAAGATAATAAAGGCGAGCCAATCATCCCCCGAGAGGTGTTGGACGACTTAGGGCCAGGTTTTGACATGGAGTTGCTAGACGAACTGAAGAAGCCGATGAATGTATTCTGCACAGGGAAAGGAAAACGGCCTTTGAAACGCCTCTAAGAGCATGACCTGGTGGTTGCCATAGAGGGCATACCAGTGCCTGGGGTTCACCTCGCCAGGCTTAGTAATCCCATGGATTTAGGAAGCAACTCAGATGATAGTGATGCTAAAGAACAAACGCCAAGCAAAGGTGATGCCGCAAGGCCTTCGAAAAGCCCAGGTGAACGCAAGGGGAGTTCTATTGATTTATCAGAGTCTTCAGATGATATTCATTTGGCCGAACGAGGTGGAGGGGGAAAACTAGACTCCGAATGGGTTGTAAATTACCACATGTTGGCACAACTAGCGAACCAGGCTCCGTGTCCTAGGTACCCTTGACTCCCAGGATTTCAAATAATCTAACCTTCAAAAAGATCAACTGACCCTTGCTAAGCTAGTTGCGCATTATGGTCAAGGATCCGCGGGTGCGAAGGCTAGGGAGAAAAGGACGAAAAAAGTATTGGAACAAATTGCGGCCGCCCTTGAAACACTCATGGCAAATACAAAGCAACCCAGTGTTGAAGAAGAGAAAGGTAGGTCTCCAATAGGGCATTAATAGGTTGGCACCCTAATAGAGCCGGGAGGGGGGGGGTGACAAGGCAATGATTAGGACCAGGCTGTTGACTGAGAGAGACAAAGATGAATGAGAAGTCATTGCGTCATCGAAAGTGATCATGGTAGTGGTGGACGAACCAAAGGGGTCCTCCCATGAGTCAGCATTGGAAACTGACAAGTCATTAGATCTAGTGGCGACAGCTGCTGAGCAAAGAACGATGCTGGGGGATGTGGCCACCAAGTTCGTTATTTTGCTAGAGGCTAAAGACTATGATAAGGCAGAAGTAAAGATAGACCAAGGTCAAGAAATTGTGCCATGAGCTCGCGAGTTCATAGTTAGCTTGGCCGAGGAAGACGTCGGGGTGTTGTGCCATTTGCACCTGAACCAAAGAGCAATGTTTGCTCGCATGCTGCAAGTGTCGAGCATGGTGAGGCTTGCCTCGCTTCATGCCCTCTCCGAGTTAGGCCATCAACTCCTTCAAACCCCATTGAATGAACTAACAAAAAAGATGTTGGCGAAGTGGCGCAACACAGTGGCAGACCTGGAATTATTGAAGTTTGATTTAAGTTGGGTTCACCAACACCTCGACGCTGTAGAGGCGCACATGGGTGTCGTGGAAGCCGAACAGAGACTTAAGCTGGCAGAGAGGAAGGAAAAGGCTCTGGTGGAACAATTGGACCTTGTGAGGGTGGAGGTAGCCAAATGGCGGGATTAGCTGGAGAAACGCTCCAAGACTGCTTGAGGTACTATGGATCTGTCCAAGACAGTAGGAACAGGATTGTTCTAGTAGTGCCACATACGACAATTTTGTCATAGTCTGATCAATTTGT
Source organism: Euryodendron excelsum (assembly GCA_033060915.1). Classification (NCBI taxonomy): domain Eukaryota; kingdom Viridiplantae; phylum Streptophyta; class Magnoliopsida; order Ericales; family Pentaphylacaceae; genus Euryodendron; species Euryodendron excelsum. The sequence continues at coordinate 21,033,302 of CM065379.1, forward strand.
TTTGAATGACCAAAGTGTAAAGTAACATGTTATGAAACTATCTTTATTTACTCTAGCTCGAGTCCCAAACGCATTTGCATAATAAGCTCGAGTGTAAACGACCAAAAGACTAAGCTAATTTAGACTATAGTATCGACTAAAGAATTAAATAATCCCAAGCAATAAAGAATGCTTAATGATGGTTCCAAAAATTTCTCGTATTGCTATGCATAAAACAACTTTAACCACTTGATGTTAATCAGAGTCCTATATGGATTTTCGCTATTAACTGACACGAGGCGATAGTATCCACTATCATTTGCTTCAGTGATGATTAAAGGCCCCTCCCACTTCGGTGCAAACTTGTTCGGCGATTCAGTCCACGCATGACGTGAGGGGCATTCTTGAGCACTAGGTCTCCTTCTTTAATCTTTTGTTCCTTGACCATGGCGTCATAGGCTCTGGATAGCCTTATTTGGTAGGTTCAGAGTGCAATTTGAGAGTTTTCCCTCGTTTCATCAAATGCTTCTAGCTGCTGCTGCCTTGCATGTGGGTCGACATTGCTCCTTAGCGCCATGGGTGCCGAAGGTACTGCGATCTCGGTGGGTAACACTGCCTCTATTCCATAAACTAGGGAAAACGGAGTTGCCTTGGTAGGTTGCCGTTTGGAGGTCCTATAGGCCCATAACGCCAGAGGGAGCTGTTTGACCCACTTGTTTGGGAAATCATGCACCGTCCTACAAAGTATTTTCAGTAGTGTTTTGTTTATGGATTCTGCTTGGCCGTTACCCTTAGGATAGTACGGTGTGGAGCGGTGGTGATTGATATCATATTTCGACAATAGCGAGCCAACGTGGCAATTGACGAACAGGGTCCTGTTGTCTATTAGAAGAACTCTCAGGATACCGAACTGACATATTATATACCTTTAATGAAATTTGTGACCGCGGGCCTAGTAGCGCGGCAGAGGGCCACTGCCTCTACCCACTTTATGTAGAGTTCTGTTGCCACGAAAATCCATATGCAGCATATGGATGGTAGGTTCACAAGCCCAATGAAATCCAATGTCCAGGTGTAAAACGGTCAAGGGGTACCAAGGACACGTAGGTTGACTACTGGTGCATGGATAAGGTTCCCATGGAGCTTGCATTTGTTGCATTTTTTGGCATAGGCGATTGAATATTTTTCCATTGTGGGCCAGTAATGGCCCATGTGGAGCAGCTGAGTGAACAATCTTGTGCTGCCCTGGTGCTCTGCGGAGTGTGCCCCCTCTAGGACTCCCTAGAGTTCTTGATCAGCTATGCATCGTAAAGGATGGTCGTTGAATCCACGTTGGTACAATCGGTCCTCATGGAGAAAGTACCTCGAGGCATATTTTCTTAGGCGCGTGATGTCGTTTTTGTTTGCATCTAATGATCCTTCCTTTATGAAATCTATGTACGACTATCACTAGTTGCTAGTAGTTTCTAAGAATACGCTTTCTCCGTGGTGAGGGAACTCGCAGCACTTCGAGCATTTGCCCTAGAGCTCCATAGCATCTTGGGCCATCGTAGGCTAGTAGTATCACTGTCGTTGCATCCGGCGGTATAGCATAGTGTCATTCGTCCCACATGAGTCAGGATGGACCGGCTCCAATTCGTGTTTCGCTTCTTTAAGGGAAACACATCTTGTGAGCAGTCCCCCAGTACCTCGAAAAAATAGCGTCTCGTCATAAAGCAAAAAGTGCTTGAGCTTGGGTAGGGATGTGATGTCCCTCGCCTCAAGCTTTTGCATTATAGGGCTTCTCCAATTGTTTGGCCAGACTTTATCCTTGATTTTGAACTGGTGTGCCACCGAGGAAGGGAGTGTTCGTTTGAATATTTTGATGGTGGCAGAATCTTCCTCAATGTCTGTCTTAGATACGAGGGTGGCTATTGCGTCTGGGTGGCGATTATTTGACTTGGGGGCATGCTAGATTAACACCATACAGAACCGGTCTAGGAGCTTCTAGACAACGGTTCAACATCCCGCAAGGCTTGGCTCTTTAATCCCATAATCGTCTGATGTTTGTTTGACAATAAGCTTAGAATCCCCTTTTATTTGGAGCTGGGAGACCCCGATGTTCAGAGCTACTATGAGTCCCAATATCAATGCTTCGTATTCAGTCTCGTTGTTTGAGCATTTGAAGGCAAGTTGTAGGAAAGGTCTACTCGTTGTCCATCTATGGCTTTCAACACTATTCCCACTCCTCCCCCTTTTCGAGTAGACGAGTTGTCGAAATATAAAGTCCATCTGACATCCTCTATTGTAGTTACCTCAATGTCACCTCGTAGTTCCGTGCTTGGTGGTTCGTAAGAGCTATTTGGGAATTGTGCTAGTAGATCTACTAGTGCTTGACTTTTTATTGTTGTGGGTGTTTTACACCGAATGTCGAACTCTGCTAGCACTAGCAACCAATGACCTATTCGACCGATCATTGATGGGCAAGACAGGAGGTGACGTATAGAGTCACACTTGGTGATTATATGAATAGGGAAGGCGAGGAAATAATGCCTTAGTTTTTGTGCCATGAAGACCAGGGCCAAGCAGTGTTGTTCTACTAGGAGATAGTATTGCTCGAGCCCTTGTAATACTCGACTAATATAGTAGACATGGCGTTCATGCCCCTCTACCTCTTGTGCGAGCAGGGCACCAATTGAACGGGTTGTTGAGGTTAGGTAGAGGAGCAAGGGTAAGCCCTTTCTAGGAGCTACCATGACTCTTGGTGAAGCCATCACTTTTTTTATTTGGGCGAATGCTTCGTCGTGCTCCATGCTCCATTTAAATGGGATGCCTTTCTTCAATAGCGCAGAGAAAGGGTATGTGATTTTTGCAAGCGCGAGAATGAAGCATCGGAGGTAAGAAGCTCTGCCCATAAAATGTTTTAGCTCCTTTTGATTTGCTGGAGTTGGCATGTCCGTGATACCCTTTGTTTTGGCAGGGTTCGGCTCGATTCCTTGTCGATTGATAACACACCTAAGGAACTTGCCAACTGTCACACCGACTACGCATTTCATTGGATTCATGCAAAGGTTGTATGCCTAACATCAGCTGGAGACTCGGCGGAGGTCCTCCAGGTGGCTTTGGCGGGCCATGGATTTGACCACCAAGTTATCCATGTAAAATTCCAAGTGTTTGTGAAGCATATCGTGGAACAAAGCCATCATTGCGCACTGGTAAGTGGCTCTCGCATTTTTTAGGCCGAAGGGCATGACGATGTAATAAAACACGCCGATGGGCCTTCAAAATGCTGTATGGTGCGCATCATCTAGGGCTATCTTAATCTGATTATAGCCGCTAAACTCATCCATGAAGGAGAACATCTAGTGTCCCGCTGTGGCGTCAATGAGTAAGTCAATGTTAGGCAACGAGAAATCATCCTTTGGACAGGCTAGGTTCAGATCTCTGAAATTAATTTAAATACGTGTTTGACCATTTTTCTTATGAATTGGTGCCACGCTAGCTAACTATAAAAGTCGTTTGGTTGGTTTGATGAATCCGGTGTCAAGGAGTTTCTTAATTTCTTCTTTGATTTCGAGTTCTACTTCAATGCAGAACACCCGTTCGCTCTGCTTGATTGGTTTGGCTATTGGGTAAATGTTAAGCTTGTGCATAGTAACCATTGGTTCAAGCCTTGGCATTTACATGTAATTCCATGAGAAGACGTCTTTATGCTGCTTCAAGAAGAGGAGTAATGCTTCGATTTGGCCGGTTGTAGTTCTTTTGACAGAAAGACGAGGCAGTCCTTGTCCAAATCCACTTCTTCCAGTTCTTATTCCTATGGTTTCAGGTGGCCTTGGTAACATTCCGGGGTAAGCTCGACTTCGCCGTACAGGACCTGTTCGGTGTTCTTGAGGGATGCCCCCTTTAGTTGCTATAACTTGTACACATTCTTTTCATCCGCTCAGGTATATGATGTGCACTTCGGTTTCTTCAACACTGATGGGTTCTCTTCATTAGGCTTTGAATGTGGGGTCATGGTAAGCCCGTTCATGGCTGCCCCATCTAGGAGTGGGATAGGGTTGATTGGTTTGGCAACATCTTCATCCTCGGGTAGCTCGTTGAAGAAAACTGCTTCTATGAGGTGTGCTTTGTTGGCAAAGAATGGGTTGGTGGATGCAGGTATCTCAACAACCTCTCCTTTCCATATGCCTTTGAGGCATTGATGGAAAGTGGAGGGAATAGCCTTATACTTGTGCATCCAGGTTCGTCCTAGGAGTAGGTGATACATGGTGGGGGCATCTATAACGTGGAACTTGGTTGTTGACCAGACTTTGCCCACTTGGAGGTTGGCTTGGATGTACCCAATGGTCTATCTAGGTTCACTTCTGAACCCATTGATCTCTATGAGCTGCTTGATTAATTTCCTTTCTAATATACCTGTTGTTCGGAGGACGGAGAGAGGTATTACATTGATGGACGTGCCGTCGTCCAGAAAGCTCGTTTGAACTCGACACCATTGATGGCCGCCGTGACATACAGCAGTCTATTGTGATAATAAGGTACTCGGTGGTCGGCGTCTGAAAAGCTCATGGTGGTATTGGCTTCTTTAATCATTCGTGTGACTGACCCGTTAGCCATCATGCATTGTTCCTTGAACTGTTCTGGGACTTGCATTATGACTTTGGTGGCTGCAAAGCGAGCGTTAGGCGAAAACCCTAGTTGGTCGTATAACCATTTAAACTTGACAACTTCTTGTAGCTTACTGGCAGTGAAATCTTCAGACATTTGTGTCGGCGCTGTTTCTTCCTCTTCGATTTGTGGTTTGGGGACGTCCTGTTCGTCGAAGTAGGAGATTACCAAGGCTTCCTTATTTGTGTGTTGTGGGAGGGAGTTGTTTGCCACGCCTCAATCTGCTTGATGGAGCTCAAGTTCTCCTACGGCGATCTTCTTGACGAGTAAGGCTAAAAAGGCCCAGTAGTCCTTGGTGCCGTGCTTTACTATTCTATAATAAATGCAGTATTTCAAACTCTAAGTCTCTTTTTTAGTAGGCTCTCGTTCTACTATTAGGAGCTTAACTGTGCTATCTTTTAACTATTTTGCTAGGATGGCCTTTGCTTCTGCAAATTTGCATGGGAGAGGTGGCGGGGAGTCACCGTAGTTATGCGACCGCTTCTGTCCCTTCTCTTTTATCGCGTTGTCTGCTATGGAAACAGTGGGCTTCCTGGTCTTTGCTGCAGTTTTCAAACTAGTAAATGCCAGGGTTTTGACAGAGTTGCCGAGGTTTCTAGCGCATTCCAGGAGACGAGAGAATGTTGGCAAATGATGATTAACGAGGAGTATTCTGTACTCCTGATGCATGCCCTCCAGACAAATTTTGACAAGGCTGACTTCTATTGCTGGCTCGAAGCACTCTAATGAACATTCATGGAATCTTTTTATGTAAGCTTGGAAGTCCTTATTATCCTTCTGAATTATTTCCTTGGAAAGCTGGAGTGTCATAAGCCATTTTTCAACCTGAAAGAACTTGTCGTAGAACTTGGACACCATATCCTCACACGAGGAGATAGAGCCTGGTGTAAGGTTGGTGTACCAAGTATAGGCGCGGTCAGTGAGTGACTTTGAAAATTCACAGAGTTTGAGCCTCTTATCAACGCTGAACGTGCCTAAAGTTTCGACAAATCGAAACCACATGTTCTCGGGCACTTCCTTGCTTACCATTACAACGGATAAACTTAGGGGCACATATCCAAATGGATAAAGCATGCCGGCGATCTCAGGCGGGTATGAGAGTGTTGATCCAAGTTGGGCATGGTAGGTATAGTGGCTCGTTGATGCTCGATTAGCTTCTTGACTTGTTGTTTTAGAGCGAAGATTTCGGCGGAGTGACTAAGGGCGGAGTAGCCCCATGTATCGAGGTGGCAACAGTTGCGGGGGTACCCGCAACTCGTGCACTTTGGGCGTCAAAAAGATTAGCGGGCGTGGCTGATGCGGCGAAAGCAGTTGGTGCCACGGGGGTAGCAATAGTATTTGGGGGCTGGGTGTTTGTTAGGTTTTGGAGAATTACCAGTAACGCTTGCCCAATGCTAAGCATTATCTGTGTCATCTAGTTTTGTTACTGCTGTATGACTGTTAGCATGTCGCTGAGACCACGAATGAGGTCTAAGACTGGAATGTTCGGAAGATCTTCTAATATAGGGGGTGATGTGTTGTTCCAGCTGGTGGCGGTATTATGAGGTCAGAATGCTGAGGGTCGTCACTGCGATAGCTCCAGTCAAGTACTTCTAATGGGTGAGAATGCTGAAACTCAGCGTGACCTGATCATTGGAGTGGTGGCAATTGCTTCGAACCTCCTTTCTTGGGTCCCATATTCACGAACGTAGACTCCCTAGCGGAGTCGCCAAGTGTACGAATGTGTTGTCACGGGGGTTGATGTGGAGCCACAAATCGTGTCGAAGATGTCAAGGGGAACCAGGAATGATTGGATGAAGGACGAAGCAATTCAGTTGAGAGAGAGAGAGAGAGAGAGAGAGAGAGAGAGAATGGAGGGTAACTAGTGATTTTTTGGATTCAATTGATCGATCCTTTTCAGAGATACGAAGGCGCCCTTATGTAGAACTCTCGTCATAGTCCAAATAGGATTGGACTCCTAGACGATAAGGCCTATCCATAAGAATGCCCATCCCCAAAGTTATCCCTGATAAGGACTAAGAGTCCAATCTAGAGTAATCTCCTTCTCTCAGTAGAACTAGCCTGAAGGTGGCGTGACCCACGCAGGGGTCGAGCCGTCACAATATCTTCGCCCTAAGCTATCGAACCACTTAAATCTCAAGATTCCCACCAGGTGCCGAACGGATTGTCCAAACTTGCCTCCAAGCTATATCTAAACTTAGGCAGAGTACCTTAATAAAGCTAGAGCGCACACTAAGAACCTATGACATCATGAGAGTAGATTGTGCATGCGCTCCGTTCGGCATCCCGAATGCGCAAGTCATGAGCACATTGACATTCAATGTCCCAAATACGTGCCATGACGAACAATTGAAGGAATTTATTCGTAAAATGTCACAATTCATGGGAATGCTCCACGTCAGGTGGCATACTTTCACATAAGGCATATGTACATACATATTTTCATCAAACGAGTTTATAATTAATTTCTAGCAACCATGTACATAAATATGTAAATATTCAAAAATAAACAAAGAGAAGTCCCTAAATAAACAAGTACACTATACAGGTCTTTATAGAATAGAAATAATTTATTATCGAATCTGAATCGATATTTTCATAAAGTTCTTTTTCAACGTAGAAAATCATAGAATTTGCAAGAAACTCATCTTCTATTTTGTTACAAAGAGCAGTTTTAACATGTTTCATAACTGAAAATATTTGTTCTATAAACCCCAAGTGAACCCAGGTGGCTAAGTGGATTTGCTCCCCACTTAGAGGTCTTGGAATTGATTCTTGGGGCCACATGCCCAAAGCGTAAGCCTTGCGTTTTAACCAGCTCCTGTGATTAGCGAGATATTGCGTGGGCCCAGGGTGATTTACCATTTGACTAAATCGAGGTTTGACCATTGTGATAAACTGGATAGGCTCCACCACGACAACAAACAAAAAAAGAAAAAAAATATTTTTTCCGTAGTTGTTCTGATAATAGAAAGAGTTAAAACAAGAGGAATTAACTTTTTGAAATTTAAGAAGCTAGGTTCCTCACTGAAAAGTGAACAGATACATTCAATGGAGAAGGTGCATCACTTTTTGATATATCAACTCTTGATTTAAAAAACGAAAGAAGGGTTTTCCTATCTTGTCTCCTTCATGTGCCATTAAAATTTATAACCTAAGAAAATATGATTTACATGAAAATTAGTGTCAATGGACATTCAATAGCAACTGTAGCAGCAATTGACCGTTATCAAATAAATGTCTATTATCGAAAACCCCAAATTCCACATCTCATTTAAACCCAAAATAGAAAAACCACAACTCACACAAACAAATATAAATTGTCTAGGGTTAATAAACAAACAAAAAAATTATTAAAATTGATGCCAATATCAAAATACTAGATTACACACATACAATTATATTAATACAAAGATTTTATGAACAAATTATATATTTACATATATATGTATATTGCTATATGTATATATAATATAGTAAAAGTTGAGATAGACATTTTCACGAAGTTCAAAAGCGAATCAATCAGTTAGCATCCAAGTCAAGAGTCAATCGTCTGGTTAATTGTAGAGAAAATGCGCGAAAAAACAGCAACAAATAAAACTCTAAGTCTATAGCACCCAAGCTCTCTCTCTCTCTCTCTCTCTCTCTCTCTCTCTCTCTCTCTTCAGCTTTTTCGACAACCTCACAGAAACCCTTGCACACTCTTCTCAGTTCTTTCTCAGCCGATTAAATCACATTAGTTTTTGTTTTTTTTTTCTTTCTTTTTTTAAATGGTTTAAGCTGGGTTTGGCTGAATTAGGCTAAAAAAATTAAAAGGTGAGCTAAGGTGAGAGCCTTCTTGGAAGCTCCGTCCTTGATGGTAGTCGCAGTGGCACTGGCAGTGATAATTGTGGGTGGTGGATGGGTATGGCAATGATGGATGGGCCACAAACACCCATTGATCCCCCCACAAAAGCCATCCTTATTCTCTTAATCTCTTGTAATGCTTACGGCACAAAGCATGAAGGCGCCGTCAGAATTTTTTTTGGAAATTAAGCTTACATTAATTGATTTCTTTTGTTTTAATAAAATTGATTGGATCCAAGTTTGGATTTGAGATGGACACTATAAGACCCTATGTTGTAGTGATTTATTCAGTTAGGCTTCTGTGTATCTAATAATGATAATGTGGTTGGATAGTTAAGTTAAGCATTTTATGAGAGGACCCAATGTGACTAGATTGCATATATATGTTTAGGTCCTCTCCCTTCCCCATGATAGATAGTTTTTTCTATTATACAATTTTAGTGACAGGAAGAAAGACTAGGCTCTACTATAGAAGATTGATTGCTTCTATTTCGGATTTGAACGAACAATGGTACAAGTACAAACAGGTACGCTTTCATATATTTTCTTTACCTATCGATGTTTTTATTCATGTACGTGATACGAACTCCGCCAACAATTGTGACGAAACCCGACACCAAATATGGAAAAACAAGACCAAAAAACCTCAAGCTTGAAGGAAATCGCGACCCGTTGCTTAGCAAAGCAAGAACCTTGGTATGGTGAAGACGCCACAAATGAGAATGAATGATCCGTTTGATAAGTCTGGTTTGAACGCCATAAGGAATTCCTTGATAAGTTCGGATTAGTTCTTCAAGTAACTCAAGAAGAATATAGAAAACTCACAAAATATTCATTAATTTCGAATTTGACAACCAAGAGCCTTTTTATAGGCTTTCATGATAAGATCTCTATAATATTCTAATCTTTGGAGATTTCTCTAATTACTTCCTAGCCAATACAATCTTCCAAATCTGGTATTTTTCCAAATCTGCTCACATTCCAAATCTGATCCAAATCAACATAAATCTAATCCTTTCCAAATAAAATCCTTTCCAAAACCACACCAAGAAAATTCAAAAAAAAAAAAAAAAAAATTCAAATTCAAATTTCAAATTCGAATCTCCATCTAATTTATTGTTAGTCAATTAAGTCACATCAGATTGTGAGCTCACTTGGACCTGTATGACTTAGTGAAATACGACCACATCTGATTGGAACCTCCCTTACACGAGTATGATGGATTGGTTCTCTCCCGGATCAAATTTGAGTAGTAAAACCAAGCTTTGTTCACTCTCGGTGGTGAGCATATTTTCTCATTGTTGTAGAATTCTCCGGACTAAGTTATTCATCTCTTCTTTGAATCTCTTAGCTCGTGCCCTCGTCACCAGACCAATTGAAACTTGAACCGGACCATGAGTCTTGATAGCCTTGATGTCCTCATCAGTACGCCTTGATATTATGCTTATATGTGGCGTCAGAGCCCACGTAAATGGATTTAGAACTTGAAATTTTGTTATTTCATGTGATGAAATATGTGTTCAGAGTTTTATATCTTTTTTTGTGTGGTATTTAATCAATTGTATATTTATATTCTTGAGATGATTACTAACATAATCATATGATCGTGTTGTGTCGGTTCATGAGTTTGAACACTTGGAAGCCATAGCCAAATTGGAAGCTTCTTGAAAGTCTGGTTTTGGATTTGTTTTAGGACTCATGATCACCTTAAACAAGGTTATGACGGCTTATTGTGTTAATTAAGTTTTTTTATTTTTTTTTTGGTATTAGAAATTGCCGCTGAATCAGTTTGTAAAAAAATATATATATAAATAAATAAGGGAGAAGAAGAAATAATAATAAATAAATAAAATGGTGAAGAATCAGCAATGTGGCTGATTGTTGGGGGATGTGGTAGGTTTTCGGCCAAAAAGAGGGAGAAGAAGGAGTAGAATTTTAGAGAGAGAGAGAGAGAGAGCTAGCTGGGTCTCACGGCTGGGATGATGGATGATAAGTTAAGGAAATAATCTAGCATGGTTGAGTCCATACTATAACAATGTACCATTATGTGCTCGGGACCCAGGACATGTTCCAAGTTTCTTAACACCCTAGCCTAGTTTTTCTTCAACCTTTTGAATCCACTTTTAATGATCATTTGATTAAATTCTGAATCTAAAATAGTACGATTAAATAGATGTTAAATGATGATTGAATCATCATCCGTGACCTAATTATTGTGAATTTTTAATGGTTTGAATGTGATAATAGAATGTAAAGGTCTAACAAGTTAGAACTTCATAAGAATCAAGTATAAATTGATATTTAAATGACTGATAATAACTTGGTATTTTATTACACTTGACATAAATTGAAATTAACTGTGATTGACTCGCTATTCATAAATGATCATTTTTTTTTCTCTTGACATGACTTTTGGGCATTTATGATTCGATTATCTTGTATTACATGATATCAGCAGATTGTACATTACCGTATTGTCACTTGTGTCGAGTCTGCACCTATGTCGATTATTGTGGCATGGCGTTATTAAAGAGATGGTAATATATGGGAAAGTAAAGCAAGTAGAGATTGTTCTTCCGTTGGAAAAATCTAAAATTAAGTCTTGGCCAACTATGTTTAGCGTCTTCAGATGCGTGCTGGTATACTTGTACCACATGTGAAAATTCTAAAAATAAGATTAGTGGATGATACCAACGATTAGAGCTCTGAAAGCCATTGGTTATTTCCACAAAGATATAATAAACATTCAAATATTTAAACAAAAACATTCAAATATTTAAACATTAGGTTACGGGATTATAATACGTAAGATGTTCATTGCATGGCATGAAGAGTCACAGATTGTTATATTGATTTGATATGGATACTGTCGTGCATGATTTATATTATACACTTGGGTATATTGTACACTAAATATCTGCCACTAAGCACTAGGTATTGAGATGTTCTGAACTAGTGGACATAGACTCACCCCTATTAAATGTTGTAGGTACCTTACGAGGTCGAGGTCTTGGAGGTGATACTCATCCATAGTTGAGCTGATCGTTGTTTCGATTATAAAGTATTACCATGATATTCTAAAGTATTACACTCTCTTTCCATCTAGAAACACAACATATGAGACATTGATTAAGATCAGCGTGCTCATTCCTGAACAATATACAACTGTTGGGATATGTATTCCAAGTCATAGATGTAAAGCGTAGATCTTCAATTATCTTTTGAGCTTTATAGTAATTCTTAGGAAGTTGCACACCCTTAGGGAAAGCCTCACTCAACAACTTAAGTAACATATCCATGGACTTATCTGTCTAATGATTGAGCACCTTCAAATGCAAGAGTCGAACAATGAACGAAAATTTGTTAAATTTCTTACATCCCAGATACAATTCACATTGCTCATCCTCTAGAAGTTTGAAATACTTAACACTTTCTTCATTCTCTCCTATCTGGACATCATCATTCTCAAAACTTGCACCTACATACGGAATAGTATCATTTATCATGCCGATCATATCATCTGCAAAGTTTGCATCCCCCAACATTCCACTGTCTCTATCAGGGCAACTAGAACTAGAAGGATATGTTTCCTCATGATTACTCCAACTCTTATATTTTCTTAACATCTCTTTGTTGAGAAGACGCTCGCGCACAACGTCTTGGGAAAAATAGTAACGATTGCACACTGCCTACAAGGACAGTAGATCAATGAATCTGCACCCTTACCGGTGTACGCAAACACAAGAAATTGGTCTATTCAATCCACATATTCCCTAGAAAACCTATCACCAGAATCAATCCAACTCTTATCCATTTTTCTATATATATCCACATAAACATTACTAATTAAGTCATCATACCTAAAACATAGATCATAAATGTTCATGCGACGTGAAACTTATCCATACAACTCCTCTTTAATAGGTAGGTGGTCCTATCCCATTCAGGAATGCATAGTCTATGCAATAGGAAGTAGCTCAAACCGCTTTGTCCCTCTTCAAGGAAAATCCAGTAGCATCTCCTTACAGTTCTCTAAGTACGTGACGTAGACGAAGTGTATTATTGTACACCACATCCCGTATGCACCCAGAGAACACAGAGTTTGCCACACAAAATCTCCATCAAAGAAGAACAATTTAAACTGGTGAGCCACTAACTACTACATAGATCTATGCATTCCTTAATCATCCAAAACTAGATAATTCAAGAACCGTCTCATTGTAGTTAAATCCACAAACTCTATAAACGATTCTTGAACGGGTCTAAGGTTATATGCTTATATTTTAATTAACTCATGCAGTCATGAGTTAATTAAAGTATATAAGTATAAATTGTTACTATAAAGTAAGAAAGTGAATTAACAAAACCTATTGGACCCATAGAGAATGACAAATGATTGTAATGTTTCTAGAGCTACTTTTACATATACTAGAGATATATTTACATATATGTGAACATAAATATACAAACATATATATATATATATATATATAGATCAAAATACAAGCACAGAGATGTACTATCATGAAGAAGAGAAATGCATTGTGCTATCAAGAAAATAAAAGATTGAAAAAAGTCATATTCATTAAGCAGTTAGTGTATCCAAACAGTCATATTCATTAAGCAGTTAGTGACATCTAAATAAGTGTATCAAGCATAAACAAGAACAAGGGCATATGGTTTAAATTCTATCATTAAGTAGTTAGTCTAGATGGTTTCAAATAGCTGAAATCGAAGCAAACCCCATTTCCTTTTTCTTGGTTTCTTATTCTTAAAAAGTTCATGTGAGTCTAGTTTTTAATAGTTTTGATTTCATCACAAAATTTTTAATATTGAGAGAGTTATAACAAAAATAAAATAAAATTACAACTTGGTTAGATATTCCATTATGAATTTTGGGTTATTTGCACAAAATTCACTATAGACTTCTAAGGTCTCATCCAAAGCCTCTACAAGCATCGGTCTCACTCACATAATTCTCAAGATAATATTAAGTTCAAAGCTTTCAAACTAGGGTTTACTCCTCTTATCTATTTATTTTTTTCAATTTCATTGAAATTCACATGCAAGTATTATCTTTAACATGTTAGCAAAAATGCTCTCTCTTAATTAAAATGAAAGGATCATGTTTAAAGTAAGTGATGTGTTTATAGATCCACAAGTGCCCCCTCGTGTTGGTGACGTGTACCAGGTGGAAATTCCACCATGATAACAAAATCTGACTGGCTTCAGCTTCTAAGAAACCCATCTGATAATGAAATTATTTTTTATGCTACTCATTAGTTTGGGATGGAATTATCCATTCCAGTTATGTGGGTTGTGTAAGCACCTCATTTTTGCCCGCTCAGCAGTCTCCACTCCATCCAAACTTGTATTCAAGTCGATATGGACACATTCCAAGTTCAAACTAGTTTTCCAGACATAATCCAATCAATCGATCATTTCGCGGGCCAGTCCGGCCCAAATAGAGGCAAAATGATTAAAATGCCCTTATGGCATTATCTGGTCCAATTCTAGTGGGCACGTCATCTCGAAGACGATAAGCCCCCTTTTCAATCTCAATTCCAGTTCAAATCCAATTCCAATCTAGTTCCAGTTCAAATTCAATTCCAATCCAGTTCTAGTTCAAATCAAGTCCAGCACGCATTTCAAGAAAGTTAATCTCTCAAGGCGGTAAGTGCATCCAGTCTGGCACGTTTTTTGAAAAAAATCTTCGGAGCGGTAAGTCCCTTTAAACCCGTCAACCGGGACGAGACCCAAGTCCCCGAGATGGTAGAACGATCCACCTTTGGCGCTTACTAACTTGCTAATAAAGAATGTCCGTTTCGGCATGCATTTTGAGAAAGTTGATTCCTCAGGCGATAAGTCCACCTAGCAGCTTCCCGATATCAGGCAGTTTCTAAAATAATCGCGAAACCGTCAAAGTGGCGGAAATACTCGTGAACATTGCAACCATTAGAGTGGCAGAAACACTCATAAGCACTCATCATAACCGTTAGGGAATTGTCAACAAACCCCTATATCACGGGACCACCTTTAGAGTGGCGGAAACACTCAAAACGTAGGTCAATATCAGTGCCTGCTAGCCCACTCCAGTGAAAAATGACCAAACTACCCTTAGGGCTTTCCGGCACGTGTCTTGAAAAAGTACTTAAGTCCTCAAAATGGTAAGTCCACCCTTCCATGATCTTCCCAAAGACAATCTGGCATGTTTAAGTGCTTTCCAGTCGGTTTTGGACCAATTTTGAGACCCCTTAGTCAAAATTACCATTTTGCCCCTAGGCATCCGAGTGCCCCAGGAACCACACCGACTTTGGGTATCAAACCGGTAACCTCTCAAGGATGTTTTTGATAGTGTCCCCGGCCTTCCGATGCATTTCTAGATCATTCCAAGTTAGTTCCGGTAAACCTGATGCAAAATGATCATTTTGCCTTTAGTAGGCCGATCGTCTTTTCTAACCACACCGGCTCTGATTATCAAACCGGTAGCCTCCTGGAACATTCTAGGTAATGTTTCCAAGCGTTGAGTCTTCTTCTGGGATATTCCAAGTCCATCCCGATAGCTTTCTGGCCCGATTGACTATTTTGTCTCTAATAGCCTGGTCAACCCTTCCAACACATCTTGACATTATTTTTCAAGTCTACTACCCCCGAGACACTATTCTAAGGGTTCATGTCCCTTTTCGGCCCTTTGGGCCAGTCCCGACCCTTTAAATTACTCTCGAACCTTTCGAAGTCACTCCTAGTGAAACCAGGCTAAAAATTGTATGGTAGTCATTAGTACAGGTGCCCAAATCTTCTAAAAATACGTTGCTTGCTGACCATAAACATTTTCTAAATGGCTAGCGCCACTAGTAGTGATGCTAAGTCAAAAAATGGTCTGGCGCCACTCCTAGTGGCCCCATTGGGATTTTTGGCCTGGTACCATTGCAACAGGCGCCAATTCTATCTTTTGTCTATAAATATAGAGCCTCCTCTAGTGTGAAAGAGGTCCGCAAACTCAGGCCAAAAACTCTGCTCTTCGATATACAAAGCTCAAAGCCCCTCTAAACCCTAGTTTTCTTTAGGTTCTCTAAACCCTAGCCTATATACACTAAACCCTAGCATACATACACCCTTATACACTCATATACAAGCCTCCAAAGCCTCCATTGAAGACTTAAAATGCTGTAACTTGGAAGCTCTCGAAGATCGAGCCAAAGCAAGCTCTCGAAGACCAAAGTAAAACAAAGTAAATAAAGCAAGCAAAACAAAGAAGACACAAGGTAGGCTTTCTATTTACATTTACGCAATTCCCCCCACTATTCTCTCCTAACCCACTTGGGTTTTCTTCTATTTTAATTCCCATCTTCTACCTCCCTTTCTTGCATGCTTGAAACAAGGGACTCCCCGGTTTATGTGTAGGATTAGGCTATTGAAAGCCACCGTGTCGAGAGCTTTCTCTTAGTCTTACCAGAGACCACATGGATTTAACTCCCTTGATTATGTGGTGAAGTCTTTAACCTTGTACGTTCACGACCCCAACTTGCATTGTGCATATCATGACCATGCATCTCTCGAAAACTTGCATTGAAAATCATTTTGAAGACTTGCATTAAATTTTCTTTTTCCAAACTTATTTTCAAAATCACAATCCTAAGGTGATTCTAGCATTTTCATGGTTAGCGTTGCTTTAGGAAAGTGTTGCATTTAAAATGTTTTTCATGGTCCATATTGTTAAATCCTTGTTGTTTTCAAAACCATAATCCTAGATAGAATCGTTTTAAGAAAGTCAGATATTTTTAGAGGCTTGCAAAAGTCTACATTCAAATCCTCTTTCCAAAATTGCTTTTTAAATCCTCTCCAAAAGCCTCTTTACAAATCTACTTTCTAAAACTTCTTTTCAAATTCTTTTTCTAAAAAGTTCTCTTTCCAAAAAGCCTTATTTTCAAAAACTCTCTCAAAGTTTTACTTTCCCAAAATCTCCTTTCCAAAACTCTTTTTAAGTTTCCTTCTTAAAAACTCTTTGCTCAGATCTTCTTCCAAAAAGTTCTACTTTCCAAAAACTTTATACCTTGGAGTCCAAGTCAAGCCCTAGAACCATGATTAGGAAACCCTAATTTCCAACTTCCTTTTCTACATCAAACTTTCGGTTTCCAAATCCTATTTTCTACATCAAAATCATATATTTTCAAATCCTATTTTTTACACCAAAATCTAAAATTTTCACAACTCCACCTCTCCAATTCTATGTCAAATCAAACCTTCCGTTTTTTGAAACAAAATCAAATCGTCTCGTTTCGGAAATAAAAATCCAATATTTTGTTTTAGAAAATAGAAATCAAATATTTCCTAATCCAAATCTTTCCTAATTCCATACCTTTCCAAATCTTAACTTTCTAAAGTCTAAATTTTTTAATTTTTCTTAAACTCAAATCTTTCCTACACTTCAAGTGTTTTTAAAACTCAAACTTTCAAACATTTCCTAATTTCGAACTTTCCATTCCAAATCTTTTCAAAATTATAAACTTTCTAAATTTCAAATCTTTCTTAAATCAAACTTTTCCTATTTCAAATCTTTCCAAAAATCAACTCTTTCTTAAAAAAGGAAACTTTCCTATTTCAAAACTTTTCAATTTTAATTCTTTCCTAATTTGGAACTTTCCTAAAATGAAATTTTCCTAATTTGAAACTTTCCTAAAATGAGAGCTTTCCTATTTTGAAACTTTCCTAATTCGAAAATTTTCCAAATCCAATCTTTCTTAAATTCCAACTTTCCTAAACTTCTAATCCAAATTTCAACTCAAACTCTTTTTCAAGTCAAACCTTCTATTTTCAGTCGGACTCATGTTCGAACTACGACTGACTTGATTCCCAAAAAGGGATACATAGGAAACCCTTATGGGTGCGGTCATAACTTTTTTTCAAATCTTTAGTTCCATAACCTTTTTCAAATTTTCAATTCCATGATCTATTTCAAAATTTCAATTCCAAAAATCTATTTTCAAATCTCTATTTGCAAAATCTTTCTTTCAAATTAAATCAAGTTCTTTCAAATCTATTTTCAAAATCAAGTTTTATTCTCTCACTTTTATATCATGCGTCATGTCAAATTTCTTTCTAAAAGTTCTTTTCTGAAAGTGGACAATTCTTGACATTTACTAGTCAAAGACTCTAATGAGTGAACCTAGGGTGAATAGACATGTAGGTATTGTAAGGGCGGGGTAGAATGATGGTTTAGTGCGTCTTCCCTACACGTAACCAACCTCCGAACCTAGATTACTGTTTTCAAGAACCAAATGGAGTTATTTTCAAAAAGGGCTTAAATTTTTTCAAAGGTTGCCAAACAACCCGTTTTCTTAAAATCCCTCTCTTGAGGAAGTTTTTCAAAACCTTTTTCAAAAACCCTAAGTGTAATATTCAAATTGTGCTTAGTTTTTAGGTAACCTAACTCACCTTAATCAAGTTAGGTGGCGACTCCAAACTTTTTCCAAAAGCCCTTATTCAAAATCAATTTCCAATTCAAACCTAGTCGCACTCGTCCTTCTGGGAGGATGAGTTCTAATGAGAGAGCACTGTGTTTTTCTCACTTGTCTTTTTCAGGTGCAAAAAATCAGAGCACGACATATTGATGATAAAATGAATAACCATGAAAAAGAGGGAATTAAAGTTAATAAAAAAAACCTGATGATTTAGTTAATGCACAGAGGTCAGTGGGATTTAGAAAGGCGAAAAAAGGCCAACTTATTTCAAATAAGAAGGGTTTGAAAGCCAACAAATTAGTCATTACATTGGATTATGGTAAAGGATTAAACTCAGCAATCTTTGAACCAGCAATGGCAGAAAAAACTAACTCAAATGTAATGCCTAAAAGCAAAAGCTGCTACGTGATCACTCTTCGTGGACTACTATTGATGTCAATAGCTTTCTCCTTGCATTATATATATTTGAGAAGAATTTCATTTAGGTGATGAGATTCATAGAATGCAAAGGGACGGGGGAAATCCTATCCTTCTACTATGGAAAGTTTTATAGCTATGTTTTGTAGTAATAAAACCATATCTCCATATAGAAGAGTAAATAAATTTGTTAATGTATAATGTGATGTTTATACATGAAATTCGTAAATGTATAATGTGTGAGATCTGAGATAGAAACAGAAAGAGAGAAAGAGAGAAGCTTACCAGTCGGTGTGGACTTCTGGCAGCGACGACACCCAAGGCAAAGGCGTCATCAACGAGGGGTAGTAGACAGTGACGAGTTCTGGTGGCTAGGGCTTCCAGTCGTGGCTACAGGCAACAAGAGAAGAGGGAAAAGGGAAGAGAGACGACTGACCAGTTAACAAGGCTTCCGACAGCGCAGGCCTTCTAAGTCATCTTCTAGTAGTGGCTTTCAGGCATCGTATCCAACGCGAGCATTCCAGGCAAAGCCGGAAGAGGGATGGCGCCGTAGTGGTGATCAATCCAAGCTAGGGCGGCTGGTCGAATAAGAGGGAAAGAGAAGAACAAAAGTGGGAAATCAAATTAGTGGTTGAAACTACACCTTTTTGGTCCAAAACAGCATTATTTTATTTAGAACATTTGCTACGGCAACCCCGTCATAAATACGCCGTCACAGATAGTGGGAGGCGCCTTTGCCTATGCGTAACGACGTTGTTTTTATCTCTTTCCTGATGGCATCAATGCCATTGCAAATAGTGCCGACGCAAAAGACATTTTTTTTTGTGTCGGGGTAGTTGCTGTCGCAATTAATGGGGTATTTGCATTAGCATAAGTAGCCGTCACAAATAGTCCATCGCAAAAGACTTCTTTTCTTGTAGTGACACCCTCTCATGACAACATGATTCTTATGCTCTTAAAGAAGCGAAGAAGGTTATGTACGGTAATGCAGAACTATAATGGGGTTGTGTAGAATTTTATACATATAAAACTATGATCGAAATTTTATGACCTGTGTATAGAAATGCATAGACTACACAGGATGCTGCATAATGCCAAGTGTGATAACCTTTTAGTGTCTTTAAAGTTCTACCCTCTTTTGATGATTTGTCAGAGAAATTAGTTTGAATTTGAAGGAACAAATTTCAAGAATAATGTAACAAAACTTCCAAAGGTAATCTTCATGGAAATGTCAAAAGGATGAAGTGACAATCTATTGAAATGTTACTAGTTGAGAAATTTTCAAGTCAGCTAGCTATTCACCTACCAACTAACAACACTAACACTTTTCACTTTGAAGTAAAGAGATATGACAAATGCTAAGAGTCCTGAATTCATGCAAACCAAGGTTACTTAGCTTGCTATAAGTTTTTCATCTTTCTAATATAGCTGCTTCTGTATTCCATTTTAGTTTCTAATATAGGCAATTGGTTTCTATTGTTACTGATTTTGACAATGGCAAGAAGGCAGTTTGGTTTGTCCAACTGTCTAATAAAGTATTAGAATCCTGATTGCTTTGACTAATGTATTTTAGGAACTACTTCCAGGAAATGTTATCTCTTACTATTTATGGTATGTTAAGAGAAAAAATTGTTCTTTATGTTCTGATAAGAAGTTTATCATTCTTCTAGGGCATTGGGTATGGTTTGGACCACCCCACTGGTGGCCGCCATAGGTGAGTTGCTTACCATACCACTAGCTATGCTAGCAGATAGGGTGATCCAAAATTTGCACAATCACTAATTTAAATATGTGGCTTTAAGAATCTTCAAATCTAGTTGTCTACTTTCAAATCCATGTAAATTATTTTGTAGTTTTAGTCAAGCATAGGATTAAAAGGAGTTTTTCACAACCTTTGGTTAGTTGCATCTCTAATACTTTTGTAGGGTATGAGTTTCATTCTTGAGTTGAATCCAGTTTTTATCTCTTTACCTTCATTGCTTCTCATATGGCATCCCTTAGTTTGAGATGTGTCTAAAATTTAAGTGGGAAATTTTACTTATTTTGTTATTTCTTTTGAGAAATTCTTTATTATTCTTGAGGGAATACAAAAATAAAAAATAAAAAAAGTAAAAGATAGAAAAAGTAAAAGAAAAACATGTTGCGAAATAGAAGGTAAGCAAAAGCACCTTCTTGAATATAACTAAAAATTTTATTTTCATGTTCTGTGGATGCTTTGTAGTTGTTTTGCTTGGAAGAGTAATTGTGGATGTTGTTGTGGTTAATAAATTCAATTAGCAGATTCTATCAGCAAAAACACCAAAAAAAAAAAAAAAAAAAAAGGAAGAAGAAGAAAGAGTAGATAAGTATTTTTTTTATTAAAATAAACTTTACTGATGAATAAAAAGAGATAATTAATTGTAATAGAAACATTAGTAAACTTGTAGTGATGAAATTGTAACTAAAAATCAACTTTTTTATGATAGAATTTGTCACTAGAATTGCAGTTTACCAATTTTTAGTGACGAAATTGATCGTGTTTTAGTGACCACTGTAACTTGTCACTAATTCATATATTTTTTAGTGTTGGACGATTTGTCACTAAAACTTTAAGAAACAGGGATAAAGTAGTTTTTTGTGTCACAAAATAGTTTTAGCCACAGGTCTACAACCTTGTGACAAGCCAATTTTGTCACTAAAAAAAGCCTTTAGTGATGAATTCATATATTAGTGGCCAAATGTTTTTGTCACTAAAACCCTCATTACTTGAAGTGATATATGATTACTGGCAAATGAGACTTGGGGCAACATATATTGTTATGTAATCTTTAAGGGTACATTTGTGATTGTACTAATTTGTAATGTAATCATGAGCATGGATATGAATTTTGAGTATGCTAAAATATAAAGTTGGTCAATTTACATGAAACGACGTCGTGGTGATAACTTTTGGGTTGATGTGGATGCTACTGCCCAAAGGGGTACATCCGTTGATATCTGATTTTTCTTGTATATTTGGACAAGACAATATCCATTGTATTATTGCATACAATCACTGGCCCAAAGGGGGTTATTATATGTTTTAATGACACAGGTAACATGACTATATCCATTGTATTATTGCATACAATTACCTACCCAAAGGGGGTTATTGTGTGTTTTAATGACACGGATAACATGACTATATCCACTCTATTATTGCATACAATCTCGCCTGCCCAAAGAGGTTATTATGTATGTTAATGACACGGATGAAATGATTACATCTATTGTATTATTAGTATGCAATCGCCTGCCTAAATGGGGTTATTGTGTTTTAATGACACGAAAGACATTTAGCAACTGATTCGAGGATGCTTAAATTTTGGGAAGGTTTGTTTGCCTAAAGGATTGATTTTTCAAAAGTTTTGGTACTCTCATTTGGTGGTTTGTTGAAAGGATCTCATAGCATGTTACACTCTCTGCCTAATAGGGAAACTGTAATGATGTACTAGAGCACCCCTATTGATTTATGATTGATTAAATTTAAAGCAAATTGTAATTATTTATTAACCTTATTTTGTTGATTTGTTACATTTTTTTTTTTGGTTGCAATGTATGGTCTCTTCAAAAGTTAAAACTTAAGTATTCTCTTTTGTTGATTTCTTGATAGGAGACTCTATAACATATTGCACTCTCTAGCCAAAGGGGAGACTATAGTGATGTAACAAGGTGCTCTTTGTGAGCTATGTTTATTTGAGTTGAAAGCATAATTTGAATATTTATTGCCCTATTTTGTTGATATTGCGACCTTGTTGCCTTGGACAGTCTTTTGAAAGTTAATGACATTACTCTCTCTTCATATAATTCTTTTGAAGTGAGTTTTTTTTTTTTTTTTTTTTGCCTTTGTGTTATTAGAATGTATATTTCTGCCCAATATTGTAATTATGTGCGTATTTTTCAAGAATGTCACGAAGTGAATGATATGAAATATCATTTTAGATGGTCTATTTCGTCCAAAGGGGTTGGACTTTTTAAAAACTTGTGCTATAATATTTGAGTGCTTTCATGATAAGGTTTGGGAGAACTATTACTATGTTGCATTCTTTGCCCAAACAAAGATTAGTAACTATGCACATGACTCCCATTAGAATATGACCTATGAAGGTTTTGAAGCTTATTCATTAGTAATAACTAATTAATTATTCGAGTTAATTAGATTGGAGTTATTTGTAATTATTTATTGTTATCTTGTGCCACGTGTTATGTGTTGCACTTGTTTTTTGGGTTTTGAATATAACCAAAAAAGCTGATGAATTTAGTATGCCCACTTATGCTATTTTGTTAATAATGTTATTCATGCTAATATGATTATATAGGCAGGATTTGATTTGTATTTTCATTTTGAACAAAATTGGATATTGTTGTCAATTTGACAATGACATGATAGATTTGCTCACAAATTTCAAAATTGTTGGTCATAGTGTGATGAATGGTGATTTATAAAGATTAAATCTAACTCGTAATGATAGATATGTCTACTTCCATCTTGAACATAGTTTGTCTAAGAGACCTGACATCAAGGAGAAATCTTTCATGTTGTGGAATAACCATTCGGGAAAAGTTATTAAAATTGTAAGGTCTAATTGTAGGGGTGAGTAATATGGCAGACATTATGTCACTGGACAACATATGAGACCATTTACCTTATACTTACAAGAATGTAAAATTGTTACCCAATATACCATGTTTGGTTGTCTTGAATAGAACGGAATAGCCAGAAAGCATAATCACATATGATGAGTAATATGATCAGTAGGTCTGGCATGCCTGCATATCTTTGGGGTGAGGCTATTAAGTACACCTAACAGAGTTTATAGTAATTCTTTTCTCAAAACACCTTTTGAGTTGTGGGTTGGTAAGAAGTCTAACTTTAATCATCTTCAAGTTTGGGGTTGTCTAGCAGAAGTGAGAATATATAACCCATTTGAGAGAAAAATCGACCGTATAACCACTCGTCGTTACTTTATTGGGTATCTAGATCATTCTAAGGGATAAATGTTTTATTACCCTCGGTGCTAGGATTGTTAAGTCTTTAACACCTAAGTTCTTAGAGCTTGATGTGGCTGATATCGAGTGCTCCTCACCCGTTGATGGGAATAAGAGAGGCGATGTTAAGGGTCGGCCGGGCCGGGCTTGATAGGCTTTGCCCGGTCAATGGGTCGGGCTTGGGCGCAAAAAGGGACCCAGGCCCTACCCACGAGTCTAGGAGAAATAGGCCTGGGTCAGGCCTAGGCTTCGGTTAAGCCTAGGCTTATGGGCTTGGGCGGGCCTGGGCTTACGAGCTTATGCTTTTTTACTACATTAAAATTTAAAATTATCAAAGATAAGGAGGACAAAAAACTTTATTTATAAAATTTTGTACATACATCAAATCATCTATCGATCTTGATTATTTACATGTAAGAGCTTCACTAAATGAAAGTAAGACAGTTTTCTTGTGAGTTTTCAATGAGATAAGAGTGTTTTTGGTTTCATTAAAGTAATGATAATCAATGTGTAAATCTCAAGATCAATGGGAGTTTAGATATTATCTTGTCCTATATGTAATTGATACTTTACTTGTTAGTAATGTTTTTGGTATGCCTGAGAGTTTTCTTTATGCGTATTTATGCATAAAAGAATATTCTTATTTCTTAATAAGGTCATGCTATATGTGTTGTGAATCCTAATATCCTTCAAATAGAATTGAAGATGCATTTATAAAGAATATATCTTGTCTTTTAGTTGTTTTGTGAGCTAAATATATGTTTAAAGTGGTGCAAGGCTGATGTTATATGCTTGATAGATTTTAATTTATCCTAGTATTGAGCACTCTAAATTAGTAAAGAGATAGATATGTAATTTACAAAGAATTAAGGATGGTGTGTTTGCATAGCGTCATATTGTTAATCACATTGGCTGTTTGGTTTCGCATACATTACATTTCATTGATTGTCCATATAATTTGAAATCTATGTTGGGCTATGCTTTGTGATGGAATAGTTCATAAGGGTGAAGCACTTGTGACATCTTTCACTATGCAGACAGAATTTTTAGCACATTGCAAAGCAACTATACAGACTATTTAGACGCACTATTTTTTGAGGCTTTAGAAATGATATTTTCTTTTTAAGGCTATTATAGATATTATGTGATAATAGTGCAGTTGTATTCTTTTTTAAGAATATTGTGATCTTTATTTAGTTTAAGAGCATAAATATTGCATACATTATTGTCACAGATTTAGTAAAGAAATATGACATTATCATATAGTTGAGATGGTAACTAACCTTTAGACCAAGGGACTTAGACCTGTGATATCTGGGGAGCATGTTGAAAACATGGAGATCATTGTGTTATTTGATGTACTTGGTTAGTGGGAGTTGTTTTTTTTTTTTACATTTGTTGACTTTGGTTTATTTGTTTATTATTTGTGTTTTATTAATACCATTTGTGAATAGATATATTCACGATATTTTATATCATGTGTGATTGATTATATTTATGGTATATGGTGAATGAAATCTTAAGATATAGTGTCTAACTTAAGTATATAAGATTATGTCTTGTTAAGACACCATTTAAGATCTCTAGACATATTGGTTTAATATTAAAACTTGTGAATGAAAATTTTAAGTTTGGTGTAACTTAGGTATTTGGGGTATGCCTTGCTATTTACACCATAAAGTTATCTTCAGATACTTATACGAGACGTACTGGTTTCTATTTTAAGCCTTTAGCATTCTCTTGCTTATTGAATAAGCATGTTGTCAAAGAGAATTTATTTATAAGGACTGATAGAGAAATAACACATTTATGAGATCACCTATTAAGTGCTATTTCCTACCACACTACCACAATTGATCTATGTCAATGAGGATGTTGGTATTTGTAATCATGAGTGGTCTTACATAGATTGGTAATGTAATGACTATCTTGGTTCGATATTGATAGCTTTGTTGGACCAGATTATTTTAGATGTTGTCTCTTATCCTTACTTGTTTGGAAATGTCGCCACATCAACTTTTCTAACTCGAGAGTCATTTTCAAATATTTTTTAAATTATTTAAAATTACAATTAATGTTTGCTTAAGTGGGAGTATATTAGAATTTTTTTGTAAATTGAGCTTACATTAATTGATTTATTTTGTTTTAATAAAATGAGTTGAATCCAAGTTTGGCTTGAGACGGACATGGTAAGGCCCTATATTGTAGTGATCTATTCAGTTGGGCTTGTGTGCACCTAATAGGGATAATGTGGTTGGACAATTAAGTGTGATCCAATATTGAGCCCATTGTGAGCCTTTTATGGGAGGATCTAATATGGCTAGGTCCTCTCTCTTTCCAACAACAAATAGTTTTTCCCATTGAGAGTCGTCATATTCTTTTGGTGACAGAGAGAAAGACCTAGCCTCTATTATAGAAGATTGACTGCTTCTACTTCAAATTTCAATGAACAATGGCACAAACACAAATAGGTATGCTTCCACATATTTTCTTTACCTATCGATGTTTTATATTCATGTACGGCTTGATTTTATGCTTACAGGCTCCTCTTATATCTGTTTCACCTGTGGATTTTTTCTTAATTATGCTTGGTTACCAAGCACCATTGAACAAGCAATCATCAACAACCCCTCATTATTATTTTTAGCATAAATATTTCCTATTTAAATCACACTGTGAAATTTGCATTAAGATATTGACCAAAGTATACTGTGTTTATTGTTTTGCGGATTGCTGATATTTTGACCATGTAAATCGCTAAAAATCAACAACTAAGCTTTTTGGGTTGGTCTTTTCCATTGTTTTTCTTTCCTTTTATTTTATCATAATTTTTTTATCAGTTTATTACATTTTATTTTTGAATTTTATCGAGAGAGAGAGAGAGAGAGAGAGAGAGAGAGATAATGAAGTTAGGTTTGTTAACAACTGCCACCATGGGAAACTTGGTCAGTGGTGGTTGTCGGTGATAAATGGAGGTGTATGGTGGTGGCAATGACAATGGGTTTCGTTGCGTTTCGGGTTTGGGTCTTTCGTGGTTTGGTAGAAATAGATGATGGTGGTGACTTTTGGTGTATAGAAGGGCAAGTCAAGGATCATGGGTGCCTAGCCATCCAGAGGGGGTTGGGGATGGAGGTGGAGGGCAGTGGCAGTGGTGGCTCTAGTGATGGGTGATTAAGTAGAGGCAGCGGTGGTAGGCTATGATGGTTGATTAGGGTGAGGGAGAGAAAAGAGAGGAGGTTGTCACGCCCCATAACCTGGCCTATACGGATTTAGGGTATATGACCGGCCAGTAGCAAGGCTACCCAAGGCCGCATTACATAAACTGGTTGATCACCTGTGCCTAATCATTTATAATGATGCATAATTTCGAAAAATAGAACTTTTAATAACTTGAAAATATAATCTGTGTCATACATAGCAGAGCTGTGCCTAATCCCAAACATAACATACATAAGGACCAAATCAAGGTCCACAAAAGTTATAACAATATATCATTACAAAATATTGGGTCCAGCCCTCAAACATTATACAAAACATAGGCCCATGGGCCGTAGCTCAAATCCGCATATGGCCTCACTCTAGGGCCTCCCGGATTGGCTACATGAAAATCATTTGAGAAAACATAAGCTAATGCTTAGTGAATAACAATGATGCATGAGCAAGAAAATATCATGGACTGACAATTATATCCAACGTACAAGGATTGATAATCAGTTATGCATAAGGAAATGAGCTTTTGAATGTTTAAAGCATAGGCTTGGAACTCGTAGGTAACGTAAACATCATTTGAAACGTTTCAACATTTCAAAACATAATATCATAAGAAGAGATGCAACATAACATTATTCTTGATATAGCATTTCATAACTTGTCGTAAAACATGTGAACATATCATGGTTCTCGGTTCAAAACATAAGTGTGCTACAACTCGACATATGAGCTAGGCTCCATAGTAACCATATAGGTCACGCTAAGGCTTTTTAGGCCAAGGACGTCTCCCAACATAGATAGTTTATTTCCCGTCCCCTATCGTAGGACTATCGGGCTAGATTAAGGTCTTGCCACGAGAAGATCCGAGTTGGCACCATACATTAGAAACTTAGCATCTCTTTCATTTAAACATTATAGTCCATGGTTTCCATTCATAACATAATATAGCTTGCATGCATTTGAAATATGACATTTGTAATTGAATGTAGCATTGATGCATTGAGATGTATGAAAAACATTCATGATATAAAGGTGAGCTCAAAACATTTAGAAAATACTAGAGTTTTACTCATGGCATATCGTTACTCACATTTCTCCAATTGGACGGGTGACAAACAAGGTATTCCTACACAAGTGCACATAGAAGCAAAGAAACATCAATACAAAACTCTAAGGCAAAGCAAAAACATGTAAGTCGAGACTAAGCACGTAAACCACTCGACCCTAACTCAACAACACCTCATTCTCACAATGGGAGAGCGAGGCTAAACTCTAGGACAAAGCCCCGTTGTAAAATAAGAACATGAGGTTGAGATTTGAACATGAAAACCGAAATGTCAACTCCTTCATCGAGTCCCAACCCCTTATCACTGATGAGTTCACACCCAAGGCTAGTTGCATTTGAAAATAGGCTTAAAGGCCTTTATTTTGATAGGTCATGAGCCAAAAACACATTTCGGGTGAAGAAGTCATGCTTCATGGAAGGTGGACTAAAATTTTGGAAAACAATGTTGTTGGCATGGATTTTGGGTCAAATTCAAACCTCTATATCTCTCAATATATAAGGAATTAGAAAATAAACTTTATATGAGTACAAAGGTCTATGAATCTAGTTTCTAATGCTTCAAATGGTGCATCAATCTAAGTTTTCTAGTAAAAGTTATATCCATTTTACTAAACAGTGTCTGGGCTAACAGAGGGTTCAAACGCCCAACCGAGAGTTCGAACGCCCAGGCAAAAAAAATAGGGAGTTCAAACGCCCAAATGGGAGTTCGAACTCTAAGAACAAAAACTGAAAAACACCCTCTCTGAGGGTTCGAACTCCCCCTGAGGGAGTTCGAATGCTCAGGCTTATTTTCCATAGTTCGAACTCCATATTGGGAGTTCGAACGCCCTGTTCTGGGCAGCCCCCAAATTTCAACCAAAACACAACCGAAACTCCTCCAAACACCACCAAACCTTTCCAAAACTCTTAGGACTCAAAGATTAGCCCACAAGGATGATAATAACTAAAAATGGGAGAGAAAGAACAATTAAATCAAAGAGATCAAATGAAGGAATCAAAACCCTAACATTTTTCATATTGGGGGATTTTTCAAACCACAACTTTCAATCCTCCAATATTGAGCTACAAGCTCTCAATTTCAACTAATTGGGACTCAAGGAGTCCCTCAAGACAAACCCAACTTATATATATGCATACATGCAAAGACCCAACACATCTACACATGGTAGATACATATACATATATAATTGTAGAGAGAGAGAAATAAAATCTTACCTTCTTCAAGCTTGGTGAGGTCTTCAATGGCTTCAATCCTCTTGCTTCAAGCCTTTCTTCCCTCAATCTTCCTTTCCTTCTTCCCTTTCTCTCTTTCTCCCTCTCTCAACCGAATGGTGTGTGTGTGTATTTTGTGTGTTATAAGAAGACACACATGGGAATAATCCCATGTGTCTCACACCTCCAACATAAGTTACAACACAACCTCACATTGGTCATTTTTTACCCAAAAGAAGGAATAATTAACACTAATAATTACATGTACTACAAATTCTCATTAATATAGTTAGATAGAGGTTTGGGAGATCACAGAGGTGATATTTTATTTTTTTGTTATTAAATAGTAATATAATATGTGGGAAAATATGTAAGTGTGTTGTTGACACCGTTTATTAGATAGCATTTCCAAGATAAGTCAATGTCATTAATTTTAGAAACCACATGGGACTTTTGGTTGTTATCAAAAACTTCAAGAGGAGGTTTGTAAGACTAGGGCAACTACATGGGGGTTGGAGGGGAGGACAAGATACCTGTTACGATAGTGGTAGGCTGACTCTTGGGCTATATACTACGATCTCACATCACTTAGGGTAGGAGATGGAAAGTGACTTATATTTAGGCACTTGTGTCTATTTAATACAATGCATTTTAAGGCCAAGAGAGTAACCAAAGTGAATAATATTGCACCATGTAAATTTTGGATCATGTCAGAATAGTATTACAGCCAACCACAGTCGAAAGTGTTCGGGTTCAGCATACCATGAGGATGCATTGTCCTTTTGGGGGTGGATTATGAGACTTAGGCGGTTGCAAGTTTTTTTTTTTTTTTTTGGGTGGGGGGCAAGGTACTTGACGGGCTAGCTCATAAGCTATATACTGTAATCCCATATTGCTTGGAGAAGTAGAGGGTCGGTCGCCCAGAGGGGGGGGGGGGGGGGGTTGGTACTTGATGGGCTAGCTCATAAGCTACATACTGTAATCCCACATCACTTGAAGAAGTAGATATGAAATGTCATATATGCAGACATTTTGTACAATACATTTTATAAATGTGAAGGTCGAAGCCCAAAGCAGATAATATTGTTTCTACATATGTTATACATGGCATTAAACTATATGTTAGAAAAAGTTATAAGGTTAAATAAGATATTTACAAGAACATTTATTAAGGGCGGGTGGGGCTCTTTGGCCCGGAACCATATGTGGGGTCTCGTGCTGGGCAGGTTCTCCTACATCGAGAGAGATGTGTGTGTGTGTTAAGTTAATAACCTCTCCCCACATTTTTCATTTTTAACGGGTTGTGTTGGGTTTGGTTCTTACAAAAAACAAAAATAATAAATAACAATACAATATTTTAGAATACTTTTGTGATCAATTAAAAGAACATTTATTAAGAATCTTAAAAGTATCTTTAAAATAGCATTATAATACATTAGAATAATTTCATGATGAACTATAAGGATAATTATATCAACGCCCCTTAAAGTATGATTTATTCTCAATAAGCCTCATAGACTCTAAAATGAAACACATTGACCTCATGAACTATCAATTTGTATTAATCAATATCTTCTGCTTGCAATATATTAGCAATTTGTTAGACTAGTAGATTAAAAATTATTATAACTTGCCCATGTTCATAAGAGTATGATTTTATATTAATTAAATTGATACTCTTTTTTGTAAGCACCCCATTTTTGACCGCTCGGCAATCTACACTCCATCTAGACTTATTTTCAAGTCATTATGAGCGTATTCCAACCGAAACCAACTTTCTAAGTCCAAATCCCGTTTGTCCGTCGCTTCGCGGGCTCGCCAGGCCCAAATAGAGGCAAAATGACCAAAATGCCCTTTGGGGGCATTGTTTCTTTCCAATTCCAACTCCAACCCCTCTCTCGAGATAGTTTATTCCTCGAGACGATTCCAATCCAGGCACGTCTTTTCGAAGACGGTAAGACCCCTTTCCTATCCCTCTCTCGAGACAGTTTATTCCTCGAGACAGTTCCAATCCAGGCACGTCTTTTTTAAGACGATAAGATCCCTTTCCAACCCCTCTCTCGAGACAGTTTATTCCTCAAGACGGTTCCAATCCAGGCAAGTCTTTTTAAGACGATAAGACTCCTTTCCAACCCCTCTTTCAAGACAGTTTATTCCTCGAGACGGTTCCAATCCAGGCACGTCTTTTCAAAAACGGTAAGTCCCCTTTTCGATCCCTCTCTCGAGACAGTTTATTCCTCGAGATGGTTCGAGTAGCGAAACTACTCACAAAACCGTTAGAGTAGCGGAAATACTCACAAATAGGTCGATATAGGGAATTGCCAACAAACCCCTATGTCACGACGACCGCCGTCAGAGTGGCGGAAACACTCAAAACCCAGGTCAACACCAGTGTCTGTTAGCCCACTTCGGTGAAAAATGACCAAACTGCCCTTTGGACCTTTTCCAAGACTTTTCGGTCAAGATGACCATTTTGCCCCTAGGCATCCGAACACCCCGGGAACCACACCGGCTCTGGGTATCAAACCGGTAACCTCCCGAGGATACTTCTTATAGTATTCTCAATCCTCCTCTACCTTTCTGGATCATTCCGAGTCAGCTCCGACAAACCCGATGCAAAATGACTGTTTTGCCCTTGGTGGGCCGGTCTCTTTTTTCGACCACACTGGCTATGGGTATCAAACTAGTAACCTCCCGAGAATACTTCTTATAGTATTCTCAATCTTTCTTTGTCTTTCCGGATCATTCCGAGTCAATTCTGGCCAACCCAGTACAAAATGACCATTTTGCCCTTAGTAGGTCGGTCTCCTTTTCTGACCACGTCGGCTCTGGGAATCATACCGGCAACCTTTGGGAACATTCTAAACAATGGTTCGAGATCCTAAGTCTTCTTCCGAGACAGTCCGAGTCTGTCCCGGCAGTTTTTCGATCTGATTGACCGTTTTGCCCCTAAAGGCTTGGTCAACCTTTCCGACCCATCTTATCCTCATTTCTCAAGTCAAATACCTCCAAGACATTATTTTAAGTGTTCATGCTCTTTTCTGGCCTTCCGGGTCATTCCCGGCTCCTTCAAATCATTCCCGGACTTTTCGGAGTCACTCCTAGTGAAGCCAGGCTAAAAATTGCATGGTAGTCACCAGTACATGCGCCCAAATCTAGTCAAAGATACGTTGCTTGCCGACCTTAAACATTTTCTAAATGGCTAGCGCCACTAGTAGTGGTGCCAAGCCAAAAAATGGCCTGGCGCCACTCCTAGTGGCCCTAGTGTAAAATTTGGTCTGGCGCCACTACAACAGGCGCCAGTGTATTCCTCCTTCTATAAATATAGAGCCTCCTCCAACATGAAAAGGATCCGCAAATTCAACCTAAAAATCATATAATTCGATATACAGAGCTCGAGCACCTCCTAAACCCTAGCTTCCCTAGGTTTTCCAAACCCTAGCCACCATACACTAAACCCTAGCCTCTTATACACTCATACACACCCCCATACACTCATACACTAACCTTCAACCCTCCTTCAAAGACTTGAAGAGCTGTCATCTAAAGCTTGAAGACAACTCTTGAAGATTGAAGATGAAGACCGAAGATCGAAGACAAGCAAGGCGCGCAAAATAAATAAGATACAAGGTAGGTTCTCCATTTAAATTTCCGCACTTCCCCCCTCTCTCTTCTCTCTTCTAACCCACTTGGGTTTTCTCTATTTTAATCCCTCATCTCTTTCCCCCCCCCCCCCCCTTTCTTTGCATGCTTGAAACAAGGGGATTCCCGGTTCATGTGTAGGATTGGGCTATTGGAGAGTCACCGTGTCGAGGGCTTTCTTCTAGTCTAACCAGAGACCACGTGGGTTCGGCCCCCTTGATTATGTGGTGAAGCCTTAACATGTATGTTCATGACCCCAAAATTGTATTGTGCATATCATGGTCTTGCATCTTCCAAAAATCGTTTTCAAAGTTGTTTGTCAAATCGTTTTCAAACTTGTTTTCAAAATTGCATCAAAATCTCTTTTCCAAAATATGTTTCCAAAATCACAATCCTAATGTGATTCTAGCCTTTCCATGGCTAGGGCTGCTTTAGGAAAGTGTTACATTCAAAGTAATCAATATGGTCCATATTTTCAACTCTTGTTGTTTTCAAAACCGCTTTCCTAAAGTGGTTCTAGCCCTCTTATGGTTAGAATCGCTTTAGGAAAGTGAGACGTTTTCACACCTTCTAAAAACTCTCTTTTCAAAAATCTCTTCCTAAAAATCTCTTTTTCAATGTATTTTCCTAAAACTCTCATTTGCAAATTTGTTTTCAAAAATTCCCTCCAAAAACCTATTTTTCAAAACGTCCTTTTTCAATTCCTTTCCAAAATGCTCTCTTCAAAGTCCACTTTCCAAAAATGTTCCCTAGGTCTCTTTCTTAGAAAAACTCTCTCTAATTTTCTTTCCAAAAATTCTCTTTCCAAAAATCTCCCTTCTAGAAACTTCCCTCTAGGATTTTCCTTCTACAATCTTCGTTTCCAAAAATACGCTTTCCAAAGACTCCTCTTTAAAATCTTTTTTCAAAAACTCTATCTTCAAATTCATTTTTCAAAAACTCCTCCCTAGGATTCCCTTCTAGAAAACCTTCGTTTTCAATAACGCACTTTCCAAAATTCCTCTCCCTTTAGAGCCCCAAATCAAAGCCTAGAACTCGCAATTAGGAAACCCTAATTTTCTTCCCAAAAACATGATTTTCAAACTTTGTCCCAAACCTAGGTTTTCAAAACCTCTTGTTTTCACATCCAAACTACACATGTTTCCAAAATCTATTTTCTACATCAAAACTATAATTTTTCAAATCTAGGATTTCTAAAATCTCCCTTTCTGAATCCTTGTCAAATCAAATCTTCCCTTTAAGAAACCAAATCCAATCCTCCGTTTTTGGAAACAAAATCAAACCTTTACTTTTAGAAACCAAATCCAATCCCTTCATAATCCAAATCTTTCCTAATTCAACTCCTTCCTAACCTCCTTCTTTTCTAAACCTTAAGCTTCCAAAACTTGAACATAAAAATCTTTCCTAAAGTTCTAAAATTAAACCCTTTCCTAATTCTACCCTCTTTTCAAGTCTTAAATTTTCAAACATAAGTTTTCAAACCTTTCCTAATTTAAAGACTTTCTAAAATTCAAACTCTAAAACTTTCTAAATCCTAAACTTTCCAAATTTCAAATCTTTCCAAATTTCAAAACTTTCTAAACTCAAAACTTTCTAACTTTCAAAACTTCCTAATTTCAAAACCTTTCCTAAAACAACACTTTCCTGAGTTGAAACTTTCCTAATTCAAAACTTTTTAAGTTGAAACTTTTCTAATTCAAAACTTTCCTAATTTCAAAACTTTCCTAAATGAAACTTTCCTAATTTGAAAACTTTTCTAAATCGGACCTTTCCTAATTCAAATATTTCCTAAATCCAATCTTTCCTAATCTCCTAAATCTTCCAAGTCAAGTCGAATCTTTCCTAAGTCTCTTCTCTTTCCTAAACCTCCATCTTTCCAAAACAAATCTAAATCTTTTCCAAGTTCTACTTTTTCAAATCAAAATCAATCTTTTCAATTCCAAAATTACAAATTTCAATTTTTAATTCTCTATTCAAAGTTCAATCTCTCAATCTTCCAATTCAATTTCCAACTCAATCTCTTTCTTCAAATCAACTTTTCTATTTTCAATTGGACTCCGGTCCGAACTACGACTGACCTGATTCCTCCAAAAGGATACGTAGGCAACCCTCATGGGTGCGGTCACAATATTTTTCAAATTTCTATCTCCACAATCTTCTTCAAGTTTCTAATTCTATGTTCTATTTCTAATTTTCAAATCCAAAAATCTATTTTCATATCCAATTTCTAAACTTTCCAATTTCAAATCTCTTTCAAATCAAATCAATTTCTTTTCAAATTTATTTCTAAATCTATTCTCCAACTCTCTCTTATCTTGCACTTACATATCATGCATCATGTTTTTTTTAAACATTGTTTTATAAAGTGGATAGATTGGTGTAAGCACCTCATTTTTGACCGCTCGGCAGTCTACACTCCGTCCAGACTTGTTTTCAAGTCATTTTGAGCATATTCCAATCGAAACCAATTCTCTAGGTCCAAATTTCGTCTTTTCATCGCTTTGCGGGCCTGTCAGGCCCAAATAGAGGCAAAATGACCAAAATGCCCTTAGGGGCATTGTCCTTTCTTATTCCAATTCCAATCCCTCTCTCGAGATAGTTTATTCCTTGAGACGGTCCAAGTAGCAAAACTACTCACAAAACCGTTAGAGTAGCGGAAATACTCACAAATAGGTCGATATAGAGAATTGGCAACAAACCCCTGTGTCACGACGACCGCCGTTAGAGTGACGGAAACACTCAAAGCCTAGGCACGTCTCCTCGGAGACGGTAAGACCTCTTTCCAATCCCACTCTCGAGACAGTTTATTCCTCGAGACGGTTCCAATCTAGGCGCGTCTCCTCGGAGATAGTAAGACCCCTTTCCAATCCCACTCTCGAGACAGTTTATTCCTCGAGACGGTTCTAATCCAGGCGCGTCTCTTCGGAGATGGTAAGACCCCTTTCCAATCCCTCTCTCGAGACAGTTTATTTCTCGAGACGGTCCGAGTAGTAAAACTACTCAAAGAACCGTTAGAGTAGCGAAAATACACATAAAGCCGTCAGAGTAGCGGAAATACTCACAAAGCTGTCAGAGTAGCGGAAATACTCCCAAATCATCAACCTCGTCCAAGTAGCGGAAATACTCACACCGTTAGAGTAGCGGAAACACTCAAAACCCAGGTCAACACCAATGTTTGTTAGCTCACTTCGGTGAAAAATGACCAGACTACCCTTAGGACCTTTTTCAAGACTTTCCGGTCAAGATGACCATTTTGCCCCTCAGCATCCGAATGCCCCGGGAACCACACCGGCTCTGGGTATCAAACTGGTAACCTCCTGAGAATACTTTTTATAGTGTTCTCAACCTTCCCTTACCTTTCCGGATCATTCCGAGTCAGTTCCGGCCAACCCAGTACAAAATGACCGTTTTGCCCCTAGAGGGCCGGTCTCCTTCTTCGACCACGCCGGCTCTGGGCATCAAATCGGTAATGACCCAAGAATACTTTTTATAGTGTTCTCAACCTCCCCTTACCTTTCTAGATCATTTCGAGTCAGTTTCGGCAAACCTGGTACAAAATGACCGTTTTGCCCCTAGTGGGCCGGTCTCCTTTTCCGACCACGCCGACTCTAGGAATCAAACCGGCAACCTCTGGGAACATTCTAAATAATGTTTCCAGATCCCACGTCTTTTTCCGGGACAATCCGAGTTCGGCCCGGCAGTTTTCCGGTCCGATTGACCGTTTTGCCCCTAAAGGCCCGGTCAACCTTTCTGACACATCTTATCCTCACTTTTCAAGTCAAATACCTCCAGGACACTATTTTAAGTGTTCCTGCTTCTTTCCAGCTTTCTGGGTCATTCCTGACTCCTTCAACTCATTCCCGGACTTTCCGGAGTCACTCCTAGTGAAGCCAGACTAAAAATTGCATGGTAGTCACTAGTACAAGCACCCAAATCTAGTCAAAGATACATTGCTTGCCGACCTTAAACCTTTCCTAATTGGTTGGCGCCATTAGTAGTGGCGCCAAGCCAAAAAATGGCCTGGCGCCACTCCTAGTGGCGCCAGTGTAAAGTTTGCCCTGGCGCCACTGCAACAGGCGCCAGGTTTGTCCAACTTCTATAAATACAGAGCCTCATTCAACGTGAAAAGGGTCTGCAAACTTAACCTAAAAACCCTATATTTCGATATACAGAGCTCGAGCACCTCCAAAAACCCTAGTTTCCTTAGGTCCTCCAAACCCTAGCCACCCTACACTAAACCCTAGCCACCATACATAAACCCTAGCCTCCTATACACTCACACACACCCCCATACACTCATACACTAGCCTTCAACCATCTTTTGAAGACTGGTGGAGCTGCAACCCGAAGCTTGAAGACAACTCTTGAAGACGAAAGACGAAGATCAAGACTGAAGACCGAAGACAGCACGACGCGCAAAATAAACAAGATACAAGGTAGGCTACCTATTTAAATTTCCGCACTTCCCCCCTCTCTCTTCTCTCTCCAACCCACTTGGGTTTTCTCTATTTTAATCCCCCATCTCTTTCCCCCCCTTTCTTTGCATACTTGGAACAAGGGGATTCCCGGTCCATGTGTAGGATTGGACTATTGGAGAGTCACCGTGTCGGGGGCTTTCTTCTAGTCTAACCAAAGACCACGTGGGTCCGGCCCCCTTGATTATGTGGTGAAGCCTTAACCTTGTATGTTTACGACCCCAAATTGCATTGTGTATATCATAGTCTTGCATCTTCCAAAAAAACCATTTTCAATGTTGTTTTTAAAATCGTTTTCAAACTCGTTTTCAAGATTGCATCAAAATCTCTTTTTCAAAAACTTGTTTTCAAAACCACAATCCTAGGGTGATTCTAGCCTTTCCATGGCTAGGGTTGCTTTAGGAAAGTGTTACATTAAAAGTGACCTTTTTGGTCTATATTTTCAAATCTTATTGTTTTTCAAAACCGCTTTCCTAAAGTGGTTCTAGCCTTCCTATGGTTAGAATTGCTTTAGGAAAGTGAGATGTTTTTAATCCTAAAAACTCTCTCTCTTCAAAAATCTCTTCCTAAAAATCTCTTTTTCAACATACTTTCCTAATACTCTCCTCTCCAAAGTTGTTTTCAAAAACTCCCTTCCAAAATCTGTTTTTCAAAACTCCCTTTTTCAACTCCTCTTCCAAAATCCACTTTCTAAAAACGTTCCCCAAAAATCTTTCCAAGAACTCTCTTTCCAAAATCTTCCTTCTAGAAATTCCTCTCTAGGATTTCCTTCCAAAACCTTCTTTTTCAAAAGCACACTTTCCAAAAACTCCTCCCTAGGATTCCCTTCTAGAAAACGCACTTTCCAAAAAAAATTCTTTCCTTAGAGCCCAAGTCACGCCCTAGAACCTACAATTGGGAAATCCTAATTTTCTTTCCAAAAACATGATTTTCAAACTTTGCCCCGAGCCTAGGTTTCCAAAACTTCTTGTTTTTACATCCAAACTATCCACGTTTCCAAAACCTATTTTCTATGTCGAAACTACAATTTTTCAAAACTAGGGTTTCTAGAATCTCCTTTTCTAAATCCTTGCCAAATCCTATCTTCCCTTTAGGAAACCAAATCAAATCTCCTCATTTAGGAAACTAGATCCCGTCCTCCGTTTTTTGAAACAAAATCCAACAATTTTCTTTTAGGAACCAAATCCAATCCCTTCCTAATCCAAACCTTTCTTAATTCAATTCCTTCCTAAACCATAAGTTTCCTAAACTTAAACTTTAAATCTTTCCTTAAATTTAAAAATCCAAATCTTTCCTAATTCACATCCTTCCTAATCTTCTCATTTCCTAAATCTTAAGCTTCCAAAACTTGAACATAAAAATCTTTCCTAAAATTCTAAAATTCAACCCTTTCCTAATTCTACCCTCCTTTCAAATCTTAACCTTTCAAACCTAAGTTTTCAAACTCTTCCTAATGTCAAACCTTTTTCTAATCTCAAGATTTTCTAAAACTCTAAAACTTTCTAAATCTTAAACTTTCTAAATTTCAAATCTTTCCAAATTCAAAACTTTCTAAATTTGAAACTCTCTTAAGTTAAATATTTCTAAACCTAAATCTCTCAAAATTCTAAACTTTACAAAACTTCAAAATCTTTCTAAATCTAAGGCTTTTCTAAGCTCAAAACTTTCTTAATTCGAACATTTCCTAAACTGAACCTTTCTTAAAACGAAACTTTCTTATTTTCAAAACTTCCCTTTTTCAAACATTTCTAAATTCAAAACTTTCCGATTTTCAAAACTTTCCTAATTTGGGAACTTTCCTAATCTGACAACCTTTCCTTTTTCGAAAACTTTCTAAACTCGAAACTTTCCAATTTATAAACTTTCTTAAATTCAAAAATTTCCTAAACCTAAAATTTTTCTAAATTCAAAACTTTCCTAATTCAAAAACTTTCCAAAAATGTCACTTTCCTAAATCGAACCTTTCCTAAATCCAATCTTGCTTAATCTCAAGTCTTCCCTAGGTCTCCTACCTTTCCTAAGTCTAGGTTTCCTAAACTTCCATCTTTCCTAAAACCAAATCTTTCCAAAATCTATCTTTCCAAAGTAAGTCCAATCTTTTCAATTTCAATCTCCAATCTCCTCTTCTAATCTCAAACAAAATTCAATTTCCAATTTAATCTCCTTCTTCAAATCAACTCTTCTATTTTCAATCGGACTCCGGTCCGAACTACGACTGACCTGATTCCCCCAAAGGGATACGTAGGCAACCTTCATAGGTGCGGTCACAATATTTTTCAAACTTTCAATTCCACCCTCATGGGTACGGTTTTCAAAATCTTTTCAAATCTAAAATTCCAATTTCAAATTTCTATTTTCAAATTTTCAAACTTTCCAATTTCAATTCCATCTCTTTAAATCTATTTTCAAATCAAATCAATTTCAAATTAAACTCTTTTCAAATCTATTTTTCAATTCTCTTTCCTTACACTTGCATACCATGCATCATGTTAGTTCCTTTTTTAAGCATTGTTTTCCTAAAGTGAATAGGGTTGAACTGTAGTTAATTAAAGACTCTCATAGGTGAATCTAGAGTAGATTGACATGTAGGTACCGAAAGGGCGGGGTAGGGTGATAGCTTAGTGCGTCTTCCCTACACGTAACCAACCTCCGAACTTAGGATCACTGATTTCAAAGACCAAAAGGAGTTATTTTTCTAAAAAGGACTAAATATTTTCCAAAGGTTGCCAAACAACCTGTTTTCCTAAAAACCCTCTCTTGAGGAGATATTTTCAAAATCGTTTTTCAAAAACCCTAAGTGTAGTCTTCGGATTACTCTTAGTTTTTAGGTGACCTAACTCACCTTAATCAAGTTAGGTGGCGACTCCGAATCTTTTTCAAAAGCCCTTTATTCAAACCTGTTTTCAATTCAAACCTAGTCGCACTCATTCTTCTAGGAGGGTGAGTTCTAACGAAAGAGTACAGCATTTTTCCCACTTGGGTGAGCATTCCTCGAGTGCGAAAAATCTGGGCGCGACA
The DNA here is from genome assembly GCA_033060915.1 of Euryodendron excelsum. NCBI lineage: Eukaryota > Viridiplantae > Streptophyta > Magnoliopsida > Ericales > Pentaphylacaceae > Euryodendron > Euryodendron excelsum. Next base: position 21,073,285 of record CM065379.1, read on the forward strand.
ATTGGTCAATAGTTAGTTGAAGACTCTCATAGGTGAATCTAGGATAGATTGACATGTAGGTACCGAAAAGGCGAGGTAGGGTGATGGCTTAGTGCATCTTCCCTACATGTAACCAACCTTCGAACCTAAGATCACTGATTTCAAAGACCAAAAAGGAGTTATTTTTCAAAAAGGTCTAAATGTTTTCCAAAGGTTGCCAAACAACCTATTTTTCTTAAAAACCCTCTCTCGAGGAGATATTTTTAAAATCGTTTTTCAAAAAATCTAAGTGCAATCTTTGGATTATTCTTAGTTTTTAGGTGACCTAACTCACCTTAATCAAGTTAGGTGGTGACTCCGAATCTTTTTCAAAAGCTCTTTATTCAAATCAATTTTCAATTCAAACCTAGTCGGACTCATTCTTGTAGGAGAGTGAGTTCTAACGAGAGAGTACAGCATTTTTTTCACTTGTGTGAGTATTCCTCGAGTGCAAAAAATCTGAGCGCGACATTTTTCTAATAATTGTTTAATGATTGAAATGCTTGCTGGATTGCCCCTGTGTTTGCTTTTCATTTCAAAAGACATTTTAGTCATTAGAAAATTACAGTAAGAGAAGATCAATTTAGGTATAGAATCATATTTTTGTGAACATATACAGGTCACATAATAAAAAAAAAAGTAATCTATTTTCTATATGGATTGCTAATAGAAGATATTGATTAATTCGACTTGATAGTTTTTTTTTTTCTTGTTGCATAGGACCAATGAAATGTCCACATGGGCTCATGTATACATTGTGTATATATATCACATACTGATTGATAATATGATAAGTAGATAAAGGAGACAGTTCTAGAGATTTAAACTCCTATGTGATTAGGAAAAGTAAGTCTTATTTTATCACTTTGTGTATATATATTTTACACATATTGTATTAGGATACTACAACATATTATCAAATTACTCTCTCTTTCTCTCTCTCTCTCTCTCTCTCTCTTTTTAAATTACTTTCTCTCTCTATAGTTCTCTCTAAGGCGGTGGGGCCTTATGATTTGGAAGATGTGTTCTTCATATTAGACTCCTGTAACTATCTACTGTATGATGAGGAAGATGCTTAGGAGATTTTGGATTCATTCGTGGTGTATTGTATTGTTCCGGAAAGAGCTCATAAAGCAAGCAAGACGATCCGTACGTCGTATTATCATCCACATAAGGTATTTCATATACCTACTCATATTTTCCTACATTGGTATCAGAGTTTTATAATGCTTGTTTTTGCTTATATTATGCGTTAAATATGAATATTTTGCATGCATGCATAAGTTAGGGTGTTAATGGTGATTTTTTGTACACCGATTTTTGGGTGATAAAATTAATATCAAAATATTCCTTGTAGTGTCAGGAACTCACCCTTAAAATTTCATTAATTTTCGTTACACGGTTCGGGAGAAATCTCAATTTAAAGATTCTAAAAACTGATGTTAAATATGGAATTTTGGCATTATTTTTTAACCAAAAAATTTGATTTTCGAATCCCAAAATTTATATAGATTTGTTCTGTATAGTGAGAGTTTTCTGTCCATATAATTTTTTTAAAACTAATCATAGATGAGTGAGATATAGAGGCCCGAAGTAGGGTTTGTAGAATATTGGACCTGCATGTCGAATCCAGGTCTGTCTATGGCTAAGGTTGATGGCTCATGCATCCCTGTGCAAAGCTAAGCATGTGGCTTGTTGTTACCACCTTGCTAATGATGTCGTACACATGTCATTATATGATGTGGTTGTTGATGTCACTTGATCCACATTGATGACATTGTATTGACGAATCAAGTGATGGCACATGACGCTGTAAGCATACTACCAATTTTTCCCATGTGCATGGGAGCGCGTGGCACGATGTAAGGCTTGCCGCGCTCTGTTTTTTAAGCAATTTTTCCTATGGACTCATTTTGACATGTACATCACAATTGTGTGTTCTGTTTGACATAAATACCTTCATAAAATATTTTGTTATTTTTTCAATAAACAAATGGTATTTTCAAGAAAATTATTTTAAATAGTTTGATGGTTCTAAAATTTTTTCTAGGGTCAATATATCACATTACTGCAATAGTAGCATTTAGATTATTTATGGTCACAGTTATTTAATTGTATATTACATAATGATGTGATTTTTTTGTGCACCACATGAGCACACTATATTTGAACACCTTAGGATTATCTTTAGATCATATATCCATTCTCATAGGTGGTGAGTGTGGTTAGCTTTCGTTCAAGTGACTAATTTATATTCTGTATGGAATAGAACGGAGGTGACTTGGCATTTTGAGATGATCATGTAATAAATATATGTTATTTATTATTTTATTTTTACAAAATTATTCTATGTATACAAAGCAGAAGCGGCATCCTCATTTACTTATTGTTTATTATATTTGATGAAATAGGTCTTTCTCATTTGTAAAAAAGAAACGTAATTATTAGTTTATTTATGAGAAACCTTTTAAGGGGATGTGTTTCACACTAAATTTGTAAATATTGAATTATTTTGGCATGATGCACTAAATTGCCAATGAAGTCCTAACTGGGACTCAATTTTTTTTATTGTATGCATGTAAATTGATTAGATATTTAAGTCATACTTACATCATGGGAGATGATTACTAGCACCTAAAAATGCAAAATCTTTGATCTTTTGATGTGGGGGAGAATTATGTGGTCTAATTGAATTTAGGATACAGTATTACAAATATGTGCCAATTAATTCTCTACACAATGTATGTAGTACAATGGCCTCAAAGAACGTATTGTTAACCTTAATAAGGGAGAGAAACTTGATGGAAAGAACTATGATATCTAGTAAAGGGAGGTTCAATACCTTCTCAACGAGCAAGAGCTGCCAGCTCTCTTAATATTATTGTTTGGTCACATGTCTTTGTGACTCATTATCTCCTTGGGTAGATTGTAAACATAGAAGCAACCAAACATATAGCGAGAGATAGAACTGAATATGTAGATTACCATTGGGTCTCAGCGGGTATACACTATGTTATTATAGATAATGGAGCACATGAAGAGGTCTTAGGAGTTGGCACTTATTAGATCAAGATGTGCACTGGGCGTAATTTGTTCCTTCATGATGTGCTTCATGTATTCACTGTCCGATACAATCTACTTTCAGTTCTAGCATTACTGCAGTTAGAATTTTCTTTCCAATTATTGAATAATAGTTTGTCTATTTATCTCAGTAGTGAGCTTTATGGTTATGGTACATTAAAAGATTATTTCTTTATGCTGGATTTGGATTCAAATAATTTTGTTATTTGTGTTACGTCTTCTTCTTCTGATGTGATGTCTAATTCAATTAAATGGCATACTAGACTTGGTCACATAGGATAAAAAAGAATGGCTAGTCTAGCTAGAGAAGGGCAAGGGCTTTTGAGGTCTCTTGCCAAAGTAAGCTTGCCTATTTGTGAGCCTTGTTTAGCTAGAAAAGCATGCAGAAAGCCTTTCGGTAAGGCAATTAGGGTTTCTCTTCTTCTAGAGCTGGTCCATTATGACATATGCAGACCAATGAATGTCAAGGCACGACGTGTCACATCTTACTTTATTACATTTATAAATGACTTCTGTTGATTTGGTTCAGTATTTCTGTTGTCTCACTATTACGAGACTTTGGATTGCTTCAAACGCTTTGTAGCAAAGGTTGAGAATAAAAAAGAAAAGACTTTTAAAAGTTTTTTTATATTGATAGAGGTGGAGAATATTTGTCTGATCAGCTCAAAGATATATGTAAAGAAATGGGGATACGCAAACAGTTGACGATTATTGGCACTCTGCAACAATATGGTGTTACAGAGAGAATGAATAACACTCTTCTAGATATGGTTAGGTCAATGATGGCACACGATAACCACTCGATATGTTTCTAGGGGGGATGCTCTTTTGACGGCTGCCTACATCCTTAGCTGAGTGCCTTCAAAGTCAATTTCTATCACACCATATGACTTATAGAAAGGGAAAAAGTCTAACTTGGATAGCTTGAGCCCATAGGGATCTGTTGTTGGGTATGTTCACAATTCCCCTCATAAGTAAGGAAACTAGGCCCCAGAGCTAATAAGTATAATTTTATTAGATATTCAGAACACTCTAAGGGCTATGTATAGTGAACACGCAGATGAGGGAATGATTGAGATTGAGTCACACGATATTAATTTCCTAAAAGAGGATTTTTCAAGCATTGGTGAAGTTAAAAGGGATCATGAACTCTATGAGTCATATGAACCCGAGGGAGATGGAACTTTGTCTCATAAGCACAATGAGGAATCCCAACTTTATCTTGTAGTTGCCAGAGACAGTGAGAACGTTCCCTTACCTAGTAGGAGTGTACCATTAGGTGACTCTCATGACTCACAATTGAATAGGAGCACTTGAGGTATAGTTCCTAGTTGTCATTTCGAGATTGAATGAGAGTCCTTCCTAAGCATGTCTATGGATGCTAATGAGCCAACTTCCTATAATGAACTTATAACTTCACTTGCTTCTGAAAATGGTTAGTCGCTATGTAGGATGAGATGAGCTCAATTGTTAAGAATAATGCATGGGGGTTTGTTGATATTCCGCCTGAGCACAACATTGGCAAAAAATAAATTTCAAAGATTAAGTGCAAGGCTAATGGGTCAATTGAAAAATACAAAGCCTGCCTTTTAGCGAAAGGCTATACCCAACAAGAGGGTACTGACTATGAGAAGACGTTCGCCCCTGTGGTGAGATTTGTCTTTATTTGTGTTATGTTAGCTATCGTCACATATTTAGATATGGTTTTGTTCCAAATGGAAGTGAAGACAATATTCCTCAATAGAGACCTAGACGAAGAGATCTATATGGATCAACCAGTAAGTTTACAGGCAAAGGGACAAGAACACAAGGTTTATTGTTTGAAGTGTTCTATCTATGGTGTGAAACAATCGTCTATGCAGTGGTATTTTGATTTTATTAAGCCATTATCTCTGTGGCTTTTTTATGATTGAAAAGGCCATTGCGTGTATGTCAAAAGGCATAAGAATAAGTTTCTTTTCCTCTCATTTTATATGGATGATATTTTGTTAGTTGAAAATAACTTGGAGATGATTGTCATCATTTAGGAGTGACTGTCCTCCACATTTGAGATGAAGGATATGGGTCAAGCTAATTATGTGCTTGGGGTTAAGAACTCAAGAGATCGGTTTAAGAGGCTTCTTAGTTTGTCTTAAGATACGTACATGAAGAAGATTTTAAAACAGTTGCATATGCAGTATTTGAGACCTATAGACCCTCCAATGGATAAGGGTTAAATTCTTAGTATTGAGTAGTGTCTTAAGACAGAGGAAGAAAAGAAGCAAATGATCAATGTTCCCTATGCCACTTAGTTAAAAGTCTAATGTATGTTATGATGTGTACTCAGCCCGACATATGTTTTGTAATTGGTATGGTCAGCCGACATTAGAGTAATCTAGGAGTTGCGTATTGGGCTACAACTAAGAGGATATTCTGGTTTTTTGGGAGGGACTGTAGACCTTGCTTTATGCTACCAAGGTTGTAGTCTCAAATTGGCTGGAGACAGTGCGACAGATGGATTTGCTGATAGAGATGAGGGTAAATCGTCAAGGGTTATGCCTTTATACTCGGAGGAGGAGCTATTTCTTGGTGTAGCAAGAAATAGTAGTGTATCTCCCTATAGTATGTGGCATGTACTGTTGATGTTTAGGAGGCTATATTATTGAGGAGATTCTTGCAAAGCTTCAGCATCATAGGGCATCTTGATGAGGCTGTTCTGATTCATTGTGATAGCATAGCCGCTACAACTTATGCAAGGGATCCCAAGTACCATGGTAGAACAAAGCACATTGATATTCGGCATCACTTCATTGGAGACATCATTATGCAAGGGCAAGTGGTCTTGAGACATGTTCCTACCAGCGATATGATTGCCAACCCATTGACCAAACTCATTGCCAAAGATGTTTTTCATATGCATGTTAGGGGTTTGGGATTACGTAGGATGTGATATGCTTGTTTTGTTAGACACTTTGGATTATATTTTATGCATTATGAGATGACTTTTCATTTGATAGGCATAATTGATACTTGTTTTAATTAGTGCACATATATTGTATTACGAGTAGATGTCACCAGGCTTTATGATTGGCCTTCTCACATGTGTGATCATCCTAGCGCTAATAGCGAGCAAGATGAGATACTGAATGATCACATAAGTAATATGAAATGTGATCTCCTTGGTGCTTAGAAAGCAAGCAAGGGTTGAATTTTATTTATTTAAATGTCGCTTTAGTAAGAGCTAAGATGAGACTGTATGAGTTGAACATAGAGTTATCCACATCTTCGTGAAGCCTATATAAACCCGGATGTGAGATTCTCAAGAAGCTCACGTTAGGCGTTGTTAAGAGTGATTAGACTAAGATCAGAATGGTGTTAGAGTGTGGAAGACCTTGAGTGGGAGCTCCACCATAGCATACAAATCATACTGTATGTGCAGTAAAAGGACCATTATAAGAGTGACAGAAATAGATCCTTGCTTTGTCATTGTGTGAGCCCTATGGACCTTTTAGTCCAAGTTTATAACCTTTAAGACTTAGAATTATGTCATGAATTTAAAGCTTGATGTTGCTACTTTAGTATGTTACCCAAGGGTCATGAGGAATACGATCCAACAGAGCATGTCTAAGAAAGGAATTGAGTTTAGATTGATTGACGTAAGTGGCTAAGGAAATATCATTTGACAAATGATTCGTTGCACATAGCCCAAGTGATTGTGTAATATTATTTTTGATATGATCATGAACATAAATGCATTATGAGGTCTTGTATGACTCTGTATTAGTTACAAAAGGGCTTAGAGGTACAAGATCTAGTCTGGTTTGATGATTTGGGGTATAGACGAGATGATTGAGTTATATCGTTATGTTAGTTAGATGTTAATTAATATAACATTCCTACCGGTACCTTTCTCTCATTTGTCGCACGTCCATCTTTCTACATGAAGAGCTGAACAGGATGAGAGATTTATGAGATAAGATAAGGGATGCCCATTGTGTCCAAGTTGGAGATGTTGCAAGGGGCCCACAAAATGTTTGCATGGGCTCATGTATATATTGTGTATATATCACCTATTGATTGATAATTTGATAAGTAGATAAAAGAGATAGTCCTAGTGATTTAAACTCCTATGTGATTAGGATAAGTAAGTCTTATATTATCACTTTGTTATATATATATATATATTATACACATATTGTATTAGGATACTACAACGTATTATTAGATTACTCCATCACTCTAAATTACTTTCTCTCTCTAGTTTTTTCTAAGGCTACCATCTTAGGGCTTTAAGATTTGGAATGTGTATTCTTCGTATTGGATTCTTGTAGCCCTTTACTGTACGACGAGAAAGACACATAGGAGATCTTGAATTAATTCATGGTGTATTGCATGTGTTTCGCAAAGGGTTAGTAAAGTAAGAAAGACGATTCGTATATCATATTGTCATCCGCATGAGGTATTTTGTATACCTACACATATTTTCCTACATTCTAAAATAGTATGGAATAATATATTGATAAAGAAGAGATACCAAATAGTAAAGTAGCAGTCATCCCCTAGCAAGGGGCCATGTAGCCACATCGTGCGTGGGGGAGGGGGGGGGGGGCGCTGCAAACAACTAAAAACAACTACCCTCACCCAAAACACCATTACTTGCAAGCAAATGTGCCATATTATTCTGGACCTTATGCACAAAACTATAAGTGTAGGCCCTACACTTACATTGGAGTTGTCAAATATCATAGATCATAACTGCTATCTCTTGTGCCACTACTTATTGGCCATTAAGAATTGAGATAACAGTTTGAGAATCCCCTTCAAGAATTAAAGTATCAAACCCTAATTAATTTTGTACCTTCTCTTGCAACGAGTGCTTCTATAACTAAAGCACTTCAACCTCTAGATACTAAAGCTACCTGAGCTCCCAGAAAGATACCATCGCTAGTTTGAACAATTGCACCGAAACCATTAGAGCTAGCTTCTTTTGTAAACGCACCATCAAAATTAATTTTCATCGTACGCCGCAGGTGGCACGTGCCACACCAAGGGATGGTATTCTAGAAAGGAAGAAGTAGGGAGTTCATTATAGATCTCAGGTTGATTGGCATTCCAAATAATCATGAGCATCCTAAACTGCTTACAAAATCACCTTTATTGGGTCAGATTTCAAGTTGCGAAGATGGGCAGCATTCCTGCTTTTCTAATTGCTCCATAATATTGAGATTGCAATAGCACAACAAATAGAATATTCCTTAGTTTCTTGTCACCTACCACACAATGAGAACCACCAACTACCAAAAGAATCACCCTCGAAGGAGGAAGTATCCACTTTCAATGGTGACAAATACTAAAAGGCTTGAGAAAGAGCAGGATGCCACCATACGCAGAAGGGTCTGTGGTTGATCAAGACATAATGGACATGAAGTATTAGTAATAACTTGCTTTTAGCTAAACCAATCTTCACAAGTAGAATTTCATAACAACACTTCCATAAAAAAAAAAAAGTTGCAACTTCCTAGGAACATGCAATCTCCAAATTTCTTTCCAAAAAGCCTTTGCAGCACCTTTTGTACTATTGCCTCGTCCTTTACCCCTGAGTAGACCCTCCTTCCTAAGAGAAAAAGTCACCTCATAACCATATTTTGCTGACTAAAGTCCTGATTCAGTGAAGTGTCCATGTCCAACAATCAGGTGAGCTAGACAAAGGCAATGGAAGTTAAAGTATTAACTCCTAATCATCTATTACAAATACGCGTCGAACTACTCCTTCATTCCACATTCCAGTACCCTGAAAAATTAACTGATCAACTGATTTGAACAAGGGATCCATCTCCTTCTATCTAGGCCAAAAAGTCCATGGTTTTGGAACCCATGGGTCTAAGTCGATACGCACAGACCTACCATTCCCAATGCATTTCTTTATCCCTCCTTCAAACATTTCTTCGCTTTATAGGTCACATTTTTTAAAATTGTGACAAAGTTTTTGAAATGTCTCGAAAAGATTTTTTAGAAGTTCTCCTTAAAATTTTGTGAGAGTCGCATTTATGTTCTACAAGTGAGTTTTTGGAAATCGAATTTCCCCTCCCGAAAGACCTTCCTAATAACAATGATCCGTAAGGGATTGGAGACCTGGAACAATATCGTTTGATGATGGAATGTAAAAGCATTATTAAATTGATGAATATAGTTATACATTATATATGTTAAGTCAACATGAGATTACCAATATTCAATTAAATGAAAAATAATTGTAAAATGGTGGGCAACAATGGTGGCAATTGTGGGCTCATTTAGTTAATAGGATGTGACTGGATTAGGGTGAGAGTGAAGATGAGGCATGCGGGAGGAGGAAGAGGGAGGGAAGGAGTAGCAGAAGAAGGTGGTTCAGAGATTGTTTTTAGATATATATATATATACATATATATATATATATATAGAGAGAGAGAGAGAGAGAGAGAGAGAGAGAGGGGAGGGTTTATTTTTATTTCATTTGATAGTGGTAATGTGAAGGGCAAAATTGTCTTTTGATGGGAAAGTGAGTGTCTAGTCTAGATTAAATGATTGCATTAGAGCAACTCCAACCCAACTCTCTATTTTAGCTAACCAAAATATTATAAAATATTACATTCTCTATTTTAGCTAGCCACTTTTTAAAAATAACTCCAACCCTACTCTTTATTTTAACTAAACATTCTAATTTTCATATTTTTAAAAGAATAATGTTACGTGGCATGCTATATCATCATTTCAATAATGATGTGACATGATAATGCGAGATATCACATCATCAAAAAAAAGTAAAAATAATCTAATTTTTTAAATTAAAATTGTCACGTCATAAAAAAAAATAAATGGTCCAATTTTTGCAATGGTCATCTTTAAGCTACAAAATTAAAACGACCCAATATGCATAATTTGCAACACTACCTCAGGCATCTAACACTAGGACGGATATATATTGATTATTGAACAAACAATGATAAAAATCAACTTCAAAATAATATCAGGATGGTGAAATGAATTACACAATGATATGAAGCTAAATCCATAAAGTTATAGAAATAAATAAACTATAATGAAACTAATTAAAACATTATAACATTAGATCCAATTATCAGTTTTCCCCATTGACCCAAAAGAATATAAGCCAAGAAAATGCCAAAACCTTTCATCAGATCAAGTAACCAAAACCAACAACAGCAACTAATACAGAAAACATTTTCAAAACCCTGCTATCAATTTACGATAATTTGGAAGATGGACCTCTTATATATTAGCAATAAGAATATATGCTATAGTAATCTTCACAACCCCAACCACATTCATGGTCAATGCCGAGGTCTTCCCCACCAGCAAGAAAACTGCGAAATTCAAAATGAAAGCGTAGAATGATTTGGTCTTGAAGATCACAAAATTGAAATGGAAACTCGAAGTCTCCTTCAAAACAGGGTATTCCACCAAAACCCACGGAACAAAGAGGAAAACCAAGCAACAGGAGGCAACATAATAGAGAGACATAATTGGATTCAACGAGTTACCTTTGGAGGTGAGCAAGATTTGGATCAAGACCAACCGGGTGGCCTCGACGGCCATCGCGCCGAGCTGGAGGAGGATGCCCCATGAGTCGAATTTTGCCTCGCCGTAAGCGGCGATGGCAACGGCGACGGAGTGCCCCCTCTTTGCTCATTGTCGTGAGCGTGTGCACAGCCTATTGAATCTCTCTAAAAACCCTCAAAGATGGGGACTAAAGAATTGAGAACAGAGGAGTGAAGAAGAAAGGGTCAGAATTTGTAAAGAGAGAGAAAGAGAGAGGAGGAGGAGGAGGAGGAGGAGGAGGAGGAGGGCTGTGATGTGCAGAAAATATGTGAGGAGTAATGAGAGAGAGAGAGAGAGAGAGAGAGAAAGAGAGAGAGAGAGAGAGAGAGAGAGAGAGAGAGGCCATACCTTGCTTTGATCTTCCTCCTTGCTTTGCAACTTTGCTGAAGAAGATGGAGGGAAGAAGAGGCCAGACTAGAAAATCGGTTGTGAATAGCGAGTCATTTTTGCTCGTTATATTTGGCGAGCCGAAATACAGAATGTTAAAATAGCGAATGATTTGAAGAGCCTATTGGAGCAACAATAGTAACACTTGACTCTATATAATAGCTAAGTAGATAGGTTTGGAGAGCCGATTGGAGTTGCTTTTAGTAAAATCTGTTGTTGTAAATGACACATTCATGGACAATGGAATCTATTATTGACAAGATTAGTAGAAAGACTAGTGGTGTATCCGTGCAATGCATGTATAAAAGAAAAATTAGGCGAACACATATGTCAAAAAATTGGTCAATAAACAAACATGTAGTATAGATTATAAATTAAAAAATATCAAGAGAAAATTTGACATTTAACACCTAAAAACTATAAAATAATAATGATTTAATTCTAAACCTACATAGATAAGCACTTCTTCTAATGCTCTTTTGTAATATATAAGTTTTTCCTATATGCAGCTTATATAATACTCTCTATTTACTTTAAAAAGTCTTTTTATAACATAAAGAGAAACTATAATAAGACTAATTATTGTTATTTATTAATCAATACAAAATTACATATGTAAAAGTTAAAACTATTGATACATGTTTTGTAAATTACGATGCTAGTAAGTAATATTGAGATAAACTTTGTCCAAATATAAATTTTATTTAATATATTCATTTTATATGAATAACTTACATCAAGTATAAGTCTATTTAATATAAAGCTCTATTATAAATGGAAAATGGCTAGATTTTGATTGCATGTTAGGAATTGTTTCTTGTATATAATAGTAATTGAACCCTAGAGACATCATTGAATAAGATTTTGTACTTAAATTTAGATTACATATTATGTTTCCTGAGATAATTTATAGAGACATAATTAGATAAGGCTTTGTACTTAAAATTAGAATGCGCAATATGTTTCTTGAGATAATATGTAGAGATTTAATTGGATAGATCTTTATATTTAATAAGGAACTTTGTTATAGTTTAATAAAAATTAATGGGGCAATAAGACTTGCACTTAAATAGGGAATTTTATTGGATCATTATGAGAATTTTGTGACCTATTTCTTATTGTCTCTATGAGGTGACATTTTAAAGATATAAGAACATAAGGAGTGCCACATAAGCGCCACTTAGGAGAGAGAGCAAAAGTTTGGATAAACACAACTTATATATATATATATATATATGATAGTTAGTGTCATTTTTTAAACCACATGAGAACTATATGTTATTGTTAAATAGGCCAAGGGAGATTAGTGTAATTGCTCCTTTATTTATTTTTTTACTTTTTCTTAATACTTGTCGAGCAAATCAATGCCTTTGCGATATCAAATAGTTCACATAAAAGAATATTTCTTCAAATGATTGCCGTATTTCAACAAGAGGATGTGCACGGATCGGTTCATTTTTGGACTCAGAACTGAACATCCTCATATATATATATATATATAATCAACAGATAGGTCTCAATTGGAGCAGCGAAAGAGAATAAAACCATGAAGCACTTATTTTAGAACTCAACAAGATAGGACTTCAGCTATTTGTCGTTTAACAAACCGGAGTTACTAGAGTCACCAAAGCATTAAAAGAGAGTATATATATGTTGATTACTATATATGTATGTATGCATTCCTCATAAAAGTTTCTATGTAGATGTAGTAATAAGGTGATTGTATTTGTTTGGCTCTGTAGAAAGAGTTCCTTATTCTGTTGCATGCATGCATTTTGATAGGGTTAACTGTGGCGTACTTGATCTCTTAAAAGGTATTTAAATACGTGCAAAAAAATCAACTTCAATAAAGAAATCCTACATTAATTTAATTAATCCATAAAGTGATCGAAGTGTGATTGATACAGCTAGGCCTTTTCACAAAATTCGCATTTGTACCTTACTTGGTCTGTAAGCTACAAAATTCACATTTGTACCTTATCTTGGTCTGTAAACTACATACGGCATGAGAACTGCTCTGGGCTTTTGGAGTACAATAGTGTCAAGTTCAAAAAAAAGTATGATAAAAGACTTCACATACATAACTCCTTGTTTGTTTTCGTATTCATACATATTATTTTCGAGTTGTAAGCAGCATGAGGTTTGATTTAAATCTTTCAACTGCAAAACTTTCATTTATTGGCCAGAAAATGCTTAGACATAGAAAACATTTAGATTGACGAACAAAATTTTTTTTCTCCGAAAATCAAAAAATTCAAAAAAAAAGAAAAGGTAGTGCCCATGCTTTTTGACCCACATAATTGGTCCTATTATCAGTGTTTTGCAATTGTGTTCTCCAGTGTTCAAAAGTCATGAGAGTAGAAGGCCCCTAATTTACACAATACGTGAACCTCGCCTATAAATAAATAAATATGTATATATATATATATAAGACCATGACGAGAAATGTAATGTAAATGTACTAATTAATTAAGAGAAACTAGCAGTGTTAGATTTCCCCAGAGGAACCCAAAGTGTAGCAGATGTCCCATGGCTGGCAAGTCCCTTCACAGCCGCCTCCTGCTGCTGCTGCTGGTGCTTATTATTATATTTCTCCACTTCAAAGCCACCGCCACCACCACCACCAGCAGCAGAACTTCCGTCTGTTTTTTTGCTTGGCTTTTATTGCACTTGATGTCGCCTTCACAGGAGGAGGGGTTTCATCTCGACCCTTCTCGGCATCTACTACTCTCTTGGCATCGCTTGTTAATTGAGCTTTTGGATGGATGTCCATGTCTTCCACTTGAACCATGTCCTCGTACCTTGGCGGCTTGTCTTTGGTATCTTGAGGTAGAGGAGGAGGGCGAGGAGCTCCTCCCAATTGGGTTGTTTCGGCTTCTTCTTTGGGACCAACTAATTCAGCTATTCCACTGCTACCATTCGTACTATTCTTCTTCTTCTTTGGGATTGTAATGGTGAGAGTTTCACCCTCAAACTTGGCACGAATCCCTCTTATGTTACAATCTTCTGGGATACGAAAATCCTCCTGGAAATGCCTCCATTTGTTACCCCCAACCAGGCACTCCCCGCATATCCTGAGGATATCCGTGCCTTCAATTGAAACGTTAAGTTGTTCCTTAAAAAAACCTGGTAGTAAAAAGCAAGCAAGAGATAAAAACAAAAAAAAATAGACAAGTCTTCTAAGAAGGAAAAAATTTGAGGGTAAAGTCTAAACGCGCACCAGGAAGATAGACAAGTAGAACCTCATGAGATTGTTGCCGTTCTTCTTCTTTTTTCCACTCTGAATTGGGCCTGAAATCTTCGTACACGGGACGGACGCCGCCTCGGGGACAACGACGTGGAGGAATTCCACCACGTTGGGTAGAGGTCGTTGCCATATGTAAAACGTCTGAGTACTGGTTTTCTCTCTCTTTTAAGACCAAACTTTGTAACCTCTTGATGAAAATTGTTGGTCATGTTTGGGTATATGTATCCAATCCAGTGTTAGGGATTACAAGTAATTTGCTTAGGCAGTACGTGTTTCTTCCAAGTGAAACTATTCCAATTTGGTTGCTTTTCCTGTCGGTATTATGTTGTTTTCTTTTTCTTTTTCTTTTTCTTTTTTTGGTGGGGGGTTGTTTTTTGTCCTGCGGTCATTTATGAGGTATCGCTTCTCAGGAAGACAGACACAAAGTCGGACACTTCTTTGATTGCCGTCTACTCTTGGCAAGGCATGTATGGAAATGCTAGCAGTCCAATAATATTACCCACCCGCCCAAGTTAACTAGATTCGACCAAGTCGTATACTTCTTGTGGCTAGCTACTGGCTAGATCATGTACATATATATATACTAAGTATCAACTCGTGTAATGTACAAGAATAAGGGTTGTTCAAATTTTAAATAATTAATTTAAAATTCACAATAATTAATTATACAATCGTATCGTATCTTTAAAATATAAATAGATATTGATATATATGACATTTTATTTAATTATAATCATATTTTTAGATATTAAGTTAAAAAAATATCTTGACAATCTAATATTATATATATATCATATCTATCTTACAAAACTAATCTTATATATATATCTTATAAAACTAATACATTGCATCATATCTCTAAAATATAAATAGATATTGATATATATATAATATTTTATTTAATTATAATCACTTTTTTTTCATAGATATTAAGTTCAGAAAAAGTCCTAAAAAACTGATATAATATATATGTATCTTATCTATATTACAAAACTAATCTTATATATATATATATATATATATCTCACAAAACTAATACAATAAGTTTAATAAAATAATAAATTCAATAATTATTTAATAAATTGCTCCTGTAACGTGGCATTTTAAAAGTATCTAAACATTTAGAGCGCTACGTAGGACAGAGGCAAAATATAAGAGCAAACACAACTTTTATTTATATATATATATATGATTTGGCATTTGGACCTAATCACTTAAGTTAACTAGATTTGACCTAATCACTTCAAGTTTTCTTTTTTGGAGTTTGGACTTTGAATATATGGCGAGAAAATAAAAGGCAAAAGTAGAAAAAGAGAATGCAGTGAACAAAGTTAAATTTTTATTTATTCTGGTTTGTTTAGAGAAGGTATAAGCATTCTATTTTTGTCCGCTCAACAATTTTCGGTCCAAAGCACTGCTCTAATCAAATCAAAACATCTCCAAGCCAAAAAAGATCCCAAGATTAGAACAACTTTCTGGGTCAAGAAGATTATTTCCAAGACAAGATGACTATTCCAGTCACTTTGACTATTTTCCCCCTAGAAATCGAGGTAGTTTTTCCAGATCAGATGGTCATTAAAACCAATTGTTGATATCGATGAAGTGGCGGAATCACTTACAAACCTTGCATGGTTCATTTTCGATGCTTGCTAGCCCTGCAAACGTAGGATGTCCGTTGTACCCCTTGGCATCAGGCAGTTTCTCGAGATCAGGTGCTCTCCGAAACCAATTATCAACACCGCCGGAGTGACGAAAACACTCACAAACTATTAAGTAACCAGAGTGGTAGAAACAATCACAAACTTCAAAGGTCAACACCAACGTCCACGAGCAGCTTTGACCGATGCGCTTCTTAGTCGTGACATGTTTACTAGTGACGAGATACCTTTGGAAATTAACTCGTCACAACTATCGGAATGATGAAAACACTCGTAAACCTAAGTCAACAACGACTCTTGCTAGCCCTAATCAGTGACAAATGACCATTTTTTCCTTAGGCAGCCTGACATGTCTTTTGAAAAAATATAAGTTCCTTAAGACTATAAGATCATTATAAATTGTCTCTAGGTAGTCTGGTACATCCAAGATGCCAATCGATTCGACCTTGGTCCCATTCCTATGACTTTTGGTTAAAATGGCCATTTTGTTACTAAGGTACCCTAGGCACATTTTTCGAGAAGTATAAGCCAATTAAGGTGCAAAATCCTTCTCAACCCATCCCTAGGTAGCCAAGCACATTCAATTTGCCAAATAAAGTCAATTCTAGTGAGTTTTGGTCAAAATAACCATTTTACCCTTACGTTTCCTAGCATGCTTTTTAAGACCACACTGGTTCTGGGAGCTAAACCGGGCCTAGCGGGACATTCCGGTAAAGGTCTCATAACCTTCCAAAGCAAGTCCCTCTACTCAAAGCACACTTTAACCAATAAAAGCTTCAAGAAACATGTCACATACACTTGTTAAAAGCTAACTTTTTCTTCATTTCATTGATTATAACGCACTGTCAAAATGTCGGCAAATTACACAAATTAGAGAATTCCCAAAAGCCCGCATAGGAGGCTTTCCATCAGTACGATCCGATCATCGAGTCCATTGCACTGAGGCCGTGATTAAAAGGTTCAAAAAAGGCACTTTCAAAAATTTGAGAAGCGTATGACAAACGCTTCCTATTTTTCGTTTTAAAAGTTCACTTCCATGATTATGATGCATCGTCAAATAATTGACCAATTGCGTAAATTAATAAATTCACAAAAGCCTTTTCAAAGCCCTCTCTATCAGTTCTGTTAGATCGAAAAATCGCTTCCCAAAGGCAATAATTGCATGGTTTAAAGATGGCCATTTTAGGAAATTTACCAAATCTAATTCTCCTGGATCAATCCCAAACGACATGGATAATGAGATAAAGTGAGCATAAAAGTTGCTAAAAGGAAATCATATGCCACACGCATCCATATTTTAATCAGATCGAGATAAAACTTAGATTGTTGCCTAAGTTAACAAGTACAAGGAGTACCATGTGGCATTCTCTAAGTGGCAAGAGTGAGCAAGTACAGGAAGTTCCTTAGACAGTTTGCCTATAAATAGCAAGCAACCCCATTATATTTTCAAAGCTAAAACACTAATAAAACCTTACCAAAATTGCTCCAGAAAATCCGAATTCCACCAAAATTTTCCAAGTCTCCCAAGTCTAAGAAGATCTAACCCCATTAAAGAATCAGGAGATGCCATGGTTGATTGAAGACTGAGGTAAAACCTACTCATATTTTTACAGCCCCCACTATCTCTATTCTCCTTTTAAGGTTCATTTGAACCCAAAACAAGTAAACTCTTTAGCCATACCTAGGTGATGGTTACAAGACTCACGATACCTGGGGTAGTTTTGTGAGTTTAGCTCACAATGATATGTTCCTTAGAGCCCTCTTGCTATTTGGTGATGCTTTTGTTGACTCCATGCCTTGATTTTGATGATTACAAAATATTGTGTTAAGCATCTAATGAATCTCCTTGGTGTGAAGATCTTGTTATGACCTTAATCTCAGATAGAATTATGATTTGAACCTTGATATAATGAACATATTGAAGATCTTGTATATTAGAAGCTTATCAAGAATGTTGAAGATTGTGGAGTCATAATGGTTGATTGATGAAAAACCTTACAACAAGATTATATTCATAATCTATTTTAAAAAGATTGAAGGTACTCAAAGATGATGAAGGCTTATTGAAGAGAAGATCACAAGACATGGAAGCCTCACTTGATGATATGAAGATGTCTTAGATGAATGGAAGGCTTGTTGACTGATTGAAGAACTCTACAAATGATTAAAATGGATTAGTTCCGTTTCGAAGAGATTAAAGGTATTATTGAAGATCAATATACCTTGGAGAAGTCATTCCAAGCTTCAGAACCTTTAATTGGATGATCCTTTAAGAGCTTGAAGACTTAGAAGAAGATTGGTCAGGACTGCCAAAAGTTGGAGTCTTTGGTCAAAAGAGTCGACCCATCCATTCCAAGAGTCGACACATTGGTCCCAAATGCAAAGTCTTGAAAGAAGGTCCGAGAGGCTTGATACATCCATTCAAAGAGTCAAAACATTTGGACAGAGCCTTGTAAAAGTTTAGTTGAAGCCTCAGCAATAGGCCCCCCACTTTCAGGGGTTGACACCTCTAGACAGAATGTTGAAGATCGCTTGCACCAAAATTGTAGGGGTCGACCTCCCAATTCCAGGAGTCATACCTGGAGCCCAATAGTCAAATTTTTTAACATTCTGTCAAGCCGAAAACACATTAAATGCTCTCTCAACCACCACCAACAGCTAGAATCAATACAAGGCTATAAACACAATATCCCCACAACATTTATACACAAGAATATATTCCTATTGTTGAGTACTTAGGGTTCATTGCTGAGCTTATACTTGCTTATCTACTCTTTGTGAGAGATACTGATTGCTCTAAAATTGTGTAATTTATATCTGCCAGAATGCAATGGAGATGTAGTAATAATTTCTTAGTGAAATTTGAGGTCAAACCATAGGAAAAATATGGATGGCTTTGTCAGTAAACTAATATTTTTGAAAAGACTAATTTCTTGGAAAACTGTAAGCACCCCATTTTTGCTCGCTCAGGAATTTCAGGTCCAAACCAAACCCTCCAACAAAACTTCAAAACACTATTAAGCCCCTGATGGCCCTTCAAAAGTCAAATCAACCTTTCAAGATCAAGACGATCACTTCTAGGTCCAGATGGCCGTTCCTAAGCTAAATGATTAAAATGCCTTTAGGCATTCCCTTACTCCCTTAGGCATTCTAGGAAGCTTTTCGAGACCGACCGGTCTCCGAAACCAATCGCCAACACCGTTGGAGTGATGGAAACACTCACAAACCTTGCATGGTTCACTTCCAACGCTTGTGGCTTGCTGACATAGAATATTTGTTATACTCCTTGGAATCAAGCAGCCTTTTTTGGACTAAAAGATCCTTGGAGCCAATCGCCAAAACTTCTGGAGTGGCAAAAACACTCAGAAACTATCAAACTGTCAAAGTGGCAAAAGCACTCACAAACAAGTCAGCATGGGCAGAACGCAAGCTACCTAGTGCAAAAAACTGATTACGCCTCTTAGTTGAGGCACGTTTATCAAGGACAAGATGTGTTCAAAAACCAACTCGTCACAATTGTCGAAGTGACAACAAAAATTGAAAAATCTTGTAAACTCAGGTTAAAACTAATGCCCACTAGCCATCAATGGTGAAAAATAACTATTTTGCCCCTAGGCAAACCGGTACGTCTTTTGATAAAGCACCAATCCCTCAAGATGGTAAGACTACCATCAACACTGTCTCTAGACAGCCTGACATATTCAATATGTCATTCAGACTAACTTTGGTCCTATTCTAGAGAACCCTAGTCAAAATTACCATTTTGCCCCTAAACACCCCAGCATGCCCCTCGGGAAGTACACGTCTCTTAAAGTAGTAAGACCATCCCAAACTACCTCTAGGTAGTCAAACACACCCTAGTTGTCAAATAAGTTCCATCACAGTCTCATTATGGTAAGCCCCAAATAAAATGACCATTTTACCCATCTGTGCCCAAGCACATTTTCAAGACTACACTGGCTTTGGGAACTAAATCGGCCCCCACTGGGACACTCCAAAAAGGGTTCCCTAACATTTCAAAATTAATCCTATAGCTCAAAGCATACTTTAATCAACAAGAGTTTCGAGAAGCGTGTTATAGACGTTACTCCAAAGCTAGCTTATGCTTCACTTCGCTAATTATAATGCACCGTCAAACGAATGACGAAATATGTGTCACACCCAGATTTTTCGCACTCAAGAAATACCCACACAAGCGAAAAGAATACTGTACTCTCTTGTTAGAACTCATCCTCCTAAAAAAATGAGTACGACTAGATTTGAATTGAAAATTTGACTTGAATAAAGTGCTTTTGGGAAACATTTGGAGTTGCCACCTGACTTCATTAAGGTGAGTTAGGTCACCTAAAAACTAACCACAATCCAAAAACTATACCTAGGGTTTTTAGAAAACAACTTTGAAAATACTTCATCAACAGAAGATTTTTAAGAAAACAGGTTGTTTGGCAATTTTTAAAAAATATTTAAGCCCTTTTTTGAAAATAACTCTGTTTTGGTCTTTCGAAAACAGTGATCTAAGTTTCGAGGTTGGTTACGTGAAGGGAAGACACACTAAGCCATCACCCTACCCCGCTCTTGCGATACCTACATGTCTATTCACCCTAGATTCACCCAATAAAGTCTTCAATTAATACATGTCCAAAACTATCCACTTTAGAAAATAATGTTTAAAAGAATGATGCATGATATGCAAGTGCAAGAAAAGAGAGTTTGAAAATAGATTTGGAAATAGATTTGAAAAGAACTTGATTTGATTTTAGAAAAGAGATTTGAAGAGATAGATTTGATTTTGAAAGAAAGTTTTGAAAATTGAAAATAGAGATTTGAAAATAGAAATTTGGAATTGGAAGTTTAAAATAGATCATGGAATTAGAAACTTGAAAAAGGTTGTGACCGCACCCATGAGGGTTATCTACATATCCTTTTTGAGGAATCAGGTCAGTCATAGTTTGGATAAGAGTTTGATAGAAGATAGAAGGTATGATTGCAATAAAGAAATTTTGATTTGGAATTCGAATTGGAAGATTAGGAAATCAGGATTGAACTTAGACCTAGAATTGAACTTGAAAGAGGATTTGACCCTTGGAAGAGAACTTGACTAGATTTGGAAAGATAAAATTTTGGAAAACCTAGACTTAGGAAAGATGAGATTTAGGAAAGACTTGAGGTTGAAGAAAGATTTGACTCAAATGTTTGACTTGGAAGATTTAGGAAAGATTAGATTTAGGAAAGACTCGGATTAGGAAATGTTCCATTTTAGGAAAGTGTCATTTTGGGAAAGTTTCAATTTAGGAAAGTTACATTTTAGGAAAAATTTCGAATTAAGAAAGTTTAAGATAGGAAAGGTTTTGAAATTGGAAAGTTTTGAATTAGGAAAGGTTTTGAAATTGGAAAGTTTTGAATT
The DNA here is from genome assembly GCA_033060915.1 of Euryodendron excelsum. NCBI lineage: Eukaryota > Viridiplantae > Streptophyta > Magnoliopsida > Ericales > Pentaphylacaceae > Euryodendron > Euryodendron excelsum. Next base: position 21,094,658 of record CM065379.1, read on the forward strand.
TAGAATGTTTTGAAATAGGGAAGTGTTGAAAGTAAAAAAGTTTTGAGTTTAGAAAATTTAGAATTTAGAATGTTTAGGATTTGGAAAGGTTTGAAGTTTAGGAAAGATTTGGAAGCTTAAAGTTTAAGGAAAGATTTAAAAGTGTAAGTTTTAGAATCTTAAGGTTTAGGAAAGAATAAGATTAGGAAGGAATGGAATTAAAAAAGATTTGGATTGTGTTTCTAAAAAGAAGTGTTTTGATTTTGTTTCTAAAGATGGAGGATAGGATCTAGTTTCCTAAACGGGGAGATTAGATTTGGTTTCCTAAAGGGAAGATTTGATTTGGCATGGAATTGGAAAGATGGAGTTTTGAAAATCCTAGATTTGGGAAGACTATAGTTTTGATGTAGAAAATAGGTTTTGGAAACCTAAGTTTTGAGACCAAAATAGGAAATTGAAAATCATGTTTTTGAGATGGAAAATTAGGGTTTCCTAATTATTGGCTCTAGGGCTTGACTTGGACTTCAAGCAAAGATTTTGGAAAGTAGAATTTTAGAAAGGGAGACTTTTGGAAAGAAATCCTAGAGAGGAGTTTTTAGAAAATGAACTTGAGAGGAGTTTTAGAAAGAAGATTTTGAAAGGAACTTTTAGGAAAGAAATTTTTGCAAAGAGATTGCTGGAAAGAGTTTTTAGGAAGAAAATTTAAAGAACGTTTTTAGAAAGTGAATTTTGAGTAGAGCTTTTTGAAAAGGAGTTTAAAAAGAAGTTTTTTAGAAAATAGATCTTTTGAAGAGAGTGTTTTAGAAAACAATTTTGGAAAGGAATTTTGAGAAGGAGATTGAAGAGAGTTTTTAGAAAGTATGTTAGAAAATAGATTTTTAGAGAGAGAGATTTTTGAAAAGAAAGTTTTTGGAGAGTTCAGAAAAATATCTCACTTTCCTAAAGTGGTTCTAACCATAAGAAGATTAGAACCACTCTAAGATAGTGGTTTTGAAAATAACAAAGAGTTGAAAATATGGACCATATTGTTCACTTCAAATGTAACACTTTCCTAAAGCAACCGTAGCCATGGAAAGGCTACAATCAGCTTCGGATTGTGATTTTGAAAACAAGTTTTGAAGAATAAAATTTTAACATAAGTTTTGAAAATAATTTTGATGCAAGCTTTTGAAAACAAGTTTAAAAACGAGTTTTAGAGAGACACAAAATCATGATATGCACAATGCAAGTTCGGTTTGTGAACATACAAGGTTAAAGGCTTCACCATATAATCAAGGGGGCCGAACCCACATGGTCTCTGATTAGACTAAAAGAAAGCCCCCGACACGGAGACCTCCAATAGCCTAATCCTACACATGGACCGGGAAGTCCCTTGTTTCAAGCATGCAAGAAGGGGGGGGAGGGGGGGGGAAGAAGATGGGGGATTAAAATAGAAGAAAACCCAAGTGGGTTCAGAGGGAGAAGAGAGAGGGGGAGGATGCGTAAACTTAAATAGAGAGCCTACCTTTTATCTTTTTTATTTTGCTTTGTTTTGTGCGCTTTGTTTTTCTTGCTTACTTTTCTTGCTTCGGTCCCTGCTTCGCTTCAGTCTTCAGGAACTTGTCTTTGATCTTTGGGAGCTTCAAAGTTCCAGCACTTCAAGTCTTTAATGGAGACTTTGAGACTAGTGTATAAGTGTATAAGAGTGTATGTGTGTATAGGAGGCTAGGGTTTGTGTATGGAAGCTAGGGTTTGAAAAACCTAAAGAAGACTAGGGTTTAGGGAGGCTACGAGCTCTGTATATCGAATAGTAGGGTTTTCAGGTTAAGTTTGTGGACCTCCTTCACACTAGAAGAGGCTCTGTATTTATAGAGAGAAGAATGACATAGCGCTTGTTGCAGTGGCGCTAGGCCAAAATTCCTTCTAGCGCCACTAGGAGTGGCGCTAAGCCAATATTTGGCTTGGCGCCCCTACTAGTGGCGCCAGCCACTTAGGAAAGTTTTAAAGTCAGCAAGCAATGTATCTTCAGAAGATTTAGGCGCCTGTACTAGTGACTACCATGCAATTTTTAGCCTAGCTTTATTGGTAGTGACTTCGGAAGGTCTGGGAATGATTTGAAGGGGTCGGGAATGATCCAGAAGGCTGAAAAGGGAAAGGAGCCTTAAAATAGGGTCCCGGGGGTAATGGACTTGAAAAAGGATGTTAAGATTTTGTCGAAAGGGTTGACCGGGCCATTAGAGGCAAAACGGTCAATCGGGCTAGAAAGCTACCGGGAAAGACTCAAAATGTCCCGGAAGAAGACTCAAGGTTTGAAAACATTATTTAGAATGTTCCCAAAGGTTACCAGTTTGATACCCAGAGCCGGTGTAGTTGGAAAAGGCGACCGGCCCACTAGGGGCAAAACGGTCATTTCACACCGAATTTGCCGGAACTGACTCAGAATAATCCAGAAAGATAATGAAAGGTCGGGAATACTATAAAAACATCCTTGGGAGGTTACCGGTTTGACACTTAGAGCCGATGTGGTTCCCGGGGCGTTCGGATGCCTAGGGGCAAAATGGTCATCTTGACCGGAATGTCTCAGAATTGGTCCGAAACTGACTGGAGGGCACCTAATCATGCCGAATCATCTCTTGAATGATCTTGGAATGGTGGACTTACCATTTTGAGGACTTAGGTACTATCTCAAGAAACGTGCCGAAAAATGGCCGTAGGGGCAGTTTGGTTTTTTTCCATCGAAGTGGGCTAGCAGGCACCGGTGTTGACTTGGGTTTTGAGTGTTTGTGCCACCCTGACGGCGGTCCCATGATACAGGGGTTTGTTGGTAATTCCCTATATCGACCTGTTTACAAGTATTTTCGCTACTCTAACGATTGTGATGTTCGCGAGTATTTTTGCTACTATGACGGTTCACGATCATTCCTGAGACTGCCTGATCTCGGGAAACTGCTAAATGGACTTAGCGCCTGAGAAATATATTTTTCAAAAGGCGTGCTGAAATGGACATTTCTACATTGGCAGGCTAGTAGGTACCAAAGGTGGACCGTTCTACCATCTCAGGGACTTGGGGTCGTCCCAGTCGATGGGTTTAAAGGGACTTACCATTCCGAATAAACTTTCTCTAGAAAACGTGCCAGAAAGGATATACTTACTGCCTCGAGGAATCAACTTTCTCGAGGGAGGGATTAGAATTGAAATTGGACTTGAAAAAGGGGACTTATCGTCTTCGAGAAGATGTGCCTGCTAGAATTGGACCGAACAATGCCGCCAAGGGCATTTCGGTCGTTTTGCCTCTATTTGGGCCTTACAAGCCCACGAAGCGATGGATTGACTAGATTAAGATTGGAAAACTAGAATATGTCCATATTGACTTGAACTCAAGTCTGGACAGACCGGAGACTGCCAAGTGGGCAAAAATGGGGTGCTTACAGCTTTCCCTCTTTTTCTGACTTTGCTTATCGAAGATAGAAAATGATAGAGTAAGGGTCCCATGTTGACCGTGAGGCGGTCAGAGCGACGTGTTGACTCAAGGTTGATTCTCATATTAATTTTGATGATAACTAAACCTTGTGTTATTTTACTAATGCATTTACTTAGTGTGCAGATTAATAGAGTTTATAATTTAGACTTAAAGTTCAAAAATTAAGTCTAATACTTGTCAAAGAAAATGTACAACAACTTCAAGATCAAGCAATGAACTCCAAGAGCTATGTAATGAACCAAACAAAGTATTGACACCTATCTCTACTTCAAACAAATGTTTTATATTCGAAGAGATTGAAGGTGTTCAAATGAAGCTTTCATCATATATGCATCGACTCAATGAAGATTGACTTGCACTTAAGATAGATTGAAGACTTCATCAGAATGTGCAATGATCAGTTGAAGATGAATTAATTGTTGAAGATGTTGAAAATGCTAAATTGAAGACTTCATCAAGTATGCAAAGATCAATTCATGATAATGTGATTGAAGTTACTTGAGAAGAAGACTCACAATGATTGTCTGATCTCTACATGGAATCCAAGTGAAAAATTCTTCTACAATATAAAGAATCAATGAAGACTAGATGTATGAAGAGATTTCATCATGCTTGCAAAAGTCTCATTGAAGTGATTTTAAAGAAGAAAGAAGAATTGTTAGTAAAGAGAAGAAATCGGCAATGAAGCATTGTGAAGCTCTACATAATTGAGGAAGCTCGGCACTAAAAGAAATAGTGAAATAGGAAGCTCTACAAATGAAGAAGAAAAGATCAACTTTGATCTAACGAAATTCTAATAGTTTGAGAGTCAAGAGAAGATGAATATCAAATGAATGATTTAATCCAAATTGAATAGAAATCAACTCTCATGAGTTAAAGAAGTTTGATTGGTCATCATACCCGAAAGAGATACTCCTTGAAGATCTTATACTGCTGCTGAGATGATCTGGATCATTGGAAGATAGAATGCATATTTTTGGGCAATGAGCGGATTCATGGAAATGAGAAATCGCCTCATGAAGACAGAAGCAAAAGGCTTAAAGACCAAATGGACAATGAGCAGACTCATGAAAATGAAGAGTCGCCTTATGAACACAGAAGCAAAAGCCCGGAGACCAAGTAGACAATGAGTGGACTTATGGAAATGAAGAGTCGCCTTATGGAGACAAACGCAAAGGCTTAAAGATAAAATGATCAATGAGTGGACTCATGAAGATGAAGAGTCGCCTCATGACAATAGAAGCAAAAGGCTGAAGACCAAATAAACAAAGAGCCGACTTCGGAAGATGAAGAGTCCCCTCATGACAACAGAACCAAAGATGTGAAGACAGAATGAACAAGGAGCCGACTCATTGATATGAAGAGCGGACTCATGGAGACAGTGAACAACATCTGGTAAATGCAGAAGTAGAAAGTGTCGACTCCATAATCCTAAAGCCGACCCCTGGGATATAACAGCTAGTTTTTCTAACGTTATAACGGACTGGACGTGCATTAAATGAAGCCTAACAACCTCTAACGGATGGAATCAATACATGGGTTTATATACAAGCTTCCAGCTGCATTTATAACAAGGAAGAGAGACAAGAAACAAGAATCACTGACTGATCAACTGATATTCCTGAATATTCTTCCTATTTTCACCTGTGAGCTTTGATTGTATAATCTACTCTTGTTAGAGAGTTTGTGAGTTACTTGTGTACTTTTATACACTTGTAAGTGAGAGTTTAAGAGTTCTCTTATGGAAAAAAAAAAACTCTTGTAAGTTTGAGTGGAGCTTGGACAAAACCACTTGGTGGCAGGAGAACTCAGTGAGGAGTTCTTGTGTATAGTGAGCTGAGCACTTTATCAATCAACATCCTATTTGTAATTGGAGGTTATATACTGGAAGAAGATTTCAATGAGGTCTTGGGGTGAGGACGTAGGCCACGGTTTGTGGTTGAACCTCGGTAAATCTGTGTATTCTTTCTTATGCTCTGTTTTCTTTCCTTATTCTGATTATATTGCATTGCATATAGATTGATCACTGTTATAGTGGTTAGATTAATTTTAATTAATCTTAATTGTTATTTATCTTTGAAAAATTCAATTCAGCCCCCTCTTGGGTTACCTTTTGGGCCAACAGGACGGACTCTGAAATTTTTGGAAGACGAGAGTGTGAAAACAGATATTGGGCCCAAAAGGTCTTTGAAATCGAGTTTTGGCAAGAAAAAAGGGCAAAGCTGCCTGAAATTGGCAACTAGCGCCACTACTTTGGAAGAAATGGCTTGGCGCCTCTGCTAGTGGCTCCAGGCCTGGGATCAAAAACAACATTTGCTGGTTCGACGCTGCTGCGGGTATTAAATGTTTTTTGCAAAACCGAGAGGCATTGCGAGAAAACCGACTTCAACATTAAAGGAGCACTTCTTGGAGACCACAGGAGATTGCCGAAAGTGAACGTTGTCGCCGGAAGAGAAGTTTTCGCCAGAGAACTTCAAGAGGTGAGTTTTTGAGTTTATGTTGATTTTGAGGTGTAGAATTCCGTTTGAACCATGTGAGTAGTGGGAATTGATGTTTGGATATGTTTTGAATATTGTGGTGATGCTATTTTTGCGTTTTGATGCTTATTTGATTGAATTTGAGTGATTTTGCGCGATTATGTGAAGGGGATTTCTGCAGGAATTAAGGATTTGTTCCCACAGACATGGCCGTTGAGTTTTTTGGCTAGATTTTTGTACTGTGTGCCTTAGAAAAATGTGTTTAATAGCTGTATGAAGTTTCGTAATTTTTTGAAAACTTGGTGAATTTTTGATTTTTTGAAAGATAGAAAAATACTTACAAAATTAAGAAAATTTAAGAAATTGATGAAATTTTAGAGTTTAAAATTTAGAAAAATTTTGGAATATTTTAGAAAACATTTGAGATGATTCTGAAGAATTTTAGGACATATTTGAAAACCTTTAACTTATTGAAAAAAGAAAATATGTGTTTTGAAAAATTCAAAAATTTGAAGATTATGCACAGGTGTTGATGTTATGTGATTATGACGTTATGAAGTGTACGGTTTATGTTTTATGTTGATGTGGTAGGTGTTGCAGGGACTGTTTTTAAACAAAACTCTATCGAAAGTTTTAAAAATTAAAAGAAAGGGTTGGAAAAATTTTGGAATAAAATCTTTTTGAAGGAAAAAAATATAAAACCATTGAGGATGGGGCCCTTCTGACGGAGAAGGCCCCGAGAAACTCAGGAGCCTAGAAAATATTGGAAGAAAACTTGGGAAGATTTTATTTCGAAAGATTTGAAAATGGATTTTAACTTTGAAAAATTTGAAATTTTGATGAGAATTTCGAAAGATTGAAAATTTGATAATTGAGTTTGAAGAAAATGTTTTGGAGGAAGAAGTTTTTGAAAATCTTGATTATGGTAGAAAAAGCTTGGGATGAATTTTAACTAGAAGATTTTGATATTTTTGGGCAAAACGTGTAGGAAATTCGTTTTGACTCAGCATGGGAAATTTAAAATCAAAATGTGTAAGAAATTCATTTTGTCTTAGAATTGGATTTAAAATCAAAATGTGTAGGAAATTCATTTTGACTTAGAACTGGATTTAAAATCAAAATGTGTAGGAAATTCACTTATTACTTGAAATCTTTTTTTTTTTTTTATTATTATTATTATTTTATTATTTTTTTACTTTACTTTTTTTTATTAATTTTTTTAATTATTATTTATTTTGTCTGCATATTCCGTATATTAACACCTCTTACCTTGCCTTACCTTTTTAGGATGGTAGACATGATTTTGAGTCGACTGAGAGCTTGGCCTGACAGTTACCCTTCGGACGAGCAGGATATCTTTTGTCGGTCCTTTGGTCGGGTAGCTTCACTCTTGTCAGTGCAGCTTATTCCCGGGTTCATGGAGGCACTGATTTCCTTTTGGCAGCTTGGCTTATCTCTTTTCCGCTTCGGGGAGTGCGAGCTTACCCTTACTCCTCACGAGTATGGATTTCTTCTTGGTTTCCGAGATGATTCTACCAATATCGTAGGACCCATCTTTCCTAACGGTTGTATTACAGTGGTCTCATCCCAGCATGGACTCTAACGCGCAGTTCTTTCATCTTTTTCTCTATCCCAGTTTGCTTACATTCCAGCAAAGTTCCTCTTTTCTCGCTTTGAGTTCACCATGAGTGTACGAGCTCACTCAGGTATTTGGCACACTTTCCAGAATTGGTCTGTTTCCCGTATGGTTGCTCTGGCCCTACTTCTTCTGAACTACATGGTGTTCCCACGAGGAGATGATTTAGTTGACTGCCAACTATGTGCACTGCTGGCCCAGCTTCATAAGGGGCATTCCAATGCTCCCATGGTTGTAGGAGAGACCTTCGTGAGTCTTACGAGATTCTAGTGACTGTTGACGCACATTTCCGGGGATACGTTGCTCTCTTCTAGCTTTGGGCGACTGGGCACTTGTTTGTTACTCCTTTATTCCAACATACATGATATCCCAAGCTTGACCATATATGTTCCCTTATGAGATGTCAGAGAGCCATGGCAGATGAGGGGAGATTTCCGCAGACTGTTGCAGCTTGGGCTAACTACCTCCAGAGCATGAGATCAGGCACGGTCAAGTGGTATTCAGGACTGGTCAGTAGATATTGCTTAAGAGTTCGGCCTTTTGAGAGGGCCTTCGTGCCCCTAGCAGGCTTACGGGGCATTGTCCCTTTCTTCGAGATTCGGGTTTTACAACAACTTGGTAGAAGTTAGGATATCCCTTATTCGACATCTGCAACTGAGTTCACTCTTGTCTTTGAGGCATTGATCCCGAGAGTGCTGGTGGAGAGAGTTATGGATATATGGAGATCTTTGCTTCCTCACGTAGACAATGATGGTCCATTCTCTGTCATGTCCCTTGAGACTGAGACTTATCACTATTAGCTTCGGCGCTACGTGCTGGGTCCTAGCAGACTTGGGGATCTTCTCATTGAGACTCCTTTACTCCTGTAGGGTACACCGACTTCTTAACAGCTATGATTGTTTAGGGGCATCATCATAAGCAGCAAAACCGCCGGTTGATACGGATATTGCATGACCAGTTGAGAGTGAGGGACATTGAGATAGCTTCTTTGGAGATGCAGCTAGCAGTGGCCAGATCGACACATGGTCACCCACCTTTGAGTATCTCGAGGGGACGTAGGGAACCACGAGGCGTTCTAGACCGTTCCACTCCCCCAGAGGATGGTGCAACGGATAGTCAGTCTTTGCGAGAGACTATGGAGTTCCTTACCTGAGAGAAGGATATGCTTCTGGCCAGATGTGCAGACTACGAGCAAGGCCGGCTTGGATCTTCTACAGCTGGTAATTCTTTGAGTGCTCCTCTTGCGGTTGGCGGACCAATTGATCCTTGCTTAGTTGATTCCTCCTTCGACGATGATGGGGAACGATATATTTTTGCCCCTCGTTCCCATATTTATTGATTCCTGCATTTGTAGAAAAACATACTTTGTTTAGTATTGTATACCTTTTCGCCTTATGAGCTTATGGCCTTCCATACTTTTGATATGATTTTCCTACATGGTTAGTATAACAACAGACTTGAGAAAAGCCAAATGAAAACCGCAGCTCAATGGAAAAAAACTCCCTTTGGTTTGATGCTTTGACTAACTAATTCTCCCGTGAAAGAAACCCTTGTTACCTTTAACCTTAACTGGGCTAGTCTGGAGAATGCCTTTCGAGACACCTTCTGACTTTCACACTGCTGCTTCCATACGTATAACTTATGGGGAATGCTACAGCTTGGGTTATTTCTTACATCTACGCTACGCTCCCCCCCCCCCCCCCCCCCCCCGCGCGCTTTTTTTTAGCTATTTTTACTACTAGTGCCTGTGTGGGTTTTCACCAGTCCCAGCTTTGTCATTTTTGCACCAAGGCGCCTTTGCAAGCTTTCACCAAGGTTGACAGTTTTGTATCTTGCCACATCCCTACTCTTTTACCTACAGCGCCCTTTCGGGTTTTCACCGCATCCATGGGAACGTGCTTGTTCTCTCTCTTCTTTCTCTCTCTTTCCTTAGCTTGATCTCTGGTTTCTGTTGAGAAGCTTCTAAATACTACTTATGCCATCCCCCAGCTTTCCTTGCCAATAGCATATTTCAGTAAGCTCACTTGGACTAAACAATTTAACTCTGATCTGAGAGGACTTTTAGGATTTGTGGTGTGGGTTTTTACTTTTGAAAGAAAAGGAAAAGGCTCAAACCTACCATTCTATCAGTGATCACTGTCAATGATTTTTGGTCTAATAGCACTTTTTTTGCGTATTCTAATCTTTCTTTGGATATCTTATCTTTTTTTTTTTTTGAAATGACGATGTTAACAACAACGCTTGTGCGAACTTAAGATAATACTTCAAGGATTTTTTTTTTTTTTTTTGGTGTAACGCATACCTCCGGTGCTTCTAATTTGACCTAGCGTCATCACTTTGTTAGGAAATGTTTTTGAAGGAAAGTAACTGGCTCTAAGGGTTTGACAAAGGTCATTTTTTAACTATATAGGAAATGAAACGAGGGCATCACGTCATCTCAGAATTAAATTGCTTAATCCATAGAGCTTTACCATTGAAACCCTACCCTATTAATTAGCGGAGATTAAGGAAAGTAGATTTTATTGCTTCCACACAGAAACCAAAGGTCTAGCTTTTGGAATCATATGTAGCAGTGTTTGCCAGCATCTGAATTCAACGAACTAAGGAATTGTTGACCATCCATTTCCTCCAAAACAAGAGCTCCTCCATGTAAGCACCCCATTTTTGCCCGCTCGGCAATCTCCGACCTAACTGGGCTCATTTCACACATCACACGCATATTCAGACTCTAACCCGACTTCTAAACTCCAATTTAGTTCACTGGTTGCTTCTTGGACCTGTAGGGCCTATTTGAAGCTAAATGACCATTTTACCCTTAGGTATCCAAAAGCCCCGGGAACCACACCGGCTCTACGTATCAAATTGGTAACCTCCTAAGAATGCTTCTCATAGTATTCCCAACCTCCCATTATCTTTCTGGATCATCCCGAGTCAGTTCCGGCAAACCCAGTGCGAAATGACCGTTTTGACCCTAGTGGGCCAGTCACCTTTTCCGACCACACCGGCTTTGGGTATCAAACCAGTAACCTTTGGGAATATTCTAAATAATGTTTCCAAATCTTGAGTCTTCTTCCGAGACATTTTGAGTTCGTCCCGGCAGCTTTCTGGCCTGGTTGACCATTTTGCCTCTAAATTTTAAAACTCAACTTTCACATCTTTCCTAATTCAACCCTTTCCTAATTCTATCTCTCTCCAAATCTTAACTTTTCAAATTTAAGTTTTCAAATCTTTTTAAAACTCAAACTTTTCCTATTTCAAAGCCTTTTTTAAAATGAAACTTTCCTAAAATGAAACTTTCTTAATTCAAAAACTTTCCTAATTTTGAAACTTTCTTAATTCGAAAACTTTCCTAAAATGAAACCTTCCTGAAACGAAACTTTCCTAAAACGAAACTTTCCTAAAATGAAACTTTTCACATTCGAACCTTTCCTGAATCTAATCTTTTCTAAAACTCTTTCAAGTTAAATCCAATCTTTTCTAAAACTCTTCCAAGTCAAGTCAAGTCCAGTCTTTCTTAAATCTCAAGCCTTTCCTAAAAACCTATCTTTCCTAAGTCTAGGTTTCCTAAATCTTAATCTTTCCAAAACAAATCCAAATCTTTCTTCCAAGTTCTGTCTTTCTAAATCAAAGTCTAATCTCTTCAATTCTAAATTCCAAATTCCAAATTCTAAATTCCAATCTTCTATTCTAAATTCAATTCAAATCAAATCCTTTTTCCAATCAAAAATCTCTTTTTTATCGGACTCTGGTCCGAACTACGGCTGACCTGATTCCTCCAAAAGAATACGTAAGCGACCTTCATGGGTGTGGTCACAACATTTTTCAAATTTTTATTTCCACAATCTTTTTCAAATCTCCAATTCTACAATCTTCTTCAAGTTTTCAATTCCATAATCTATTTTTCTAATTCAAAAAAATCTATTTCTAAATCTTTATTTTCAATTTTTAAAACTTTCCAATTTCAAATCTATCTTTTCAAATCTTTTTCCAAACCTATTTTCTTACTCTCTCTCTTGCATTTGCATATCATGCATCATGTCTTTTAAACATTCTTTTTTCTAAAGTGGATAGGATTGGTCATTTGTTAGTTAAAGATTCTCATAGGTGAATCTAGGATAAATAGACATGTAGATACCGCAAGGGCGGGGTAGGGTGATGGCTTCGTGCGTCTTCCCTACACGTAACCAACCTCCGAACCTAGAATCACTGTTTCCGAAGACCAAAAATGGAGTTATTTTCAAAAAGGGCTTAAATGTTTTTTAAAGGTTGCCAAACAACCTATTTTCTTAGAAAACCCTCTCTTGAGAATGTTTTCCAAAATCGTTTTCAAAAATCCTAAGTGTAGTCTTCGAATTGTGCTTAGTCTTTAGGTGAGCTAACTCATCTTAATCAAGTTAGGTGGCGACTCCAAATGTTTTTTCAAAAGTCCTCTATTCAAACCAATTTTCAATTCAAACCTAGTCGCATTCATTCTTCTAGGAGGATGAGTTCTAACGGGAGAGTATAGTGTTTTTTCCACTTGTGTGTGTATTCCTCTAGTGCGAAAAATCTGGGCTCGACAACTGGCGACTCCACTGGGGACACTTAGAGGGTTAGGCCGTAGTCATGTCTCTTTACCCTTCACCCATGTAGAGTCTTCAATTAACTTGGTTTAATCCTATTCACTTCAAATTTTCAAAACAAAATTTTCAAAAAACAAGCATTTATTCATATTATTTTGTATTAAGTTTGTCATCAACATACTAACTCTTGCATCTTTGTTTTGTAGGTACACATTTTGTTTAAATTTTATTAACTGCCATGCATGAATGTGATGAATAGGATGAATGGGAATTGTTGGGCTCTTTCCTCCACTTTTAAAAATCACACACACACTGCATGTGCACCTGCATTCTGCATACTTGCATTATTACCCTGATGTAACTTTTCTATTTAGAAAGGGGGAACGGTATATTGGTTGTGGGCAAGATGTTGTGTCAGTTTCTTCGCCTATGGCCTCTTGATGGTTCTCCTGCTCGGATCACCAATCGATCATGGCACCACCTCAAGGAGTGGGCCTAGGTTTGAAGATCCGGGGACCGAGCCTTTTTAGGATGCATTAGTCAACCCTCAACCTCATACTCATATAGACACCTTGCATAGCCAAACCTCTGCCAGATTTAAGACACACACATTGTTTTCCAAAACCATGGAGAAAAGAGTGACTGCTCTTATTTTGATTTATACATGTTTATTCCTGTTGTTATAATGAATGTATCCTTACTGTTATAATGACTGTTTAACTGTTCATGCATGCACGTTTACCTTGCTATTGCATTCTCTCTCCTAATACTCTTTGCATATTCACATTCATGCATTCGATATCCCATGTCAAGACAAGAGTTCCAAGTAACTCAAGTCATTGCCTTCTTATGCATATGATCAACCCATTGAGAGTAACACCAAGTTCACTCTCCCTTGCAATAAGCCTACCCAAACCCTAAGGGTTCCCACGTAACCCTGAGGACTCATGGCTTGCATACCAATCCATTCCATAAGAGGGGCCCCAATCCCTCTATACTCACAGAGACAGGATTGCCAAGAAGACAAGGGGCAATCGATCAACAAGGTCTCTCAGCGACCTCCCCCGACATCAAATCTAATGAAGGCGAATCCGAAGACTCAAGAGTAGTTTAGATTTTTCCTTTGTAAAACTAGATAGGTGGAAGTCCAAAGGAAAGTGTTCCCCCTTTCCCCTGTTAAAATGTATTTCAACTCTTTTGTATCTTAAACCCAAAATTCAATGTACTTCTTTACTTTTGAGAATGAATGCATGGATGGCTAAAGGTTCCCACTTGGCGGTAAGGTATCTGCATACAAGGGTAAATCCCCTATCTCCAAAAGTGAGCCAATACATCATGCTTAGCTTCCCTTCTAAAAGAGGGGCACCCTAGGACATGCATTGCATAAATCTCTCTAAGAACCAGAAACTAAATTGCCTTTTCTGTCTTTTTGTCTTTTCCTTTTTATTTACAGAAGTCACCTTGTGCTGAGTCAATATTGCTCCCAAGAAGGGGCAACATCCACCTAGGGATCCCATTATCACCTAGCAAAGAGCATCACTGATGGCTGCTAACCCTAAAGAATCCTCTCAAGTTTCTTGGGAAGAAGTCAACGAAATGAGGACCAAGATGGATGAGATGCTCAAGCTTATTCAAACTATGGCTATAAAGGATGCTGCTGCAATCACATCATCATCTATGACTTCATCCAAGGACCCTGAACCCTCTAGTCCAAAGTTTGTGCTTCAGTCTGACAATGCTGGGAGGAATAAGGAAGATGCCAAAGGGATCAGCGCTGAAGAAGAAGAGACCATATTACTTTCACCTGTCATAAAGAAGGCCCCCCTAGACCCTTTCAGTCTGAAAATCCAAGGGTTAGAGGATTAGCTGCGAAGTCTCTATGGCCACGACACTTACGGGTTCACTTCCTACGATGAGCTCTGTTTCTTCCCTAACCATCCAAGACCTGCTAGGTTCAAAATGCCCAACTTCCAGAAGTACAACGGCACCGGTAACCCCGTGGCTCATCTTCATCTCTATGCTGGAGTACTAAGTGGTCATGGCAACGATCCGAAACTCCTCATGCAGCTATTCCAACACAGTCTCACAAGGTTTGCTCGTCTGGACTTAAGGAAGATCACAACCTAAATCAAGCTGGTCAATGCATTTAAAGCCCAATATTGTCACAATATTGATCTTACCTCTGACCGATGGTCCCTGATGACTATAAGCAAGGGTGAGAAGGAAGGCTTTAAAGGATATGCCCTAAGATGGAGAGAAGCAACAGCACAAGTCAATCCCCCTTTAGAAGATAAGGAATATGTTCAACTGTTCGTACATACCTTCTCGGGCATGTACTATGAAAAGCTCTGCACGAGTGTTGGGAGAAACTTTTCTAAGCTTATCATGCAAGGGGAGATGATAGAAAATGGCCTAAAAACTGGAAGGATCGTTGACCCCTATGCTAAAGAAGTTTCTGTAAGCTTAGTAAGGAAAGTGCCCACAGCATCGAAAATGGCCCGAAAGGAGGGAAAAGTGTCTGCCATCTTGTCTGCTCAACCACCGTAATGTCACCCCCAATACCAATCTCAGACCCCCGTGGCTACTCAAGCACCTACTTCCGAGCCCATCACAGCCCAACAACATCTCAACCCCAACAAGAAGGCCCACCGACCTCGCGCCTTTTCCCCTCTAACTTGCACCCAAACAAAGGCTTATCATGACCTCTTACAAGCCAACCTTCTGACCCCCATACCTGCTCCACTGTTGCCAAATCCTTTACCCCCTACTTTCGACCCAACCCTTGTTTGTAAGTACCATTCTAGAAGACAGGGGCATGACACTAAGCATTATCTCTTCCTAAAGCACAAGATACAAGATTTGATTGACGCTGGAGTCATCGTCACCTAGGGGAGGAACCACGTGATGAAGCATAGAAGAAATTGGTGTGATTCTAGGACCTCTCTGAAGGGCTTTTTCTAAAGTGCAATAAAAAGGGAAGTTTTCACAAAATTCGTCTGTTTTCTTTTCATCTCTCTATTCTTGCATATCTTCTTTAAATAAACATTGCATGCCATGTAATCATATTTCTAAATGAAAATATGTAGTTTCTAGTTTATCCCCTTTGTCTCATACTCTTGTGGACGATTGTTGCATTTAAGGATTTTTTCCCATTCAATAATGACTTGACTTGAAGGGTAGGATAGCATGGGCAACTCATTTAGAAGGGGTTAAAACCTTTGAGAGACAAAGAAAGAATGAGAGATAGGAGGAAGACAGTCTCAATAGATAAGTGTAGAGTTTATTGAAAAGGCGACACTTGCATGATATCCTGGCTAGGCGATGGGCAGCCGAGTACTCAAGATGATGAGAAGCCATTGTTCTGTTTATCCCAAATAAACACTATCCTTTGCTCAGCCCACTAAAGCCGTCAGTGATCTCTTTTCAGATATTCCCAAACCTATAACCATCCCCCATATTGGGGTAAGCACAGAATAGTTGATTTGATAGAACATGTAGGGGTTCATTGACAAAAACACATCATCCCTAAAAATATTGTCTAAATTTTGTACTAAGGCTTTATGGACTAAGCAATTCGATTTGAAATGATTAGAGGCCCTCAATTCTGCTACCATACACAAAAATATCCCATTTGCTTAACCCACTAGTGCCTCGTAGAAAAGCGAAAGATTTCTTGTCTACCCTGATCCAAAACCATCCCCCCACACTGGGGCAGGCAGATATTTGAAGACTTGTTCGTCATTCATCTAGTGGAGGTAACATGAAGGCTCTATGGATCAAGCAATCTGATTTAAAAGAAAGGGAGGCTCTTATTTCACTTCCTATACAGTTAAAAGCAACCTTTGTCGAACCTATTGAGCCGGTTACCTTTCTTTTCTAGAAAACACCCCAACCTAGGGATCACCGTCCACAATGAGTTAAATCGAAATGCAAAGGAAAGGATATGAGAAAAAGAAGTTGTAGAAATGTTCATCTCGTCAAAAGCAACAAGAAAGGAAAAGAAAAAAAAAAGAGAAGCATATCAGAAGAAAGACCGGAAAGAATCATGTCATGCTATCTTGAAAAGCTTATAAAATCAGAAGTCAGAAAAAAAAAAAAAAAAAAAAAAAAAAAAAAGAGGAAAACAAAAAGGGGCAAATGTTAGATTTAGAAGGTCAAAAGTTACAAGAAAGTTCAACTCCTTTTATAAAAGAGGAAATTCAGAAGTGATCCTAGGTAACAAAGCCACCAAGTAAAAATACTAGGTTTGAGCCTTTACCCTTTCTTGTAAAACCCAAAAACCATAGCCTACATGACAACCCTACTAAAGTCCTCCCCGATTGAAAAAGGATTGCTTGATCTAGATGAGCCAAACGTGTTGCCAAAGCTAAAGGGGGAAATTAGGGGACCAAACCCTACTGGAGGACAAACCAAGGATGGTGCGGATCTAAACCCTACTGGAAACAGCATTAAATTTGAGCCTACATATCCCGTTCATTCATAAACCCCTTAACCTAGCCTACGCTACGGTCAAAATTAAAGTCCTCTCTGATCAAAGAAAATTACTTAGTCCAAATAAGCCTGAACAATACCAAGACGACTAGGATGAGAAAAGAGAATTGGAAGGGAATGCAAGGGGCAATCTCATGCTCCAAGGTGTGCCCAGACGATTTTGGTTTAGATAACCCACTAAGAGAAGATCTTTGAGCCTAAATATCCCTTCATTTCTTATAACCCCTAAACCCAGACTACATTACGGTCCTAAAAGAAGTCTTCTTGGATTGAGGGCTTAGCTGTTTATCGCTCTGCAAAGGGCATGTGAGTTGTCGCTCGAGCCATGGTGGCATTTTGGAGATTTGAGAGAGAAAACCAAGTGAGTCAGAAAAACCCCAAACAACAACCCTGTAGAAAGTAGGGATAGGATAGCAAACCAAAAGGTTAAGATCCCTGGAGAATGGTGCAAATGCTATCACACCCCGATATGAATGGGACAAAACTGAATGGGGTAGAATTCTGAAAAGGAAACAGAATCTTTAGAGTATGGGCCCTGGGGATAATCCTAGGACATTCTTTGTAAATAGCTTATATACATGTAGTACTGATGCATCCATGACATGTATAACTTGTACATCCATTTAGATTCTTATGTAGTTTGTATCTATTCATGCATCCAACTGCATTCCAACTGCATTCCTGTATGAACCTGTTCATTTGTAAGGAAGTAGGTTATACGTTCAATTCAATTCTTATATATATAAACATGTGCATTCATAAAAAATAAATCTTGAATTTAATTACAATCATCATTAAAAAAAAAAAAGGACACCCCTTACCAGGGCATTTTTAAACTGTTTTTGTACAAAACTCACTCTATGTCTTTCTCTCTCTCTCAAATAGGAAATAAGGAACAAGGTAAAGTACAAAATATAGCTAAAAAGCCATCCTGCAATCAAGTAACCTCAGCCATCTCCAACATTGGCATACACCTCAGGAAGTTCAGACTTCCCTAGCCGATAAGAAGCAAGGAATGAGGCAATGGCCCACTCTCGACCTCCCCAATCGACCTTGGACCTTTCCCCAGAGGAGCAGCGTTTCGCCAGACGAAATGCCGATTCAAGAACTATTAGAAATCAATCTTGGACTTTTCCAGAGGAGCAGCATTTCGCCAGACGGAGTGCTGGTTCAAGAACAATCAGAAATCCATCTTGGACTTCCCCAGAGGAGTAGCATTTCGCCAGACGGAATGCTGGTTCAAGAAATATCAAAAATCAACCATGGACTTCCCCACAGGAGCTGCGTTTCGCTAGACGGAGTGCCGGTTCAAGAGATTTCAGAAGTCAACCTTAGACTTCGCCAGAGGAGCAGTGTTTTGCCTGATGCAGTGCCAATTCAAGAGGAATCAAAAGTCAACCTTGGACCTTTCCCCAGAGGAGCAGCGCTTCGCCAGACGGAGTGCTAGTTCAAGAGGTATCAAAAGTCAACCTTGGACTTCCCCAAAAGAGTAGCATTTCGCCAGACGGAGTGCTGGTTCAAGAAATATCAAAAATCAACCTTGGACTTCCCTAGAGGAGCTGCGTTTCGCTAGACAGAGTACCGGTTCAAGAGATATCATAAGTCGACCTAGGACTTCCCCAGAGGAGCAGCGTTTTGCCAGACGGAGTGCCAGTTCAAGAGTTATCAGAAGCCAACCTTGGACCTTTACCTAGAGGAGCAAAGTTTCACCAAACGGAGTGCCAGTTCAAGAGCTATCAGAAATCAATCTTGGACTTCCCCAGAGGAGTAGCATTTCGCCAAACGGAGTGCTAGTTCAAGAAGTATCAAAAATCAATCTTGGACTTCCCCAGAGAAGTAGCGTTTCGCCAGACGGAGTACTGGTTCAAGAAATATCATAAATCAACCTTGGACTTCCCCAGAGGAGCTGTGTTTCGCCAGACAGAGTGCCGGTTGAAGAGATATCAGAAGTCGACCTTGGACTTCCCCTGAGGAGCAGCGTTTCGCCAGACAAAGTGCCAGTTCAAAAGGTATCAGAAGTCAACCTTGGACCTTTCCCCAAAGGAGCAGCGTTTCGCCAGACAGAGTCCCGGTTCAGGAGGTATCAGAAGTCAACCTTGGACTTCCCCAGAGGAGCAACATTTCACCAGACGGAGTGCTGGTCCAAGAAGTATCAGAAATTAATCTTGGACTTCCCTAAAGGAGCAGCGTTTCGCCAGATGGAGTGCTGGTTCAAGAAGTATCAGAAATCAACCTTGGACTTCCCTAGAGGAGCTGCGTTTCACCTGACGGAGTGCCGGTTCAAGAGATATCAGAAGTCAACCTAGGACTTCCCCAAAAAAGCAGCGTTTCGCCAGACGGATTGCTGGTTCAAGAGCTATCAAAAATCAATCTTAGACTTCCCCAAAGGAGCAACATTTCGCCAGATGGAGTGCTGATTCAAGAAGTATCAAAAATCAATCTTGGACTTCCCTAGAGGAGTAGTGTTTCGCTAGACGGAGTGCCGGTTCAAGAGGTATCAGAAGTCAACCTTGGACTTTCCTAGAGGAGCAGTGTTTCGCTAGACGAAGTGCCGGTTCAAGAAGCATCAATTCCCCCAGAGGAGCATTGTTCTGCTTGATGGAGCACCAGTTCAAGGAGCATTAATTTCCCCAAAGGAGTATCATTTTACCAAACAAAATACCAAGCATCGACCCCATACTCGAGGTAACTGTTCTTTGAATTCATATTTTTCCAAGTCCCTCCGATCGCCTCGTGGTTAACATGGGACTCTTACTTTATCGTTTTCTGTCTTCAATAAGCGAAGACAGAAAGAGAGGCAGCTGTAAGCACCCTATTTTTGCCCGCTCCGCAATCTACGGCCTAACTGGGCTCATTTTCACACATCACATGCATATTCAGACTCTAACCCGACTTCTAAACTCCAATTTAGTTCACTGGTTGCTTCTTGGGCCTATAGGGCCCATTTGAAGCTAAATCACCATTTTGCCCCTAGGCATCCGAAAGTCTCGGGAACCACACCGGCTCTGCGTATCAAATCAGTAACCTCCTAAGAATGCTTCTTATAGTATTCCCGACCTCCCATTATCTTTCCGGATCATCCCGAGTCAGTTCCGGCAAACCCAGTGCGAAATGACCGTTTTGCCCTTGGTAGGCCGGTCGCTTTTTCCGACCACACCGGCTCTGGGTATCAAACCGGTAACCTTTGGGAACATTCTAAATAATGTTTCCAAATCTCGAGTCTTCTTCCGGGACATTCTAAGTTCGTCCCGGCAACTTTTCAGCCCGATTGACCATTTTGCCCCTAATGGCCCGGTCAACCCTTCTAACATCTTGTCATTCTTTTTCAAGTCCTTTGTCCCCGAGACATTATTCTAAGGGTTCCTGTCCCTTTCCAGCTCTCCGGGTCATTCTCGGCCCCTTCAATTCATCCCCGAACCTTTCGGAATCACTCCTAGTGAAGCCAAACTAAAAATTACATGGTAGTCACTAGTACAGGTGCCCAAATCATCTAAAGATACGTTGCTTGCCAACCTTAAACATTTCCTAAATGGCTGGCGCCACTCCTAGTGGTGCCAGTGTAATTTTTAGCCTGGCACCACTGCAACAGGCGCCAGTGCATTCCTCTGTCTATAAATATAGAGCCTCTTCCAAAGTGAAAAAGGTCCGCAAACTCAGTCTAAAAACTCTACTTTTCGATATACAGAGCTCTCGTAGCCTCTCTAAACCCTAGTCTCCTTAAGCTTTTCCAAACCGTAGCCTCCATACACAAACCCTAGCCTCCTATACACTAACATACACTTCTATACACTCATACACTAGCCTCCAAAGCCTCCATTGAAGACTTGGATTGTTGCAACTACAAAGCTTTGAAGATTGAAGACAAACTCTTGAAGATTGAAATAAAGACCGAAACAAGGTAAGCAAAGCAAAGCGCGCAAAGCTAAGCAAAATAAAGAAGACACAAGGTAGGCTTCTTATTTACGTTTACGTATTTTTCCCCTCTCTTCTCTCTCCTAACCCACTTGGGTTTTCTTCTATTTTAATCCCTTATCTTCTTCTCCCCCTTCTTGCGTGCTTGAAACAAGGGAATTCCTGGTCCATGTGTAGGATTAGGCTATTGGAGAGTCACCGTGTCAGGGGCTTTCTTTTAGTCTAACCGAAGACCACGTGGGTTCGGCCCCCTTGATTATGTGGTGAAGCCTTAACCTTATATGTTCACGACCCCAAATTTGCATTGCGCATATCATGATCTTGCATCTCTCCAAAATCATTTTCAAACTCGTTTTCAAAACTTGCATTAACATTGTTTTCAAAATTGCATCAAAATCTTCTTTTCCAAAATTTGTTTTCAAAATCACAATCCTAGGGTGATTCTAACATTTCCATGGCTAGGGTTACTTTAGAAAAGTGTTACATTTAAAGTGACTTTCATGGTCCATATTTTTAAATCTTGTTATTTTCAAAACCACTATCTTAAAGTGGTTCTAGCCCTCTTATGATTAGAATCGCTTTAGGAAAGTAAAATATTTTATATACATTCCAAAATCTCTTCTCAAAAATCTCCTCCTAAAAATCTCTTTTCCAACATGCTTTCCATAAACTCTCTTTAAATTCTTTTCCAAAATTGTTTTCTAAAAAGTCTCTCCAAAAATCTATTTTCCAAAACTTCTCTCTTCAAACTCCTTTCCAAAACACTCTCCTCAAAATTCACTTTCCTAAAAGCTTCTTCCAAAATTTTGTTTCCAAAACTCTCTCAAAGTTTTACTTTCCAAAAACTTCCTTCCTAAAATTCTTTTCAAAGTACGCTTTCTAAAAACCCCTTTTTAGAATCTTCTTCTAAAATCTTCGTTTCCAAAAACGCACTTTCCAAAAAACTCAAACTCTTTCCTTAGAGCCCAAGTCAAGCCCTAGAGTTAACAATTAGGAAACCCTAAATTTCTTTCCAAAAACAAGGTTTTCAAACTTGCCTTAAAACTTAGGTTTCCAAAACCTCCTGTTTTCTACATCAAAATCATAAGTTTCCAAAAAACCTCTTCTCTACGCCAAAACTATAGTCTTCTAAATCTAAGGTTTCTAAAACCTCCCTTTCCAAATCCTTATCAAATCCAATTTTCCCTTCAGGAAACCAAATCCCATCTTCCCTTTAGGAAACCAAATCCAATTTTCCCGTTTAGGAAACTAGATCCTAGCCTCCGTTTTTTGAAACAAAATCAAACCTTCTCTTTTAGAAACAAAATCATATCCCTTATTTTAGGAAATAGAAATCGTAACCCTTCCTAGTCTAAATCTTTCATAATTCAAATCATTCTTAATCTTCTACTTTCCTAAATCTTAAGTTTCCAAAACTTGAACATAAAAATCTTTCCTAAATTTTAAAACTCAATTTTCATATCTTTCCTAATTCAACTCTTTCTTCAGTCTATCTCTCTCCAAATCTTAACTTTTCAAATCTAAGTTTTCAAATCTTTCTAAAACTCAAACCTTTCCTATTTCAAAGCCTTTCTTAAAATGAAACTTTCTTAATTCGAAAACTTTCCTAATTTCGAAACTTTCCTAATTCGAAAACTTTCCTAAAATGAAACTTTCCTAAAATGAAACTTTCTTAAAACGAAACTTTCCTAAAATGACACTTTCCTATTTCAAAACTTTCCTAATTTGAACCTTTCTTAAATCTAATCTTTTCTAAAACTCTTTCAAGTCAAATCCAATCTTTTCTAAAACTCTTCCAAGTCAAGTCAAGTCAAGTCTTTCTTAAATCTCAAGCCTTTCCTAAAAACCTATCTTTCCTAAATCAAGGTTTCCTAAATCTTAATCTTTCCAAAACAAATCCAAATCTTTCTTCCAAGTTCTATCTTTCTAAATCAAAGTCTAATCTCTTCAATTCCAAATTCCAAATTCCAATCTTATATTCTAAATTCAAATCAAATCCTTTTTCTAATAAAAAATCTCTTTTCTATCGGACTCTGGTCCGAACTACGGCTAACATGATTCCTTCAAAAGGATACGTAGGCAACCTTCATGGGTGCGGTCACAACATTTTTCAAATTTTTATTTCCACAATCTTTTTCAAATCTCCAGTTCTACAATCTTCTTCAAGTTTCAATTCCATAATCTATTTTTCTAATTCCAAAAAATCTATTTCTAAATCTTTATTTTTAATTTCTAAAACTTTTCAATTTCAAATCTATCTTTTCAAATCTTTTTCCAAATCTATTTTCTTACTCTCTCTCTTGCATTTGCATATAATGCATCATGTCTTTTAAACATTCTTTTTTCTAAAGTGGATAGAATTGGTCATTTGTTAGTTAAAGACTCTCATAGGTGAATCTAGGGTAAATAGACATGTAGGTACCGCAAGGGCGGGGTAGGGTGATGGCTTAGTGCATCTTCCCTACACGTAACCAACCTCTGAACCTAAAATCACTATTTCCGAAGACTAAAAATGGAGTTATTTTCAAAAAGGGCTTAAATGTTTTCTAAAGGTTGCCAAACAACCTGTTTTCTTAAAAAAAACCTTCTCTTGAGGATGTTTTCCAAAATCGTTTTCAAAAACGCTAAGTGTAGTTTTCGGATTGTACTTAGTCTTTAGGTGACCTAACTCACCTTAATCAAGTTAGGTGGCAACTCCAAATGTTTTTTTAAAAGCCCTTTATTCAAACCAATTTTCAATTCAAGGCTAATCGTATTCATTCTTCTAGGAGGATAAGTTCTAACGAGAAAGTACAGTGTTTTTCCTGCTTGTGTGTGTATTCCTCGAGTGCGAAAAATCTGGGCACGACACTCTAAACAGGACCTTTTTTTTTGTCACAAATGGCCCTTTATAGTTTGGAGCAAATTTTCCTTGCGCTGCTTCCTGATGGGGGAACACCTTTTTGGGCACCAAATCTCCCGATTGGAATGATCGAGGCTGCACCTTTTTATCAAACGCCCTAGCTATTCGTCTTCTGTAGCATTGAGCATGATAAACTGCAGCTAGCCGCTTCTCATCTTGCAGGCAGAGTTAGGTGTACCGGTCTTTGATCCATTTTGCTTCATCCAGCTTGGTTTCTATTAAGATCCTTAGGGAAGGACTCTCAATCTCGATGGGGATGGCTGCCTCGGTGCCATAGACCAGCTTGAAGGGAGTGTTTCCGGTGGAGACCCACATAGTAGTTCAGTAAGCCATCGATGCAAAAGGAAGTTTCTCATGCCAATCTCTGTAGTTGTCAATCATCTTTCGGAGTATTCCCTTAATATGCTTGTTGGCTGCTTCCACTACTCCGTTCATCTGAGGCCGGTAGGTGACCGAATTTCGATGCGTAATGTGAAATTTTTTGCATAGTTTTGATATCAACTCATTATTTAGATTGGAAGCGTTGTCAGTAATGAGTGACTCAGGAATCCTATACCGGCAAATGATATGATTTTTTATGAACCTCTCCACGACCTTCTTGGTAACATGAACATAGGAGACTGCTTCCACCCATTTAGTGAAATAATCAATGGTGACAAGAATGAAGCGGTGGCCGTTAGAGGCCTTAGGAGTGATAGGGCCAATCATATCTATTCCCCATATAGAAAAAGGCCAAGGGGCTGACATCGAATGGAGCTCAGTGGGCGGTGCTTTGATTTTATCCGCCTGTATCTGGCACTTGTGACACCAAATAATGTATCTAACACAATCTGACTCCATTATTGACCAGTAATACCCCGTCTGGAGAATCTTCTTAGCAAGTGTGTGGCCATTCATATGGGGGCCGCAAAATCCTTTGTGTACTTCCTCCATGATAATCTTGGCTTCGATGGCATTGACGCATCTAAGAGGCCCGAACCATGATCTCCTGAAAAGCTCATTTCCAGCCATAAAGTAATGTTTGGCCAAATAATAAATGGTCTTCCTATCTTGTTGTGATGCTGCATTGGGGATTGTCCTTGTTTGGATGTACCTCTGGATGTCATAGAACCATGGTTATTCGTCGGGTTCAGCGATTGTGTGAAGGCAATAGGAAGGGGTATCCCTAGTAAAAATCTGTAGAGGGGATACTTCAGTGCACCTTGATTGCTGCAGCTAACGTAGCTAAGGCATCGGCAAAACTGTTTTCTGCTCGGGGTACATGATGAAAATCCACGCTTCTGAGTAGCTGACACAAATCTTTGACCTATTGATGATACGGGGAAAGTTTGGCATCTCGAGTTTGGTATACGTCCTTGGATTGCTGAATAACCAGATCTAAATTGCCGAAAATAGCCAGTTCGTCAATCTTCATTTCTAATGTCAGCCTTAATCCTAGGATGCAAGCCTTATATTCGGCGATGTTGTTGGTGCATAGTTCAAGTTGTAGTTTAACCATAATAGGATAGTGACTACCCATTCTTGATACTACTACTGCCCCGATGCCAACTCCTCTTTTGTTAGCAGGCCCATCAAAATACATCTTCCACCCAGTTCCCGCTTGCTCTTCAGATGCATAATCAACGCATAGTATATCTTTATCGGGGAATTGGGGTTCCATGGACTAATAATCATTAATAGGGTTCTCAGCTAGATAATCAGCTATCACCTACCCCTTGACTGTTTTATAGGTAGTGAACACAATGTCAAATTCTGACAGGATCATATGCCATCGGGCAATTCTGCTGGACAGGGTTGGTTTCTCTAATATATACTTGAGGGGATGAGGAAAGTGGTGTGATAAATCATGTAATGCCGAAGCCTGTGAGCTGCCCAAACTAATGTGCAATAAGTTTTCTTAAGATCCAAATACTTTGTTTCATATGGTAGGAACTTCTTGCTGAGGTAGTAAGTGGCTTGCTCTTTCTTCTCGTTTCATTATTGTAAGCACCCCATTTTTTACCGCTCGGCAGTCTACACTCCGTCCAGACTTGTTTTCAAGTCATAGTGGGCATATTCCAATCGAAACCAATCCTCTAGGTCCAAATTCCGTCTTTCCATTGCTTCGCAGGCCTGTCAGGCCCAAATAGAGGCAAAATGACCAAAATGCCCTTAGGGGGCATTGACCTTTCCTTTCCAATTCCAATCCCTCTCTCGAGACAATTTATTCCTCGAGACGGTCCGAGTAGCTAAACTACTCACAAAACCGTTAGAGTAGCGGAAATACTCACAAATAGGTCGATATAGGGAATTGGCAACAAACCCTTGTGTCACGACGACCGCCGTTAGAGTGGCGGAAACACTCACAATCCAGGCACGTCTCTTCGAAGACGGTAAGACCCCTTTCTAATCCCACTCTCGAGACAATTTATTCCTCGAAACGGCTCTAATCCAGGCACGTCTTTTCAAAGACGGCAAGACCCCTTTCCAATCCCACTCTCGAGACAGTTTATTCCTCGAGACGGTTCCAATCCAGGCACGTCTTTTTGAAGACGGTAAGACCCCTTTCCAATCCCTCTCTCGAGACAGTTTATTCCTTGAGACGGTCCGAGTAGCGAAACTACTCACAAAACCGTTAGAGTAGCGGAAGTACTCACAAAACCGTTAGAGTAGCGGATATACTCAACCGTTAGAGTAGCGGAAATACTCACAAAATCGTTGGAGTAGCGAAAATACTCACAAAACTGTTAGAGTAGCGGAAATACTCATAAATAGGTCGATATAGGGAATTGGCAATAAACCCCTATCACGACGACCGCTGTTAGAGTGGCGAAAACACTCAAAACCCAGGTCAACACCAGTGTTTGTTAACCCACTCTGGTGAAAAATGACCAAATTGTCCCTTGGACATTTTTCGAGACTTTCCGGTCAAGATAACCATTTTGCCCCTAGGCGTCCGAATGCCCTGGGAACCACGCCGGCTCTGGGTATCAAACCGGTAACCCTCTGAGAACACTTTTTATAGTGTTCTCAACCTCCCTTTACCTTTCCGGATCATTCCGAGTCAGTTCCGGCCAACCCGGTACAAAATGACCGTTTTGCCCCTAGAGGGCCGGTCTCCTTCTTCGACCATACCGGCTCTGGGTATCAGACCGGTAATGTCCCGAGAATAATTTTTATAGTATTCTCAACCTTCATTTACTTTTCTAGATCATTCCGAGTCAGTTCCGACCAACCCCGCACAAAATGACCGTTTTGCCCCTGGAGGGCCGGTCTCCTTTTTCAACCACACTGACTCTGGGTATCAAACCGGTAACCTCTTGAGACTACTTTTTATAGTAATCTCAACTCCCCTTTGCCTTTCCAGATCATTCCGAGTCAGTCCCGGCAAACCCGATACAAAATGACCGTTTTGCCCCTGGTGGGCTGGTCTCCTTTTCCGACCACGCCGGCTTTGGGAATCAAACCGACAACCTCTGGGAACATTCTAAATAATGTTTCCAGATCCCAAGTCTTCTCCTGGGATAGTCCGAGTTTGTCCCGGCAGTTTCTCGGTCCGATTGACTGTTTTGCCCCTAAGGGCCCGGTCAACCTTTCCGACCCATTTTGTCCTCGCTTTTCAAGTCAAATACCTCCAGGACACTATTTCAAGTGTTCCTGCTCCTTTCTAACCTTCCGGGTCATTCTCGGCTCCCTCAAATCATTCCCAGACTTTCCGGAGTCGCTCCCAGTGAAGCCAGGCTAAAAATTGCATGGTAGTCACTAGTACAGGCGCCCAAATCTAGTCAAAGATACGTTGCTTGCCGACCTTAAACCTTTCCTAATTGGCTGGCGCCACTAGTAGAGGCGCCAAGCCAGAAAATGGCCTGGCGCCACTCCTAGTGGCGCTAGTGTAAAGTTTGCCCTGGTGCCACTACAACAGGCGCAAGGTTTGTCCTCTATTTATAAATACAGAGCCTCATTCAACGTGAAAGGGGTCTACAAACTTAACTTAAAAATCCTATATTTCGATATACAGAGCTCGAGCACCTCCAAAACCCTAGCCTCCCTAGGTTCTCCCAAACCCTAGCCACTATACACAAACCCTAGCCTCCTATACACTCATACACTCCCCCATACACTCATACACTAGCCTTCAACCATCCTTTGAAGACTTGAAGAGCTACCATCCAAAGCTTGAAGACAACTCTTGAAGACTGAAGGTGAAGATCAAGACAAAGACCGAAGACCGAAGACAGCGCGGCGCGTAAAATAAAGAAGACATACGGTAGGCTTTCTCTTTAATTTTCTGTACTTCCCCCTCTCTCTTCTCTCTCCAACCCACTTGGGTTTTCTCTATTTTAATCCCCCATCTCTTTCCCCCCCTTTCTTTGCATACTTGAAACAAGGGGATTCCCGGTCCATGTGTAGGATTGGGCTATTGGAGAGTCACCGTGTCGGGGGCTTTCTTCTAGTCTAACCAAAGACCACGTGGGTCCGGCCCCCTTGATTATGTGGTGAAACCTTAACCTTGTATGTTCACGACCCCAAATTGCATTGTGCATATCATAGTCTTGCATCTTCCAAAAACCATTTTCAAAGTTGTTTTTCAAAACATTTTCAAACTTGTTTTCAAAATTGCGTCAAAATCTCTTTTTCAAAAACATGTTTTCAAAACCACAATTCTAGGGTGATTCTAGCCTTTCCATGGCTAGGGTTGCTTTAGGAAAATGTTACATTAAAAGTGACCTTTTTGGTCTATATTTTCAAATCTTATTGTTTTCCAAAACCACTTTCTTAAAGTGGTTCTAACCTTCTTATGGCTAGAATCGCTTTAGGAAAGTGAGACGTTTTCATACTTTCTAAAAACTCTCTTTTCAAAAAGTCTCTCTTCCTAAAAATCTCTTTTTCAACATACTTTCCTAAAACTCTTCTCTCCAAAATTGTTCTCAAAAACTCCCCTCCAAAATCTATTTTTCAAAACCCCCTTTTCCAACTCCTTTCCAAAACTCTTTCTCCTAAAAATTCACCTTCCTAAAAACTCTCTCCAAAAACCTTTCTAAAAAACTCTCTTTCCAAAATCCCCCTTCTAAAAATTCCCCTATAAGATTTTCCTTCTAAAATCTACGTTTCTAAAAATGCACTTTCCAAAAACTCTTTCCTTAGAGCCCAAGTCAAGCCCTAGAACCCACAATTAGGAAACCCTAAATTTTCTTCCCAAAAACATAGTTTTCAAACTTTGCCCCAAACCTAGGTTTCCAAAATCTCTTGTTTTCACATCAAAACTATACATGTTTCCAAAACCTCTTTTCTACGTTAAAATTTCACACTTTCAAAACTAGGGTTTCTAGAATCTCTCTTTCCAAATCTTTGCCAAATCAAATCTTCCCTTTAGGAAACCAAATCCAATCTCCCCGTTTAGGAAACTAGATCCCGTCCTCCGTTTTTGGAAACAAAATCAAATCTTTTCTGTTAGAAACCAAATCCAATTCCTTCCTAATCAAACCTTTCTTAATTCAATTCCTTCCTAAACCATAAGTTTCCTAAACTTAAACTTTAAATATTTCCTTAAATTTCAAAATCCAACTCTTTCCTAATTCAACTCCTTTCTAATTTTTCACTTTCCTCAATCTTAAGTTTCCAAAACTTGAACATAAAAATCTTTCCTAAGTTTTAAAATTCAACTTTCAAATCTTTCCTTAAACATTAAACTTCCACATCTTTCCTAATTCAACCCTTTCCTAATTCTACCCTCTTTTCAAATCTTAACTTCTTAAACCTAAGTTTTCAAACATTTCCTAAACTCAAGCCTTTCCTAATTTCAAGACTTTCTAAAATTCAAACTCTAAAACTTTCTAAATCCTAAACTTTCTAAATTTCAAATCTTTCTAAAATTCTAAGCTTCCTAAATTCAAAACTTTCTTAAGTTAAATCTTTCTAAACCCAAATCTTTCTAAACTCTAAACTTTTCAAAACTTCAAAATCTTCCTAAATCTAAGGCTTTTCTAAATCCAAAACTTTCTTAATTCAAAAATTTCCTAAACTGAAAACTTTCCTTTTTCAAACCTTTCCTAAAACAAAACTTTCTTATTTTCAAAACTTTTTTGTTTTCAAAGCTTTCTAAATTCAAAACTTCCCTTTTTCAAAACATTACAAAATTCAAAACTTTCTTAACTTGAAACTTTCTAAATTCTAAGCCTTTCTTAAACTAAACTTTTCCTAATTCAAAACATTTCTAAATTCAAAACTTTCAGATTTTCAAAACTTTCCTAATTTGGGAACTTTCCTAATCTTAAAACCTTTCCTTTTTCGAAAACTTTCTAAACTCGAAACTATCCAATTTTCAAAACTTCCCTATTTCAAAAAATTTCCTAATCTGAAAACTTTTCTAAATTCAATACTTTCCCATTTCAAAACTTTCCTAAAGTTGAAAACTTTCTTAAACCTAAAACTTTCCTAATTCGAAACTTTCATAATCTAAATCCTTTCCTAAATCTTCCAAGTCCAACATTTGAGTCAAATCTTTCTAAATCTTTCTAAATCTCAAGTCTTTCCTAAGTCTCTTCTCTTTCCTAAGTCTAGGCTTTCTTAAACCTTCTCTTTTCCAAAACAAGTCCAAATCTATCTTTTCAAATCAAAGTCCAATCTTTTCTAAAATTTCAATTTCCAATCTCCTCTCCTAATTTCAAATCAAATCCAATTTTCAATTCAATCTCTTTCTTCCAATCCAATCTCTCTTTTCAAATCAATCTCTTTTCAATCGGACTCCGGTCCGAACTACGACTGACCTGATTCCCCCAAAGGGATACGTAGGCAACCTTCATAGATGCGGTCACAACATTTTTTTAAACTTTCAATTCTACCCTCATGTGTGTGGTTTTCAAAATCTTTTCAAATCTCAAATTCCAATCTATTTTCAAACTTCCAATTTTAAATTTCTATTTCCAAATTTTCAAACTTTCCAATTTCAATTCCATCTCTTCAAATTTATTTTCAAATCAAATCAATCTCTTTTTAGATTTATTTTTCAATTCTTTTCTATTGCACTTGCATATCATGCATCATATTTTTCAAACATTGTTTTTCTAAAGTGAAATAGGATTGAACCCGTGTTAGTTAAAGACTCTCATAGGTGAATCTAGGGTAGATTGACATGTAGGTACTGAAAGGGCGGGGTAGGGTGATAGCTTAGTGCGTCTTCCCTACACGTAACTAACCTCCGAACCTAGATCACTGATTTCAAAGACCAAAAGGAGTCATTTTTCTAAAAAGGACTAAATGTTTTCCAAAGGTTGCCAAACAACCTGTTTTTCTAAAAAACCTTCTCTTGAAGAGATATTTGTAAATCGTTTTCCAAAACCCTAAGTGTAGTTTTCGGATTATGCTTAGTTTTTTAGGTGACCTACTCACCTTAATCAAGTTAGGTGGCGACTCCGAATCTTTTTCAAAAGCCCTTTATTCAAACCTATTTTCAATTCAAACCTAGTCACACTCATTCTTCTAGGAGGGTGAGTTCTAACGAGAGAGTACAGCATTTTTCCCGCTTGTGTGAGTATTCCTCGAGTGCGAAAAATCTGGGCGCGACAGCTGGCGACTCCGCTGGAGACACTTAGAGAGTTAGGTCGTAGTCATGTCTATTTACCCTTCACCCATGTAGAGTTTTCAATTAACTTGGTTCAATCCTATTCACTTTAAATTTTCCAAACTAAATTTTCAAAATTGTTTCCAAAAAAAAAAAAATGCATTTATTCATATTATCTTGTATCACGTTTGTTATCCATATACTAACACTTGCATCTTTGTTTTGTAGGTACACGTTTTGTTTAAATTTTATTAACTGCTTTGCATGAATGTGATGTACAGGATGAATGGGAGTTGTTGGGCCCTTTCCTCCACTTTTAAAAATCACACACACACTGCATGTGCACTTGCATTCTGCATACTTGCATACCCTGATATGTCATTTCTAGTTAGAAAGAGGGAGCGGTATATTGGTTGTGGGCAATATGCTGTGTCAGTTTCTTCGCCTACGGCCTTTTGATGGTTCCCCCGCTCGGATCACCAACCGATCATGGCACCACCTCGGGGAGTGGGCCTAGGTTTGAAGATCCGGGGACCGAGCCTTTTTAGGACGCATTAGTCAAGCCTCAACCTCATACTCATATAGACACCATACATAGCCGAACCTCTACCGGATTTAAGACACGAGCACCGTTTTCAAAATCATGGAGGAAAGGGCGACTGCTCTTACTTTCATTTATACCTGTTTATTCCTGCTGTTATAATGCTTGTATTTATACTGTTATAATGCCTATCTAACTGTTCATGCATACATGTTTACTTCAATTGTACTTTCTCTCCTTATACTTTTTGCATATTCATGTTCATGCATTCAATATCCCATGTCAAGACAAGAGTTCCAAGTAACTCAAGTCACTGCATTCTCATGCATATGATTAACCCATTGAGAGTGACACCAACGTTACTCTCCCTTGCATTAAACCTACCCAAACCCTAAGGGTTCCCACGTAACCCTAAGGGACTCATTGCATGCATCTCAATCCATTCCACAAGAGGGGCCCCAATCCCTCTATGCTCACGGAGATAGGGTTGCCAAGAAGACAAGGGGCAAACATCAACAAGGTTTCTTAGCGACCTCCTCGACATCAAATCCAAGGAAGGCGAATCCGAAGACTCAAGAGTAGTTTAGGGTTTCCCTTTGTAAAAGTAGATAGGTGGAAGTCCAAAGGAAAATGTCCCCCCTCCCCCTATTAAAATGTATTTCAATTCTTTTGTATTTCAAACCCAGAATTTAATGTACTTCTTTATTTTCATGAATGAATGCATGAATGGCTGAAGGTTCCCACCTGACGGTAAAGTGTCTGCATACAAGGGCAAACCCCCTATCTCCAAAAGTGAGCCAATACATCATGTTTAGTCTCCCTCTCAAGCAGGGGCAACCCTAGGACATGCATTGCATAAAGCTCTCTAAAAATCAAAAACTAACTTGTGACTTGTGTTTTTGTCTTTTTCTTTTTTTTCTTTTTATTTCTATTTACAGAAGTCATCTTGTACTGAGTCAACATTGCTCCCAAGAAAGTGCAACATCCACCTAGGGATCCTATTATCACTCGGCACAAAGCATCACTGATGGCTGCTAACCCTGAAGAATCCTCTCAAGTCTCTCGAGAGGAAGTTAATGAAATGAGGACTAAGATGGATGAGATGCTCAAACTCATTCAAACTCTGGCCATGAAGGATACTACTGCGGTCCCGTCATCATCAATGACTTCATCTAAAGACCTTGAACCCGCTAATCCGAGGATCTTGCTTCAGTTTGACAACGCTGGGAAAACCAAAGAAGATGCCAAAAGGGTCAATATTGAAAAAGAGGAGACCATATTGCTTTCACCTGTTACGAAGAAGGCCCCTCTAGACCCTCTCAGTCTGAAAATCCAAGGGTTGGAGGATTCGTTGCGAAGTCTCCATGGCCATGATGCTTACAGATTCACTTCCTATGATGAGCTATGTTTCTTCCCTAACCACCCGAGGCCTGCTAAGTTTAAAATGCCTGACTTCCAGAAGTACGACGGTACCGGTAACCCTGTTGCTCATCTTTGTCTATATGCTGGAGCGCTAAGTGGACATGGCAACGACCCGAAGCTCCTTATGCAGTTATTCCAACACAGCCTCACCGGGTCGGCTCTACAATGGTTCGCTCGTCTAGACTTAAGGAAGATCACAACCTGGATGGAGCTAGTCAATGCATTCAAAGCCCAATACTGTCACAACATCGATCTCACTTCCGATCGCTGGTCCTTGATGACGATGAGCAAGGGTGAGAAGGAGAGTTTTAAAGCATACGCCCTAAGATGGAGGGAGGCCACTGCACAAGTTAATCCCCCGTTGGAGGAGAAGGAGTATGTACAACTATTTATACATACTTTTCAAGGTATATTCTATGAGAAACTCTGCACAAGCGTGGGAAAAAGCTTCTCCGAACTCATCATGCAAGGGGAAATGATAGAAAACGGCCTCAAGACAGGAGGAATCACAGATCCCTATGCCAAGACTAGAGAAAATACCACCAACATAGCCAAGAAGGTGGCTACTACTAGGGGCACAATTAGGAAGGAAAGCGAAGTGTCTGCTATTCTGCCTAGCCAACCACCCCAATACCGACCCCCGCTCCAATCACCCCAAGTCTTGCCCTTGCCCACCTTGACCATGCCTGCTCCAACCCCTAACTACGGCCCCGCTGGGGCACGACCCAACTTTAATAGACCTGCTCGACGCATCCGTACCTTTGACGCCTTAGCATGCACCCAAACCGAGGCCTACCATAGCCTTCTAAAGAATAACATCCTGAAACCCGTACTTGCTCGCCCGTTGCCAAGCCCTCTACCCCCAACCTTTAATGCTGCCCTTACATGTGAGTATCATTCAGGTGGCCAGGGGCATGACACCGAAAGCTGATTTGCTCTCAAGCACAAGATCTAAGACTTGATCGACAATAAGACCATCGATCTGCAGCCGATAAAACCTGCTCCCACTCCCAATGTGACTGCTAACCCTCTACCAGATCACACCGTCAATATGATACTAGTAGAAATGGAGGGCGAAGGAGTGTTTGACGAGCCTGAGGCCGAGGACTATAAGGACGATTGGGAGACTGAGGAAGAAGATGATTGGGAGGAGGATCTCCCATTATGCCCAATCTATCTCCATAACCCTGATGAGGTGTCTGATGCTTCCGACTGGCCCATTGAGGAGCCAATATTCCTGGGAGATGAGACTACTGAAAACATGGTTGCTGATGGATGGGGTGCTGAGTTTCTGCATCCGAAATATGCCGCGGCCGAACGTCATTTGCTAGAGAGTCATTGGCCTACCAATGAGTACAACTATGAAGAAATGAGCTGAAGGATAGAGAAGCCAAGAGCACAAGCAGAGCCATTCGAATTGGAAGGGGGTGAGCTGGTTATCCTGTTTACAGAAGAACCTACTACACAAAACAAGAAGGAGGTTGACAATCGCATCAACAGTGTCAACGCTTGTGGAGCTCTAGGGGAAGCCTTTGCTTATCTCACCTTGGCAGAGGATCTGGGTCGCGAATGGAGCGCCGAAGATGTGGGGATTGTCCCAAGGCCGTACTAAAAATGGGTTTCTTGCACAAGCGTACAAGAGAGGGGTGGTTTCACCCACTTTCTTTCTATCCCTTTTACTTCTTGTTTTTAAATTAATGCATACATTTTCTTATTGCTGAAGAACCTTATGCTTTTCGTAAAAATAATAACAATAATCAAATGACAGTCTTTTACTCCATTGCTGTTATCTTGTCTTCCTTGGGAATAATGACTATTTTCTACGCAAGGGGCATGGTTTGTCTTATGGAATGATCCAACTTGTAGGGATGATAGCATGAGTTAACCACTCGCCAAATGATCAGCCTTCCACAGAGAGAGAGAATAAGGATGAGTGAGGATACTACCCAAAGGCAGCACTTACAAGACTCTGAGGCTAAGCGATGTGTGGCCAGTTTATCAAGAGGAAGAGGAGCCATCTTTCATTCCCCCACATATAAAGAATAAATAATTGAATAAATAACTAAATGTGCTCATATTCCCTTTGCTTAACCCCTAGAGCCTCGCGAAAAGCAAAAATTTTCTTTGTCAACCCTGATCCAAGACTGTCCTCCCCACACTGGGGCAGACAATAGTAACAAACTCTAGGAGTAGTGTCTACCTCTATCATGCTAGGATAGTGTTGAAAACTCTATGGATCAAGCAATCTAATTCAAAGTGAAGAGTGGCCCTCATTTCATTTCCCATACAGTCAAAAGCAACCCCTTGCCAAACCCGTTGAGCCACTCATCCTTTCTTAACAAAACCCCAACCTAGGAATCACCGCCCACACTGGGTATATTGAGCTACCAAGGGAAAAGGTTTAAGGGAAAAGGGTTAAGGAATTGTTACGTTTCGTAAAAGAAAAGAAGAGAAATAGAAAGGAAAAGCAAAAAAGAGGAGTTGCCAAGGGGCAAGAGGCCAAAAAAAAAAAAAAAATCCTTTAAAGAAAGGCCTGAAGAAAATTATGAATGAATTATCTTCAAAAGCATATAAGAAGAGCAAATGAGAAGAAAGTTATGTCTATCTCAAAAAGGTATATAGAAAAGGGTGAAAGAACAATGTCATTTTCACCTTGAGAAGTATATGGTCAAAAGCAAGAAGGAAATTTAAAGGTGATCCTAGGTTACGAGGAAACCCAGTAGGTACAATAGGTTTGAGCCTTTACCCTTTCTTGCAAAATCCTGAAACCATGGCCTACATTACAACTCTATTAAAGTCCCCTCTGATTGAAAGCAGATTGCTTGATCTGAATGAGTTAGATACGCTGCCAAAGCTTAAAAAAAAAAAAGAAAGATGCTAATCCTATTGAAAAACGGTTAAGAACAATTTGGATTTAAACCTTGCTGAAAACAACATTGAATTTGAGCCTACATGTCCCGTTGTTTCTAAAACCCCATAACCTAGCCTGCATTACGGTCCTAAATAAAGTCTTCTCGGATTGAAATGACTGGCCACTTATCGCTCTGCCAAATGTCAGGTAAGTTGTTGCTAAGACCCCGAGAGTCGAGAGTCTCAGCCCAATAACCTTATACACTAACCCTAAGATAGAAAGTTGAAGGCGATCAAGAGGTTGAGAAAGGTGCGAAGTGCTATCATCCGATCGAGGTAGGATTGAGCCAGAAGAGAGGCTAAAATCCCTGAAGATGAGGGACTTACCATTCCCAGGACTATAAGTCTAACAGAATCCTGTGTCATTCTATTAACATATTTTTAACCTGTACATATGTCTAAAACAAAAAAAAAAAAAGAATCAGCATGAGCTTTGCACATATAGGATATAACTCCCTGTAGAAATAGAAGTCACCAAACATCAACTCATGTAATAAACATCTAACATCATCATACATCACATGCCTCTGATCATATGTATATGTCTATCTGTGCATCTAAGTACCATAAACATCCATCCTTATACAAAACTATGCAAAATAAAACTGTCTAACATCAATACATCTCAGGAACCAAGGGCAAAAGAGGATCAGAATCTCTACAAGGGGGATCTCTCACAGGTCGAAGTCAATATCATCTGGATCAAATCTCCGAAACCCGGCATCGGAGGAGGGGGGTAACTACTCGAAGCACCACCATCCTGCAAGAAAGATAGAACCAAAATCAGCCGCAAGCAAAAGGAACTAAGCAATAGCAGAGCAATAAGGAGCAAAGAGAGAATAACTTACCCCCCCACCACCCATCTGAGATAACCGAGCCGTCAGGGAAGCTACCTCGACCTGGTACTGGTCCCGCTCCATCTGGTACTAGTCTCTCTGGTCTCTCACAGCAGTAAACTCGGCCTGGGGCACATATCCTCCAGCACGGCGCCACAAGTCAACCACCTCCTGGCCAACAGCGTACCCGCCGACTACTACCTCAAACCGGATGAAGGCACCAACAGAATGAGCCCCAAAGTGCGTAGCATAATCCGTATCCGGAGGGAGCAAGAACTCGGCACCTCGCTGACGCTCCTGATAAGGAATGGGCACTCCCGCCACCAGGGCTCCAAACATATACTCTGGCGAAGCCCCTGCTGATCGAAACTCCTTGTGAAACTACCGCCAGTGTCGCTCTCCAAGGTAGGACTCCCAGGTGTCATCACTGAGAAAAGCAGCTCTCGACAAGGACAACTGGACAAGGTACCGGACTGTCTCGTAATGGACTAATTCAATGAAGGGCCGCCATGTCACATCCCTCGCCTCAATCAACTCCAGGTTAGCCCGGAGCGTCACGAAGTCAGTAATCTCCGATCGCTGGGCTACCTGGTCACGAGCCCACCTCAAGGCACGAGAATAGAGATCATCCTCAACAACTACAGGACGATGCACCGCGTTACTCGTAACTCCACCAGACAAGGAAGGGCCAAAAGCTAGTCATACTGCCCCAACGAGAAGAAGTCCAAACCCGCATCGATCGAAGAAAGCAGCCAAAAGAAAAGGACCCCCAGTCCAACTTAGACAAAGCTCCTAGATCGGCTACTATACTCACCAAACGGCACGGCACGAGTGACTTGTTGTTGTTGCAGAAGCAGCTAAAGATGATGTACAACACAAGTCGCCGTCTCATGATATCCCGCCTGGCAGGCGATGGCTCAATAGCAAAAGTACGCTCACCCTGACTAATCCAAGAGACTGGGAAGGCAGAACGCTCAGCCTGAGGCAAGTCCAACAGCAAACAAGCCTCGTCCCTGCTGACTGGGTGCAGGGTGATCCGCCGGCCGACAAAGGAAAGTCCTGTAATAATCGCCTAATCTAAAGGAGTGGGGCCTAACTTGAAGCCGACAAAATGGAAGGTCCCAGTCTCCCCGAACCACCTCTGGACAAGTGCCAGTACCAAATGCCGGTTCGGGCGGTTAGCCTGTAATCCCATAAAGGCACCAAACCCGATCTCTGCCAAGAAGGCGCGGTATGATGGGGCAGCCTGCTGCATGGTCACAAACACCTGATGAACAGCCCCTCGAAAAGCTGTGTGTACCCGCGGAGGTGGCAAATGCTGTCTGGAATATACACTAGGATGATAGGCCAGATCCCCGAAAGGTGGGACATCTAGTATCTGCAAATCTCCCAAGTCGACGTCTGTCTGCCTATGCCTGGAAGAAGCTCTCCCATAGCCGGTCACCTGGTCCCCAAGGCCCGGTACCTCCTCCTTGGCGTCAATCTCCTCGGCAAAAGCCCGCTCAACTGGAGGAAAAGGGTCAACAGGTAGTCTACTCCCCTGCCCGCTCTGGCTGGATGAAGATCATCCGGTAGATTGTCGACTACCTCTAGATCGACTAGAACCGCCAGCAAAATCGGTCCGGGCCGCCTTCCCCGAGCGGCGTCTCCTCTCGGAACCGTCATCACCTGCGTCTGCCATCCTGAAAAGGTAAGCCAAGGTAAGTGATGTTTAAATAACAGTAAAATAAAACAAACGAATAACACAAAACAAATAAAGAATTTTGAATAACAAATCAAAAACAAAATTTTCATGCATCTGGATTTTCCAACTCCAAATCACATCTCAAGGGTTCTCTACCTTTTTCCTTCAAAAAAGATTTTATTTCCAAAACTTTAATCAACTCTTTTCTTAATTTCTAAAAATTTCGGCAGAGTCTCGTTTAAAAATGGCCCCTACAACGCCCATGACATCAACACAAAACACGAAATATGCACCTTCCAACGCCACAATCACATAACAATGGCACCCGTGCACACTTTTCAATTTTTCAAAATTTTCAAAACTCATGTTTTATTTTTCAAATAAATCAATGGTTTTCAAAAGGCTTCCAAAATTTTTCAAAATCACCTCAAATGTTTTCAAAATATTCCTACATTTTTCCAAATTTCAAACTTCAAAAATTTCATCAATTTCTTGAATTTTCTAATTTTTTCTAACTTTCTAAATATTTTTCTATTTTTCAAAAAATCAAAAATTCACCGAGTCTTCAAAAAATCACGAAACTTCATACGGTTGTTAAATACATTTTTCTAAGGCACATTGCACAAAAACATAGCTAGAGAACCCAATGCCCAAGTCTGTAGGAACAAATCCCCTAGTCCTGCAGAAAACCCTCTTCACATATTCATGAAAAATCACTCAAATTCAATCAAACAACCATCAAAATGCAAAAACAACAACACCAAAGTGTTCAAAACATATCAAAACATTAATTTCCACTATTCACATGATTCAAACAAAGTTCTATACATCAAAATTAACAAAATTTGAAAACTCACCCTTTGGAAGTTTTCCGGCGAAATCTTGTCCTCCGGCGACTTTTCCGGCGTCGTGGTCTCCTTCCGGCAATCACCCATGGTCTCCAAGGAGTGCTCCTTCAATGTCCAAGACGGATTCCTCGCTATGCCTCACAAATTTGCAAAAAACTCTTCAAATCCCGTGGGTGTTCGAACCAGAAATTTTCTGGTTTAACTTTAAGCCTGGCGCCACTAGCAGAGGTGCCAGTTCCTTTTTGCCAAAGGCGCCACTAGTAGTGGCGCCAGTTATAAATTCTGGGCAGTTTTGCCCTTTTTCCCGCCAAAACTCGTTTTCGAAGGCCTTTTTGGCCCATTATCCATTTTCGACCCTCGTTGTCGAAAGATTTCCAGTGTTCGTCCCTCCGACTGCCTCGCGGTCAACATGGGACTCTTACTCTTATCGTTTTCTGTCTTTGACAAGCAAAGACAGAAAAAGAGGGGCAGCTGTAAGCACCCCATTCTTAACCGCTCGGCAGTCTACACTCCGTCCAGACTTGTTTTCAAGTCATAGTGGGCATATTCCAATTGAAACCAATCCTCTAGGTCCAAATTCCGTCTTTCCATCGCTTCGTGAGCCTGTCAGGCCCAAATAGAGGCAAAATGACCAAAATGCCCTTAGGGGGCATTGACCTTTCCTTTCCAATTCCAATCCCTCTCTCGAGCCAATTTATTCCTCGAGACGGTCCGAGTAGCGAAACTACTCACAAAACCGTTAGAGTAGCGGAAATACTCACAAAACCGTTAGAGTTGCGAAAATACTCACAAATAGGTCGATATAGGGAATTGGCAACAAACCCCTGTGTCACGACGACCGCCATTAAAGTGGCAGAAACACTCACAATCTAGGCACGTCTCTTCGGAGACGGTAAGACCCCTTTCCAATCCTACTCTCGAGACAGTTTATTCTTCGAGACGGTTCCAATCCAGGCACGTCTTTTCAAAGACGGTAAGACCCGTTTCCAATCCCACTCTCGAGACAGTTTATTCCTTGAGACGGTTCCAATCCAGGCACGTCTTTTCGAAGACGGTAAGACCCTTTTCCAATCCCTCTGTCGAGACAGTTTATTCCTCGAGACGGTCCGAGTAGCGAAATTACTCACAAAACCGTTAGAGTAGCGGAAGTACTCACAAAACCGTTAGAGTAGCGGAAATACTAACAAAACCGTTAGAGTAGCGGAAATACTCAACTGTTAGAGTAGCGAAAATACTCACAAAACCGTTGGAGTAGCGGAAATACTCACAAAACCGTTGGAGTAGCGGAAATACTCACACAACCATTAGAGTAGCGAAAATACTCATAAATAGGTCGATATAGGGAATTGGCAATAAACCCCTGTGTCACGACGACCGCTGTTAGAGTGGCGGAAACACTCAAAACCCAGGTCAACACCAGTGTTTGTTAACCCACTCTGGTGAAAAATGACCAAATTGTCCCTTGGACCTTTTCCGAGACTTTCCGGTCAAGATGACCATTTTGCCCCTAAGCGTCCGAATGCCCCGGGAACCACACCGGCTCTGAGTATCAAACCGGTAACCCTCTGAGAATAATTTTTATAGTGTTCTCAACCTTCCTTTACCTTTCCGGATCATTCCGAGCCAGTTCCGGCCAACCCGGTACAAAATGACCGTTTTGCCCCTGGAGGGCCGGTCTCCTTCTTCGACCATACCGGCTCTGGGTATCAAACCGGTAATGTCCCGAGAATACTTTTTATAGTATTCTCAACCTTCCTTTACCTTTCTGGATCATTCCGAGTCAGTTCCGGCCAACCCAGCACAAAAAGACCGTTTTGCCCCTGGAGGGCCGGTCTCCTTTTTCTCCCACACCGACTCTGGGTATCAAACCGATAATCTCCTGAGACAACTTTTTATAGTAATCTCAACTACCCTTTACCTTTCTGGATCATTCCGAGTCAGTCTCGGCAAACCCGATACAAAATGACCGTTTTGCCCCTGGTGGGCTAGTCTCCTTTTCCGACCACGCCGGCTCTGGGAATCAAATTGGAAATCTGTGGGAACATTCTAAATAATTTTTCCAGATCCCAAGTCTTCTCCTGGGACAGTCCGAGTTTGTCCCAGCAGTTTCCCAGTCTGATTGACTGTTTTGCCCGTAAGGGCCCGGTCAACCTTTCTGACCCATTTTGTCCTCACTTTTCAAGTCAAATACCTCCAGGACACTATTTTACGTGTTCCTGCTCCTTTCTAACCTTCTGGGTCATTCCTGGCTCCCTCAAATCATTCCCGGACTTTCCGGAGTCGCTCCCTGTGAAGCCAGGCTAAAAATTGCATGGTAATCACTAGTACAGGCGCCCAAATCTAGTCAAAGATACGTTGCTTGCTGACCTTAAACCTTTCCTAATTGGCTGGCGCCACTAGTAGTGGCGCCAAGCCAAAAAATGGCCAGGCGCCACTCCTAGTGGCGCCAGTGTAAAGTTTGCCCTAGCGCCACTGCAACAGGTGCCAAGTTTGTCCAACTTCTATAAATATAGAGCCTCATTCAACGTGAAAGGGGTCTGCAAACTTAACCTAAAAATCCTATATTTCGATATACAGAGCTCGAGCACCTCCAAAACCCTAGCCTCCCTAGGTTCTCCCAAACCCTAGCCACTATACACAAACCCTAGCCTCCTATACACTCATACACTCCCCCATACACTCATACACTAGCCTTCAACCATCCTTTGAAGACTTGAAGAGCTGCCATCTAAAGCTTGAAGACAACTCTTGAAAACTGAAGGTGAAGATCAAGACAAAGACCGAAGACCGAAGACAGCGCGACGCGTAAAATAAAGAAGACATACGGGAGGCTTTCTCTTTAATTTTCTGTACTTCCCCCTCTCTCTTCTCTCTCCAACCCACTTGGGTTTTCTCTATTTTAATCCCCCATCTCTTTCCCCCCCTTTCTTTGCATACTTGAAACAAGGGGATTCCCGGTCCATGTGTAGGATTGGGCTATTGGAGAGTCACCGTGTCGGGGGCTTTCTTCTAGTCTAACCAAAGACCACGTGGGTCCGGCCCCCTTGATTATGTGGTGAAGCCTTAACCTTGTATGTTCACGACCCCAAATTGCATTGTGCATATCATAGTCTTGCATCTTCCAAAAACCGTTTTCAAAGTTGTTTTTCAAAACATTTTCAAACTTGTTTTCAAAATTGCGTCAAAATCTCTTTTTCAAAAACATGTTTTCAAAACCACAATTCTAGGGTGATTCTAGCCTTTCCATGGCTAGGGTTGCTTTAGGAAAGTGTTACATTAAAAGTGACCTTTTTGGTCTATATTTTCAAATCTTATTGTTTTCCAAAACCACTTTCTTAAAGTGGTTCTAGCCTTCTTATGGCTAGAATCGCTTTAGGAAAATGAGACGTTTTCATACTTTCTAAAAACTCTCTTTTCAAAAAGTCTCTCTTCCTAAAAATCTCTTTTTCAACATACTTTCTTAAAACTCTCCTCTCCAAAATTGTTCTCAAAAACTCCCCTCCAAAATCTATTTTTCAAAACCCCCTTTTCCAACTCCTTTCCAAAACTCTTTCTCCTAAAAATTCACCTTCCTAAAAACTCTCTCCAAAAACCTTTCTAAAAAACTCTCTTTCCAAAATCCCCTTCTAGAAATTCTCCTCTAAGATTTTCCTTCTAAAATCTACGTTTCTAAAAACGCACTTTCCAAAAACTCTTTCCTTAGAGCCCAAGTCAAGCCCTAGAACCCACAATTAGGAAACCCTAAATTTTCTTCCCAAAAACATGGTTTTCAAACTTTGCCCCAAACCTAGGTTTCCAAAATCTCTTGTTTTCACATCAAAACTATACATGTTTCCAAACCTCTTTTCTACGTTAAAATTCCACACTTTCAAAACTAGGGTTTCTAGAATCTCCCTTTCCAAATCTTTGCCAAATCAAATCTTCCCTTTAAGAAACCAAATCCAATTTCCCCGTTTAGGAAACTAGATCCCATCCTCCGTTTTTGAAAACAAAATCAAATCTTTTCTTTTAGAAACCAAATCCAATCCCTTCCTAATCCAAAACCTTTCTTAATTCAATTCCTTCCTAAACCATAAGTTTCTTAAACTTAAACTTTATATCTTTCCTTAAATTTCAAAATCCAACTCTTTCCTAATTCAACTCCTTTCTATTCTTTCACTTTCCTAAATCTTAAGTTTCCAAAACTTGAACATAAAAATCTTTCTTAAATTTTAAAATTCAACTTTCAAATCTTTCCTTAAACATTAAACTTCCACATCTTTCCTAATTCAACCCTTTCCTAATTCTACCCTATTCTCAAATCTTAACTTCTTAAACCTAAGTTTTCAAACCTTTCCTAAACTCAAGCCTTTCCTAATTTCAAGACTTTCTAAAATTCAAACTCTAGAACTTTCTAAATCCTAAACTTTCTAAATTTCAAATCTTTCTAAAATTCTAAGCTTCCTAAATTCAAAACTTTCTTAAGTTAAATCTTTCTAAACCCAAATCTTTCTAAACTCTAAACTTTCCAAAACTTCAAAATCTTCCTAAATCTAAGGCTTTTCTAAATTCAAAACTTTCTTAATTCAAACATTTCCTAAACTGAAAAC
Organism: Euryodendron excelsum; assembly: GCA_033060915.1. NCBI lineage: Eukaryota > Viridiplantae > Streptophyta > Magnoliopsida > Ericales > Pentaphylacaceae > Euryodendron > Euryodendron excelsum. The sequence continues at coordinate 21,138,447 of CM065379.1, forward strand.
TTTCCTTTTTCAAACCTTTCCTAAAACAAAACTTTCTTATTTTCAAAACTTCTTTGTTTTCAAGCTTTCTAAATTCAAAACTTCCCTTTTTCAAAATATTACAAAATTCAAAACTTTCTTAACTTGAAACTTTCTAAATTCTAAGCCTTTCTTAAACTAAACTTTTCCTAATTCAAAACATTTCTAAATTCAAAACTTTCCGATTTTCAAAACTTTCCTAATTTGGGAACTTTCCTAATCTTAAAACCTTTCCTTTTTCGAAAACTTTCTAAACTCGAAACTATCCAATTTTCAAAACTTCCCTATTTCAAAAAATTTCCTAATCTGAAAACTTTTCTAAATTCAATACTTTCCCATTTCAAAACTTTCCTAAAGTTGAAAACTTTCTTAAACCTAAAACTTTCTTAATTCGAAACTTTCCTAATCTAAATCCTTTCCTAAATCTTCCAAGTCCAACATTTGAGTCAAATCTTTCTAAATCTTTCTAAATCTCAAGTCTTTCCTAAGTCTCTTCTCTTTCCTAAGTCTAGGCTTTCTTAAACCTTCTCTTTTCCAAAACAAGTCCAAATCTATCTTTTCAAATCAAAGTTCAATCTTTTCTAAAATTTCAATTTTCAATCTCCTCTCCTAATTTCAAATCAAATCCAATTTTTAATTCAATCTCTTTCTTCCAATCCAATCTCTCTTTTCAATCGGACTCCGGTCCGAACTACGACTGACCTGATTCCCCCAAAGGGATACGTAGGCAACCTTCATAGGTGCGGTCACAACATTTTTTTAAACTTTCAATTCCACCCTCATGGGTGTGGTTTTCAAAATCTTTTCAAATCTCAAATTCCAATCTATTTTCAAACTTCCAATTTCAAATTTCTATTTCCAAATTTTCAAACTTTCCAATTTCAATTCCATCTCTTCAAATCTATTTTCAAATCAAATCAATCTCTTTTTAGATTTATTTTTCAATTCTTTTCTATTGCACTTGCATATCATGCATCATATTTTTCAAACATTGCTTTTCTAAAGTGAAATAGGATTGAACACGTGTTAGTTAAAGACTCTCATAGGTGAATCTAGGGTAGATTGACATGTAGGTACTGAAAGGGCAGGGTAGGGTGATAGCTTAGTGCGTCTTCCCTACACGTAACCAACCTCCGAACCTAGATCACTGATTTCAAAGACCAAAAGGAGTTATTTTTCTAAAAAGGGCTAAATGTTTTCCAAAGGTTGTCAAACAACTTGTTTTCCTAAAAAACCTTCTCTTGAGGAGATATTTTTAAATCATTTTCCAAAACCCTAAGTGTAGTTTTCGGATTATGCTTAGTTTTTTAGGTGACCTAACTCACCTTAATCAAGTTAGGTGGCGACTACGAATCTTTTTCAAAAGCCCTTTATTCAAACCTGTTTTTAATTCAAACCTAGTCGCACTCATTCTTCTAGGAGGGTGAGTTCTAACGAGATAGTACAACATTTTTCCCGCTTGTGTGAGTATTCCTTGAGTGCAAAAAATCTGGGCGCGACAATTATGTTGTCCCAAAACACACCCCATGGAAGTATCTAACACTAACATGTACAACAACAAAGGGCGCGCCGGGGTTGGTGCCACTAGTACAGGAGGATTCCGCAGGTATTCTTTGATTTTCTCAAAAACTATTTGACAATTATCATCCCACTCTTTTGGAACGTCTTTCTTAGAGAGTTTGAAAACAGGTTCGCACAGATGGGTCATTTGGGCAATGAATCTGCTGATGAAGTTTAACTTTCCCAGAAAGGACCGAACCTCCTTTTTCCCCTCTTAGTGCTTGCATTTCGACGATGGACTTAACTTTGGCAGGATCAACCTCTATCCCCTTTTCATTGACTATAAACCCCAGTAACTTCCCTAAAGATACTCCAAAGGTGCATTTGGCAGGATTTAGCTTAAGATGATACTTACGAAGACGGTCAGACACCTTCTGTAGGTTAAACGGGTGGTCTTTTCACTGTCTGGACTTGACAATCATGTCATCCACATAAATTTCTACTTCTTGATGCATCATATAATGAAATAAGGTTACCATGGCTTTTTGGTAGGTTGCCCTTGCATTGCGAAGTCCAAATGGCATAACTTTATAACAATACATTCCCCAGGGGGTGATGAAAGCAGTCTTCTCTCGATCCTCTTCAGCTAGCTTGATCTAATTGTATCCTGAAAAACTGTCCATGAAAGAAAACATTTCGTGACCGGCCGTGTTGTCAACAAGCAAGTTTATATGTGAGAGAGGAAAGTCATACTTTGTACTGGTCTTGTTGAGGTCCCGAAAGTCAATACACATCCGCACCTTACCGTCCTTCTTGGGTACGGGGACAATATTAGCCAGTCATTGGGGATACTCTATACCTTCAGAAATCCTGCCTGGAACTGCTTAATCACTTCTTCTTTGATCTTCAGGCTCTATTCGGGCTTCAATCTTCTCAATTTCTGCTTAAAGGGTTTCATCTGCGAGTCTAGAGCTAATCTATGTTCAACAATGGATTCATTCAGCCTAGGCATGTCTTGATAGGACCAAGCAAAAACATCTAGGTATGCATGCAATAGTTCCAATAATTCTCCACGCTGCCATTGATCTAGGCTTGTACCGATTCTAAGTTCTTTTGGATCCCCTGTATTCCCCAAATTAACAGTTTTTGTTTCCTTAATGTTTGGGGTACTACGGTTCTCATGTTTTTCTATTTGTTCCTGAATTTCCTCTGGCACCTCTTCTAAATAATTTACATCTTTTGCAATTCCCAGTCGTTGGTAATCAAACTCGGTGTTAAAGTCATTATTTATCAGGATCGGCATTCTCTAGATTAGTTGAGTAAGGCGTCAGATGCAAGGGTCCCTGGCATGAAAAATAGTGGGCAATGAATCAAATAAAAAGAAATATTTTTCCATTAATAATAACTTGATTTTAAAAGTTAAGACAAGTAAATTAAAAGGACAAAGTTTGCTTTTTGCAAATAGCTACTCTGGGATTTTGCTCTAGCGAGCCCAGTACCGAAACTTGCGAGCACGGATGATATCCTCGCTGGCCCAATTATGCAAGTTCTCGCTTGGTAGCATTGCTTGAATGGACCCATCTTGCGTTATTCCAATGTCGGTCATCATGACGGGTGCTTCTTCTTGAACTTTCCTCTTCTTTAGGTTCCCGTCTAGCGTAGACATTCCTTTCCCCATATCTAACTGCCTAAATTGGTCTGAGAGCTCTATGACAGCTTTCTTGTCAACTCTTTTCTTCTGGACTGCTTCTCTTCTCTCCTTTCTTGTAGGTTCATATCCCAACCCAAAGGTAGGTTTAGCTGACGGTATTTCTACGACCTCAGGCCTTCCTTGTAAATATTTCCCTAAGCCTTTTCCTCGATGAAATCCGTTTATTTTGAAGTACCACACTATCATCTAAGAATTTCGGGAATATTTCGGCTCCACTTGATCTTTCTTCTGCACGACAGTGATATATTTGAACGATTGAATGCAGGAGGACGGTTCAGTGTCAAATGCAACAATATCAGCTTTGTATATGGCGAATTCTTTCTTAGCGAAAATAGAAATCAGCTTGGAGCCCATGATGAACTCGACTTTCTGATGAAGGCTAGAAGGAACTACACCCGTCGAATAAATCAAGGCCATCCTAACAGTAAATTGTAGACAGCCGAAATATGCAAGACTTGGAACTTGATTGTAAAGGTTACTGGTCCTATCTCAATGGGCATTTTAATTTCCCCCATAGCTTCCCTTCGAGAACCATCAAAGGCGCGAATGACCATACTGCTGTTATTCAAATAAGTTTGGTCCATTCTAAGCCTTTCTAGGGTAGAATACGGGCACACATTCAAATCCGACCCATTATCTATCAATACTTTGGCTACCATTTTTCCTCTTGTTCCCACAGCGATATGCAGAGCACGAGTGTGGCCCATTCCGTCAGTAGGAATCTCGTCATTGAAGAAGGTAATGATGTTTGGTGCCATGATGAGGCTCACCATGTTATGTAGGTTATCTAGCGTGAAATTCTCGGGCACATGAGCATCCTTGAGGACCTTTAGCAAAGCATCTCGGTGTACTTCAGAAGTGAGCAACAAGCCTAACATTGAAATATGAGCTGGGGTTTTTCTAAGTTGTTCCATGATGTTATAGTCGACCTTTCCAAGAGCTTTGGTGAATTTTGACATCTCCTGATCTATCAGTTGATTGGAGCTTTCCCCCTCTTTATCTTTCCCTTTCCTTTTTCTTTCCACTTCAGCAGAGGTGTAGAGCCTTCCTGACCGAGTCATCTCCCCTATTTCTGCTACAGGTTCTTCGATGCTTTTTTCAGGTGGGCAATTCTATGGGACGTTATGAAGATTGGATATTGGCGATTGGGTTATAATGGAAAGAGTTATTCTCGGGTTCACGAGCAAAGGGATTACCATAGGTGAAGGGTTGGTGAGGACGGGCAAGGTGGTGGGCACAATTGATTTCTTTGGCAAGACTACGGGTAACATAGGTCATACGGCTCCTTGGGTGTCGTCTTGAGGTTCAGGCCTAGCCACAGCGACCATAGGTTCAGGTTCAAACAATGGAGTAAGGATAAGGCGGTAATGAGGGGGGTTAGGTGAGGTTTCTATAGTTAGGTTCATGTCGGGTTGGTGAGATTGCATGGTTAGGAAGGAATGGTCTTGGTATTTGGGTTTCTCTAGGGTGTAAGTTATCCCTTCTGGAATTACGACAAGCGGGTTACGTAGGGTGCCTCTGCTAACATTCGTGCTTTTCAACGGTATGTTCTCCTGAAGCTTGTGAACCATGGCCTTCACTATTACGAAAGATATTGGACTAGTATTCATTTCCCTTGCCTATAAAAATAAGGACAACAGTTGCAAGTTAGAATTTGGTTCTTGGAGGGTTCTATGCAATGCATGCCCTAGGGTGCCCCTCTTTTAGGAGGGAAGCTAAACATGGTGAATTGGCTCACTTTTGGAGATAGGGGATTTACCCATGTATACAGATACCTTACCATCAAGGGGGGAACTTTCATCCATTCATGCATCCATCCATCCATTCATTTGTAGAAAATAAAGAGATACATTTAACTTTGAATTTAATATACAAAAGAATTGAAATACATTTTAATAGGGGGAGGGGGAACATTTTTCCTTGGGGTTACACCTATCTAGTTTTACATAAGAAAGTCCTAAACTACTCTTGAGTCTTCAGATTTGCCTTCTCTAGATTCGGTGTCGATGAAGTCGCTGAGAAACCTTGTTGACTAATTGCCCCTTGTCTTCTTGGCAACCCTATCTCCATGAGCATAGAGGGATTGGGGCACCTCTTATGGAATGAATTGATGTGCAAGCCATGATTCCTTAGGGTTACATGGAAACCCTTAGGGTTTGGGTAGGTTTAATGTAAGGGAGAGTGAACTAGGTGTCACTCTCTTTGGGTTGATCATATACATGAAAATGTAGTGAGTTGAGTTACTTGGAACTCTCATCTTAACATGGAATATACAATACATGAAAATGGATGCATAAAGAATAAGGAAAGAGAATGCAATGGTAAAGTAAACATGCATGCATGAGCAGTTAGACAGGCATTATAACAGTAAGAATACAGTCATTATAACAACAGGAATAAACAGATATAAATGAAAGTAAGAGCAATTGCCCTTTCCTCCATGGTTTTGAAAATGGTGCATATGTCTTAAATCTGACAGAGATTCAGCTATGCAAGGTGTCTATATGAGCATGAGGTTAAGGGTTCACTAATGCGTCCTAAAAAGGCTTGGTCCCCGGATCTTCAAACCTAGGCCCACTCCCCGAGGTGGTGCCATGATCGGTTGGTGATCCGAGCAGGGGAACCATCAAGAGGCCATAGGCGAAGAAACTGACACAGTATTTTGCCCACAACCAATATACCGTTCCCCTTCTCTAACTAGAAAGGTCATATCAGGGTAAAAATGCAAGTATGTAGAATGCAAGTGCACATGCTGTGTGTGTGTGATTTTTGAAAGCAGAGGAAAGAGCCCAACAACACTCATTCATCCTGTTCATCACATTAATGCATAGCAGTTAATAAAATTTAAACAAAAAACGCACCTACAAAACAAAGATGCAAGAGTTAGTATGTGGATGGCAAACATAATACAAGATAATATGAATGGAGTTAAATGCATGTTTTTTAAAATAACTTTGAAAATTTGATTTTGAAAATTGAAAGTAGATAGAAGTGGACAAGTTAATCGAAGACTCTACATAGGTGAAGGGTGAAGAGACATGACTATGGCCTAACCCTCTAAGTGTCCCCAGTGGAGTCGTCAGTTGCCGCGCCCAGATTTTTCGCACTCGAGAAATACAAACACAAGCGAAAAAAATACTGTACTCTCTCGTTGGAACTCATCCTTCTAAAAGAATGAGTGCAACTAGGTTTGAATTGAAATTTTGACTTGAATAAAGGGCTTTTGGAAAACATTTGGAGTCGCCACCTAACTTGATTAAGGTGAGTTAGGTCACCTAAAAACTAAGCACAATCCGAAGACTACACTTAGGGTTTTTGAAAATACTTTCTCAAGAGAGTGTTTTTAAGAAAGCAGGTTGTTTGGCAACCTTTGAAAAATATTTAAGCCCTTTTTTGAAAATAACTCCGTTTTGATCTTTCGAAAATAGTGATCTAAGTTCGACAATTGGTTACATGTAAGGAAGACGCCCTAAGTCATCACCCTACCCGGCCCTTGCAGTATCTACATGTCTATTCACCCTAAATTCACCCAATAAAGTCTTCAATTGATAGATGTCCAAAACTATCCACTTTAGAAAACAATGTTTAAAAGAATGATGCATGATATACAAGTGCAAGAAAAGAGAGTTTGAAAATAAATTTGGAAATAGATTTGAAAAGAACTTGATTTGATTTTAGAAAAGAGATTTGAAGAGATAGATTTGATTTTGAAAGAAAGTTTTGGAGATTGAAAATAGAGATTTGAAAATAGAAATTTGAAATTGGAAGTTTGAAATAGATTATGAAATTAGAAACTTGAAAAAGGTTGTAACCGCACCCATGAGGGTTGCCTACGTATCCTTTTTAAGGAATCAGGTTAGTCGTAGTTCGGACAAGAGTCTGATGGCAGATAGAAGGTATGATTGGAATAAAGAAATTTTGATTTGGAATTTGAATTGGAAGATGAGGAAATCAAGATTAAACTCAGACCTAGAATTGTACTGGAAAGAGGATTTGACCCTTGGAAGAGAACTTCGACTAGATTTGGAAAAATAGAATTTTGGGAAACCTAGACTTAGGAAAGATGAGATTTAGGAAAGACTTGAGGTTGAAGAAAGATTTGACTCGAATGTTTGACTTGGAAGATTTAGGAAAGATTGGATTTAGGAAAGACTAGGATTAGGAAAGGTTCTGTTTTAGGGAAGTTTTTTAGGAAAGTTTCATTTTAGGAAAGCGTCATTTTAGGAAAGTTTCGATTTAGAAAAGTTACATTTTAGGAAAGATTTCAAATTAAGAAAGTTTAAGATATGAAAGGTTTTGAAATTAGAATGTTTTGAATTTGGAATGTTTTGAAATAGGGAAGTTTTGAAAGTAAGAAAGTTTTGAGTTTAGAAAGTTTAGAATTTAGAAAGTTTAGGGTTTGGAAAGGTTTGAGGTTTAGGAAAGATTTGGAAGCTTAAAGTAGAAGAAAAGATTTAAAAGTGTAAGTTTTGGAAACTTAAGGTTTAGGAAAGTACAAGATTAGGAAGGATTGGAATTTTAAAAGATTTGGATTGTGTTTCTAAGAAGAAGTGTTTTGATTTTGTTTCCAAAAATGGAGGATAGGATCTAGTTTCCTAAACGGGGAGATTAGATTTGGTTTCCTAAAGAAAAGATTTGATTTGGCATAGAATTGGAAAGATAGAGTTTTGAAAATCCTAGATTTGGGAAGACTATAGTCTTGATGTAGAAAATAGGTTTTGAAAATATATATAGTTTTGGTACAGGAAATAAGAGGTTTTGGAAACATAGGTTTTGAGGCCAAAATAGAGAATTAGAAATCATGTTTATGGGAAGGAAAATTAGGGTTTCCTAATTATTAGCTCTAGGGCTTGCCTTGGACTTCAAGGTAAGATTTTGGAAAGTAGAATTTTAGAAAGGGAGACTTTTGGAAAGAAATTCTAGAGAGGAGTTTTTAGAAAGTGAACTTGAGACGAGTTTTAGAAAGAAGATTTTGGAAGGAACTTCCAGGAAAGAATTTTTAGGAAAGAAATTTTTTATAAGAGATTCCTGGAAAGAGTTTTTAGGAAGGAAATTTAAAGAACATTTTTAGAAAGTGAATTTTGAGGAGAGCTTTTTGAAAAGAAGTTTTTTAGAAAACAATTTTGGAAAGGAATTTTGAGAAGGAGATTGAAGAGAGTTTTTAGAAAGTATGTTAGAAAAGAGATGTTTAGAGAGAGAGATTTTTGAAAAGAAAGTTTTTGGAGAGTTCATAAAAATATCTTACTTTTCTAAAGCGGTTCTAACCATAAAAAGATTAGAACCACTCTAAGATAGTGGTTTTGAAAACAACAAAGAGTTGAAATATGGACCATATTAGTTGTAACACTTTCCTAAAGCAACCCTAGCCATGAAAAGGCTAGAATCAGCTTAGGATTGTGATTTTGAAAACAAGTTTTGAAGAAGAAAATTTTAACATAAGTTTCGAAAACAATTGTGATGCAAGCTTTTGAAAACAAGTTTAAAAACGAATTTTGGAGAGATGCAAAATCATGATATGCACAATGCAAGTTGGGGTCGTAAACATACAAGGTTAAAGGCTTCACCACATAATCAAAGGAGCCGAACCCACGTGGTCTCTGATTAGACTAAAAGAAAGCCCCCAACACGGTGACCTCCAATAGCCTAATCCTACACATGGACTGGGAAGTCCCTTGTTTCAAGCATGCAAGAAAGTTAGGGAAGAAGATGGGGGATTAAAATAGAAGAAATTCCAAGTGGGTTCAAAGGGAGAAGAGAGAGAGGGAGGATGCATAAACTTAAATAGAAAGCCTACCTTGTATCTTCTTTATTTTGCTTTGCTTTGCGCCTTTGGTTTTCTTGCTTTCTTTTCTTGCTTCAGTCCCTGCTTCGCTTCAGTCTTTAGGAACTTGTCTTTGATCTTCGGGAGCTTCGAAGTTGCATTACTTCAAGTCTTCAATGGAGGCTTTGAGGTTAGTGTATAAGTGTATAAGAGTGTATGTGAGTGTATAGGAGGCTAGGGTTTGGAAAACCTAAAGAAGACTAGGGTTTAGGGAGGCTACAATCTCTGTATATCGAATAGTATGGTTTTCAGACTGAGTTTGCAGACCTCCTTCACGCTGGAAGAGGCTCTATATTTATAGAGAGAAGAATGACCTAGCGCCTATTGCAGTGGCACCAGGCCAAAATTCCTAGTGGCGCCGGCCACTTAGGAAAGTTTTAAGATTGGCAAGCAACGTATCTTCAGAAGATTTGGGCGCCTGTACTAGTGACTACGATACAATTTTTAGCCTAGCTTCACTAGGAATGATTTGAAGAGGCCGAGAATGATCCGAAAGGCCAAAAAGAGAAAAGAACCCTTAGAATAGGGTCTCAGGGGTAATAGACTTGAAAAAGGATGTCAAGATTTTGTCGAAATGGTTGACCGGGCCATTAGGGGCAAAACGGTCAATCGGGCTGAAAAGCTGCCAGGAAGAATTCAAAATGTCCCAGAAGAAGACTCAAGGTTTGAAAACATTATTTAGAATGTTCCCAAAGGTTACTGGTTTGATACCCAGAGCTAGTGTGGTTGGAAAAGGCGACCGGCCCACTAGAGGCAAAACGATTATTTCGCACCGAGTTTGCCGGAATTGACTCGGAATAATTTGGAAAGATAATGAAAGGTTGGGAATACTATAAAAATAGTCTCGGGAGGTTACTGGTTTGACACCCTGAGTCGGTGTGGTTCCCGGGACATTCGGATGCCTTGGGGTAAAATGATCATCTTGACTGAAAAATATCAGAATTGGTCCGAAACTGACTGGAGGGCACCTAATCATGCTGGATCATCTTTGAGACGATCTTGGAAGGGTGGACTTACCATTCTGAGGACTTAGGTACTATCTTAAGAAACGTGCCAAAAAATGGCCCTATAGGCAGTTTGGCCATTTTTCATCAAAGTGGGCTAGCAGGCACCAGTGTTGACCTGGGTTTTGAGTATTTCCACCACTTTGACAGCGGTCCCGTGATACAGGGGTTTGTTGGCAATTCCCTATATCGACCTGTTTACGAGTATTTTCGCTACTCTGACGGTTGCAGTGCTTGCTAGTATTTTTGCTATTCTGACGGTTGGTTCACGATCATTCCCGAGACTGCCTGATCTCGGGAAGCTGCTAAATGGACTTAGCGCCTGAGGAATCAACTTTCTCAAAAGGCATGCCAAAATGGACATTTCTACATTGGCGGGCTAGCAGGCGCCAAAGGTGGACCGTTCTACCATCTCGAGGACTTGGGGTCTCGTCCTGGTCGACAGGTTTGAAGGAACTTACCGTTCCAAAGAAACTTTCTCCAGAAAACATGCTAGACAGAATAAACTTACCGCCTCGAGGAATTAACTTTCTCGATGGATGGATTGGAATTGGAATTGGACTTGAAAAAGGGGACTTACCGTCTTCGAGAAGATGTGCCTACTGGAATTGGACCGAACAATGCCCCCAAGGGCATTTCGATCGTTTTGCCTCTATTTGGGCCTTGGGGGCCCACAAAGCAATGGATTGACTAGATTAGGATTGAAAAACTAGAATATATCCATATTAACTTGAACTCAAGTTTGGACGGACCCAAGACTGCCAAGCGAGTAAAAATGGGGTGCTTACAATGTGCAAATTAGGAAATTTCCAAAAGCCTAAGCTATAGGCTTTCCATTGATACAGTCTGATCATCAACAACATCAACCAAAGGTCATAATCGAATGGCTCAAAGAAATATACTTTTAGAAACTTTGAAAGCGTGAGAAAGATGCCTCCCATTTCACGTTTCAAATCCCAATTTTCTAATTATAATGCATTGTCAAACAGTTCACAAAATGCATAAATTAGAGAATTCCTAAAAGCCTTTCCAGAGAGCTTTCTATCGGTGCAGTTCTATCAAGAAGTTCATTTCGTAAATAATACGATCGCATGAATCAAAGACGTTCATTTCGAGAAATCGAGGAACCATATGCTAGATGCTTCCAAAAAGCATATTTTTAAGCTTACTTCCTGAGACATTATCTCCATCAATTGGAATCATCCAAAGCTTTCTAGTGGCACTAAATTTAAGAGAAACTAAAAGAGAACATCACTAATGTGCTCAATTTCTCTAGATCATTCTTGGATGACACTAATATCATGGACAAGCAACCGTAAAAGTTCTCGACAAGGAAGCGTATGCTACATGCAGCCATATTTTGATTAGATCAAGACAAAATTATCGTATAGCCCAAGTTTAGAAAGTATAGGGGTGCCACGTGGCACTCCGCCCATTAGTCAAAGCCAAATCCATTAAGGACATGCGTGGGGCCTTGTGCAGTTTGCCTATAAATAGCAGGCCACCCCCTATGTATTTTAGAGACAAAAATTATAGAGAAATGATGCCAAAATCACTCTAGAAAATCCAAAAATCCATGTAAGTCTCCAAAATCTCAAGTCCTTTAAAGACCAAGCCTCCATTTGAAGCTTTAAGATCCAAGCAATGGTGGATTAAAGATCAAGGTAAAACTCCAAGTTCAACTAAAGTCTTCCCCACTCTCTCTTCTCTCATCTAAAGCTCACTTGAGTTGTTCTCATTTTTAACCCCCATCTTTTCCCTCCCTTTCTTTGCATGCTTGAAACAAGAGAGCTTGTTAGCCATGCCTAGACAAAACCTCACAAGTCCCATGATACTCTAGGACGTCTTGTGAGTCTAGTTGTAAATGGTATGATTTTGAAGCACCTTGTAATGTGATAAAGCTAAGCCTTATATGTTCATATCCTTTACATTATACTTGTTGTGATGTTCATATTATGCATGCTATGAGCTTGTTTTTGTGTTTAATAATTACCTATTATTTCATCTTCAAAGCTTTTCAGAGTTCACCTTTAAGAGTTTTGCAAATTGTCCCTTAAAATCTATTTAAAGTGGTGTTCCTTAGTGTTCTATGTTAAAACCCTAAGTATCTAGACCTTTAGGTGCCTTCAAGACCATTCAACCCCTTAATATGCATGTTTTACAAAACCTATAACTCTCTTGAGTTGGCCTTTCAAGTTGTTTACAAAATCCACAACTCTCTCTTGAGTGGTTTTCTAAAATGTTGCTCTATTAAGTTTGTGTAAAAATGGTTTTCAAAGCAACCCTCTGTTGAGTGATTTTCAAAATATAACTCTCTTCAGTGGTTCTCAAGATATTGCTCTTTTGAGTTTTTGTTAAAATGATTTTCAAAATAACCCTCTCTTAAGTGGTTTTCAAGTTGTGTTACAAAATCAACAACTCTCTTGAGTTGGTTTTTGAAGTTGTTTTATAAAATGCACAACTCTCTTGAGTTGGTTTTTCAAGTGGTTTTACAAAATGCACAACTCTCTTGAGTTGATTTTTCAAGTTGTCTTACAAAACCTACAACTCACTTGAATTGATTCTTCAAAAGAGTTTCACATAAAATCATAAGTTTTCTATATAAAATCATAGTTTTTCAAAGTAATATTTCAAGTTTTATACATGAAATGACACTTTCCAAGTCTTCAAAATCCACTAGGTACAAAACCGTAGTCCAAAACCATATTTGAAAACCCCTAGGTTCAAAATCGTAGTTGAAAACCAATAGGCTCAAAACTCTAGTTCAAAACCACCTTCAAAAATCACTAGGTTTAAAACTAGTTGAAAACCTCCTTTAAAAAACCACTAGGGTTCCAAAACCCTAGTATCTCTCTCTAGGTTTCTAAAACCCTAGTTTCTCTCACTAAGTTTCCAAAACCCTAGTTTCTCTCTCTAGGTTTCTAAAACCCTAGTTCTCTCTTTAGGTCTTAAAACCCTAGTTTCTCTCTAGGCTTTTAAAACCCTAGTTTCTCTCTCTAGGTTCTAAAACCTTATTTCTCTATATAGGTTTTCAAAATCCTAATTTCTCTCTCTAGGTTTCCAAAACCCTGGTCTCCCTCTCTAGGTTTCCAAAGCCCTAGATCAACCTAACCCTAGTTAGTTAACCTTAGGTCAACCTAACTCTAGTTAGTAAACCCTAGGTCAAACTAACCCTAGTTAATACTACCCTTGGTTTACTTAATCCTAGTTAGCAAACCTAGGCTAAGTTGTCTAGCCACAAGTCTCAATTCCAAATCTTAGATTCAAAAATCATTTTCATACTTGTCTTCCAAAATTTCCACTCTATTAAGTATTCGAAAATCATGTTGATAAAACCTTTTCAAATACTTTTGCAATCTTCTCAAATTGTTTTCAAAAGTTCTCTTGAACTTGTCTTAACAAAAAATGGCTAGATGCTTGACATTTTCAAAAACTATGTTCCTAAATATTTTCTAAAACTTTATACTCCTAAGGATGATCCTAACCCGCTCATGGTTAGGGTTTTCAAGAAGAGGTGATATATTAAACGAAACCTTTATAGTTCATATAAGGTTCCATACCCTAAGTATTTTTAAAATCTCTTTCAAAAAGGATTTTTAAGAGTCCAATTCTTAAGACAATCTTAGTCTTTTCTATGGTTAAGATTTTCAAAGGAAAGTGAAATATCAAGTGGGACTGTTATGGTTCACAATAGGGTTCTAAAACCCTAAAATTATCAAAAATATAAAAGTTCCTAGCCTTTTTTCTAAAAAGCCTTTTTTAAAAATCATAACTCTAAGGGAGTTTAGTTTGATTAATAACTGATCTCTTAGATATGATGAAATATTCAAACAAGCCTTTTATAAGGCATAGAAAAGAATTTTCAAAGCGTTTTGAAGACCCGTTGTCAAGAGTTCTTGCTTTATTCTAATCCAAACTCCCTTTTCAAATACCTTAAATCACAATTCCAAAACACCTTACAAAAATTTACTTGAGTTGACTTCAAAACAGTTTTTAAAACTCTCTTGAGTTGATTTCAAAACACTTTCTAAGACTCTGTTGAATTGATGTCAAGAACATTTCAAAACTCCCTCTTGAGTTGAGATGAAAACACTTTCTAAAACTCTCTTTAGTTCATTCTCAAGTCAAAACTCCCTTGAGTTTAAGTTTTAAAACCCTCCAAGGCTCCTTTGAGTCCACTTTTCCAATCGTGCTCTAGCACGAATTACGAATGACCTGATTCTTGCCAAATGAGATACATAGGCAATCTAAACAATTTAGGTGCAAACATATCTTTTCTTTGAAGTCAAAAATCTCTTCAAAACTTTCCGTTCATTTAAAACATTTTTCAAAATTTATTCTAAACTCCTTAACTTCAAAAGTCTTTTTAAAAAATATGCATCATGCATCATTCATCCCTAAAGGAAAGACAAAATCCCGTTTTTAAAATTATATAAGTGGATATTAGGTAACCAGAGATTAGTGAGTGATTTAAGGGTGAATAGACATATAGATACTGAGTATCGGGCGGAGTGAAGTTCTAATCTTAGGATATCTTCCCCACACGTAACTAACCCGAGGACCATAATTTCTAATTCGAAGTCTAACATGGAGTCACATATTCAAAAGGGCTTTAAATTGTTTTTAAAAGGTTGCTAAAAACCTTTCCTAGAAGGCATTTTTAAAAAATCTAAGTTTAGTCTTCGGATTACACTTAGTTTTAAGTGACCTAGAACATCTTTAATTATGTTAGGTGGCGATTCCAAAATTATTTTCAAAAAGTCCTTATTGAAATCAAATTTCAAGATTAAATCCCGTCGCACTTGTTTTTTTAAAGAATGATTTCTAACAGAGAGAGTGTCGATTCTTGCCAAGTTAAGAGATAGGCCCGAGCCGAAAAATTAGGGTGACAAAAACAATCTTCTAAAAAGAAAATAAAAAGTGATCTTGTTGTTGGAAAGATTGAACTATCTAATAACAATGAAAATCAAGAATAAAAGTGATCTTGGCATTTGATGATTCAATTGATTAGGTCATTGACAATCTATTAAGGTATTTCTTAGCTTAATTCAATTCGCCAAACGTGTCATTGAATTAGAAGATTTAGCAATAAAAACCAATTTGGAATCTTTATAAATTCATTTAGATTGTAGAAAATAAATTTTAAGTATTCATATTTGCGATCCAAGCAATCCATATACCAAAACCAATTCGTGCATGAGAGTTACATGGCAATCCCCATACCAAAGTTTAGTTTGTGCATGAGAATTCAAAGATTTGATCATAAATACTTGAGTTCTAAAGAGTCTCACAGGAATTCATCACGATTCATTCTATTAAAAGATGAGAAAAGAAAGAATAGTTGAATACCTTGATAGATCATCAATTCCCAACCAATCTTCACATTCCAAGTCAAAAAAGAAGATTAGCTACTAAAACTCATATTGAAAATTGAATTGAATTGAAGAACATGAATCTGAATAAAAAGGAATTGAACCAAAATGAAAGTCTAAAGTTATTCTACTCTAAAAATTGGAAAAAATCAGTAATCTAAGCTTCTCTCCCATTCTCCTCTAAATTAGAGCTTAATCCCCCTTTAAATAGGCTAAAAAAACAAAGTATGAGACCTTCAAGCGAATTTTGGGGGTGACGATGTAAGTCACACGTTGTGACCTAATCTCGAAAATCGATGTGTTCATTGTGCTATGTTCTCCTTACTTACATCATATAACTTGATTCCTTTGCTCATATATTGATTAGACTATTCCATTGTTTTAGTAGTGTTTAGTTGCATTATTTGCTATTATTCTTCAGAAACCCAATTCACCCCCCCTCAGGTTGCATATTTGGGCCAATAATTGGTAGCATAGCTACTGCTCTACATTACAGGCTTAACATCCCTAGAGTAGATCCACGGCAACCATGATTGAGAGTTCTCTTAGAGAAGGTCAATCTACCAATAAACCACTTATGTTCAATGGAACAAACTACAATTACTAGAAGAATACAATGAGAATATATATCCAGTTAGTAGACTAAGCGTTATGGAGAATTATTGTTACTGGTCTTAAGATTTCTACCATGATTGTAGAAAAGGAGGTAATTTCTAAACCTAAAAGTGAATGGGATGAGAATGATTTGAACTTTTACAAGCTAATGCTAAGGCCATGGACATTTTATATTGTGCCTTAGATCCCAATAAGTTCAATAGAATATCCATTTGTGAGACTGCCAAAGAGATTTGGGATAGAATAGGAGTGACCTATGAAGAAACCAATCAGGTTAATGAGTCTAAGATTAAGATTCTTGTGCATAACTATGAATTATTTGGAATGAAGACTAATAAATCTATCATTGAGATGTTCACTCGATTTGCTGATATTATTAATGGTTTAAAATATCTTGAAAAAGTGTATCATAACAGTGAACAAGTGAGAAGGATCCTTAGATCTTTGCCAAAGACAAGAGAAGTCAAGGTGAGAGTCATACAAGAAGCTAAAGATCTTAACACTTTTTCTCGTAAAGAGCTTCTTGGATCTCTTATGACTCATGAGCTAACTCAAAAATAAAATGATCAACAAAAAAAAACAAGATAAGATAAAGAAGACTATTGCATTCAAGTTAACTACATCAGATAATGAATATAGAAGTTAAGAAGAGAATGAAGAAGAACTTGCGCCATTACAAGAAAGTCCAAGACATTTATGAGGAGAAAGTGGAAAGGAGGAAAAAGGCTAGATGCAAAGGGTAACTCCCGCAACAAGGATTCAACCATATGAAAGCTTAATGTGCTATGCTAAAGAAGAAAGGTAAATGCAGAAAAGATGTAGCTGTTACTTAGAGTAAATATGAGGGATTAAGCTTAGATGAAAAGTCTGAACCTCAAGAGGTTGCAAACCTGTGTCTCATGGCACAAGACGAAAAAATATATGTATTATCTTCTAAACATTCTGATTTTAGATTGTCGCGCTCAGATTTTTCACACTCGAGGAATACACACACAAGCGAAAAAAGTATTGTACTCTCTTATTAGAACTCATCCTCCTAGAAGAATGAGTGTGACTAGCTTTAAATTGAAAATTTATTTAAATAAAGGGTTTTTGGAAAACATTTAGAATCGCCACCTAACTTGATTAAGGTGAGTTAGGTCACCTAAAAACTAAGTATAATCTGAAGATTACACTTAGGGTTTTTGAAAAATGATTTTGGAAAACACCCTCAAAAGAGGGTTTTTAAGAAAACAGGTTGTTTGGCAACCTTTGGAAAACATTTAAGCCCTTTTTGAAAATAAACTCCATTTTGGTCTTTAAAAACAGTGATCCTAGGTTCGGAGGTTGGTTTCGTGTAGGGAAGACGCACTAAGCCATCACCATGCCCCGCCCTTGCGGTACCTACATGTCTATTCACCCTAGATTCACTTATGAGAGTCTTTAACTAACAAATGTCCAATCCTGTCCACTTTAGAAAAAAAAAATTTTAAAAAAACATGATGCATGATATGCAAGTGCAAGAAAACTAGAGTTAGAAAATAGATTTGGAAATGGATTTGAAAAGAAATTAATTTGATTTTAGAAAAGAGATTCGAAAAGATAGATTTGAAATTGGAAAGTTTTAGAAATAGAGATTTTAAAAATAGATTTTTGGAATTGAAAACTTGAAATAGATTATGGAATTGGAAATTGGAAAGAAGTTATGGAAATAGAAGCTTGAAAAAGATTGTGACCGCACTCATGAGGGTTGCCTACGTGTCCTTTTTGAGGAATCAAGTCAGTCGTAGTTCGAACAAAAGTCCGATAGAAAATAGGAGATTTTCATTGGAAAGAGAAATTGAGTTGGAATTCGAATTGGAAGATTAAGAAATCAAGATTGAACTTAGACCTAGAATTGAACTTGAAAAAGGATTTGACCCTTAGAAGAGAACTTGGACTAAATTTGGAAAGATAGAGTTTTGGAAAACCTAAACTTAGGAAGATAGGATTTGGACTTGAGATTAAGAAAGATTTGACTCGAATGTTGGACTTGGAAGATTTAGGAAAGATTGGATTTAGGAAAGACTCGAATTAGAAAAGTTTCAAAATAGGAAAGTTTCGTTTTAGGAAAGTTTCATTTGGGAAAGTTTTCGTTTTAGGAAAGACTTCGAATTAGGAAAGTTTTGACTTAGGAAAGATTTGAAGATTTATATTTGGAAAGTTAAGATTTGGAAAGGGGTGAAACTAGGAAAGAGTTGAATTAGGAAAGATTTAGAAGCTTAAAGTTTAAGGAAAGATTTGAAAGTTTAAGTTTAGGAAACTTATGGTTTAGGAAGGTAGGAGATTATGAAGGATATGAATTAAGAAAGGTTTAGACTATGAAGGATTGAGATTCCTATTTCCTAAAACAAGGGATTGGATTTTGTTTCTAAAAGAGATGTTTTGATTTTGTTTCCAAAAATGGAGGATAGGATCTAGTTTCCTAAATGGAAGATTGGATTTGGTTTCCTAAATATAAGATTGGATTTGATATGGATTTGGAAAGGAAAGTTTTAGAAACCCTAGATTTGGAAGACTCTAGTTTTGACGTAGAAAAGAGGTTTTTGGAAACTTATGATTTTTTATGTAAAAAAAGAGATTTTGGAAACCTAGGTTTTAAGGCAAGATTGAAAATCATGTTTTTGGGAAGGAAAATTAGGGTTTCCTAATCGTGGGTTCTAGGGCTTGACTTGGGCTCTAAAGAAGAAGATTTTGGAAAGTAAGCTTTTAGAAAGGGAGATTTTTGGAAGGAAAGAGATCCTAAAAAGGAGTTTCTAGAAAGTGAGTTTTGAAGAGAGAGTTTTTGAAAAGATTTTGGGAAAGAGATTTTTTGGAAAGGACCTGGTTACATCCCTTCTAGTTAGAAGGGGGAACGGTATATTGGTTGTGGGTGATTGTTGTGTTAGTTTCTTAGCCTACGGCCTCTTAATGGTTCCCCAACTCAAATCACCAACCTATAATGGCACCACCTCAAGAAGTGGGTCTATGTTTGAAGATTTGGGAACGGAGCTTTCTTAGGAAGCATTAGTAAACTCTCAACCTCATGCTCATGTAGAAACCATACATAGTCAAACCTCTGTCAGATTTAAGACACACAAGTCAATTTCAAACCATGGAGGGCGACTGCTTTACTTTCTTTATCCTTGCCTATTTCTGCTATTATAATGCTTGTATAAATGTTCATATATACATATTTACTTTACAATTGCATTCTTTCTCTATACTCTTTGCATACATGTTCATGCATTCAATATTCCATTCCAAGACAAAAGTTCCAAAGTAACTCAAGTCACTGCATTCTTATGCATATGATCAACCTATAAAGAGTGACACTAAGATCACTCTCCTTTGCATAAAACCTACCAAAACCCTAAGGGTTCTCACGTAACCCTAAGGACTCATGGCATACATTTCAAGTCATTTCATAAAGAAGGGCCCCAATCCCTATATACTCAAGAAGATAAGCTTGCCAAGAAGACAAGGGGCAATCAAACTCAAAAAAGGTGAATCCAAAAACTTAAGAGTAAATTAGAATCTCAAATGTAAATGTAGAATAGGTGTGTAAGCACCCCATTTTTGACTGCTCGGCAGTCTACACTCCGTCCAGACTTGTTTTCAAGTCATTGTGGGCATATTCCAATCGAAGCCAATTCTCTAGGTCCAAATTTCGTCTTTCCATCGCTTCGCGGGCCTGTCAGCCCCAAATAGAGGCAAAATGACCAAAATGCCCTTAGGGACATTGTTCTTTCTTATTCCAATTCTAATCCCACTCTCGAGACAGTTTATTCCTCGAGACGGTCCGAGTAGCAAAACTACTCACAAAACCGTTAGAGTGGCGGAAACACTCACAATCCAGGCACGTCTCTTCGGAGACGGTAAGACCCCTTTCCAATCCCTCTCTCGAGACAGTTTATTCCTTGAGACAGTTCCAATCCAGGCACGTCTCTTCGAAGACGGTAAGACCCCTTTCCAATCCCTCTCTCGAGACAGTTTATTCCTCGAGACGGTTCCAATCCAGGCACGTCTCTTCAGAGACGGTAAGACCCCTTTCCAATCCCACTCTCGAGACAGTTTATTCCTCGAGACGGCCCGAATAGCGAAACTACTCACAAAACCGTTAAAGTAGCAGAAATACTCACAAAACCGTTAGAGTAGCGGAAATACTCACAAAACCGTTAGAGTGGCGGAAACACTCACAATCCAGGCACGTCTCTTCGGAGACGGTAAGACCCCTTTCCAATCCCTCTCTTGAGACAGTTTATTCCTCGAGACAGTTCCAATCCAGGCACGTCTCTTCGGAGACGGTAAGACCCCTTTCCAATCTCTCTCTCGAGATAGTTTATTCCTCGAGACAATTCCAATCCAGGCACGTCTCTTCGGAGACGGTAAGACCCCTTTCCAATCCACTCTCGAGACAGTTTAATCCTCGAGACGGTCCGAGTAGCGAAACTACTCACAAAACCGTTAGAGTAGCAAAAATACTCACAAAACCGTTAAAGTAGCGGAAATACTCACAAAACCGTTAGAGTGGCGGAAACACTCACAATCCAGGCACGTCTCTTCGGAGATGGTAAGACCCCTTTCCAATCCCTCTCTCGAGACAGTTTATTCCTCGAGATGGTTCCAATCTAGGCACGTCTCTTCGGAGACGGTAAGACCCCTTTCCAATCCCTCTCTCGAGACAATTTATTCCTCGAGACAGTTTCAATCCAGGCACGTCTCTTCGGAGACGGTAAGACCCCTTTCCAATCCCACTCTCGAGACAGTTTATTCCTGGAGACGGTCTGAGTAGCGAAACTACTCACAAAACCGTTAGAGTAGCGGAAATACTCGTAAAACCGTTAGAGTAGCAGAAATACTCGCAAAACCGTTAGAGTAGCGGAAATACTCATAAAACCGTTAGAGTAGCAGAAATACTCAACCGTTAGAGTAGCGGAAATACTCACAAAACCGTTAAAGTAGCGGAAATACTCACAAATAGGTCGATATAGGGAATTGGCAACAAATCCCTGTGTCACGACGACCGCCGTTAGAGTGGCCGAAACACTCAAAACCTAGGTCAACACCCGTGTCTGTTAGCTCACTTCGGTGAAAAATGACCAGACTGCCCTTAGGACCTTCTCCGAGACTTTCCGGTCCAGATAACCATTTTGCCCCTAAGCATCCGAACGCCCCGGGAACCACACCGACTCTGGGTATCAAACCGGTAACCTCCTGAGACTACTTTTTATAGTATTCTCAATCTTCTTTTACCTTTCCGGATCATTCCGAGTCTGTTCCGGCCGACCCGGTATAAAATGACCGTTTTGCCCCTAGAGGGCTGGTCTCCTTCTTCGACCACACCGGCTCTGGGTATCAAACCGGTAATGTCCCGAGAATACTTTTTATAGTATTCTCAACCTTCCTTTACCTTTCTGGACCATTCCGAATCAGTTCCGACAAACCCGATACAAAATGACCGTTTTACCCCTGGTGGGCCGGTCTCCTTTTCCGACCACGCCGGCTCTGGGAATCAAACCGGCAACCTCCGAGAACATTCGGAATAATGTTTCCAAATCCTAAGTCTTCTTCCGGGACAATCCGAGTCTGTCCCGGCAGTTGCCCGGTCCGAGTGACCGTTTTGCCCCTCAAGGCCCGGTCAACCTTTCCGACATATCTTATCCTCACTTTTCAAGTCAAATACCTCCAGGACACTATTTTAAGTATTCCTGCTTCTTTCCGGCCTTCCGGGTCATTCCCGGCTCCTCCAAATCAATCTCGGACTTTCCGGAGTCACTCCTAGTGAAGCCAGGCTAAAAATTGCATGGTAGTCACTAGTACAGGCTCCCAAATCTAGTCAAAGATACGTTGCTTGCCAACCTTAAACCTTTCTTAATTGGCTGGCGCCACTAGTAGTGGTGCCAAGCCAGAAAATGGCCTGGCGCCACTCCTAGTGGCACCAGTGTAAAGTTTGCCCTGGCGCCACTGCAACAGGCGCCAAGTTTGTCCAACTTCTATAAATACAGAGCCTCATTCAACGTGAAGGGGGTCTGCAAACTTAACCTAAAAATCCTATATTTCGATATACAGAGCTCGAGCACCTCCAAAACCCTAGCCTCCCTAGGTTCTCCCAAACCCTAGCCACTATACACAAACCCTAGCCTCCTATACACTCATACACTCCCCCATACACTCATACACTAGCCTTCAACCATCCTTGAAGACTTGAAGAGCTGCCATCCAAAGCTTGAAGACAACTCTTGAAAACTGAAGGTGAAGATCAAGACAAAGACCGAATACCGAAGACAGCGCGGCGCGTAAAATAAAGAAGACATACGGGAGGCTTTCTCTTTAATTTTCTGTATTTCCCCCTCTCTCTTCTCTCTCCAACCCACTTGGGTTTTCTCTATTTTAATTCCCCATCTCTTTCCCCCCCTTTCTTTGCATACTTGAAACAAGGGGATTCCCGGTCCATGTGTAGAATTGGGCTATTGGAGAGTCACCGTGTCGGGGGCATTCTTCTAGTCTAACCAAAGACCACGTGGGTCCGGCCCCCTTGATTATGTGGTGAAGCCTTAACCTTGTATGTTCACGACCCCAAATTGCATTGTGCATATCATAGTCTTGCATCTTCCAAAAACCATTTTCAAAGTTGTTTTTCAAAACATTTTCAAAATTGCATCAAAATCTCTTTTTCAAAAACATGTTTTCAAAACCACAATTCTAGGGTGATTTTAGCCTTTCCATGGCTAAGGTTGCTTTAGGAAAGTGTTACATTAAAAGTGACCTTTTGGGTTTATATTTTCAAATCTTATTGCTTTCCAAAACCACTTTCTTAAAGTGGTTCTAGCCTTCTTATGGATAGAATCGCTTTAGGAAAGTGAGACGTTTTCATACTTTCTAAAAACTCTCTTTTCAAAAAGTCTCCCTTCCTAAAAATCTCTTTTTCAACATACTTTCCTAAAACTCTCCTCTCCAAAATTGTTCTCAAAAACTCCCCTCCAAAATCTATTTTTCAAAACCCCCTTTTCCAACTCCTTTCCAAAACTCTTTCTCCTAAAAATTTACCTTCCTAAAAACTCTCTCCAAAAACCTTTCTAAAAAACTCTCTTTCCAAAATCCCCCTTCTAGAAATTCCCCTCTAAGATTTTCCTTCTAAAATCTACGTTTCTAAAAACGCACTTTCCAAAAACTCTTTCCTTAGAGCCCAAGTCAAGCCCTAGAACCCACAATTAGGAACCCCTAAATTTTCTTCCCAAAAACATGGTTTTCAAACTTTGCCCCAAACCTAGGTTTTCAAAATCTCTTGTTTTCACATCAAAACTATACATGTTTCCAAAACCTCTTTTCTACGTTAAAATTCCACACTTTCAAAACTAGGGTTTCTAGAATCTCCCTTTCCAAATCTTTGCCAAATCAAATCTTCCCCTTAGGAAACCAAATCCAATCTCCCCGTTTAGGAAACTAGATCCCGTCCTCCGTTTTTGAAAACAAAATCAAATCTTTTCTTTTAGAAACCAAATCCAATCCCTTCCTAATCCAAACCTTTCTTAATTCAATTCCTTCCTAAACCATAAGTTTCCTAAACTTAAACTTTAAATCTTTCCTTAAATTTTAAAATCCAACTCTTTCCTAATTCAACTCCTTTCTAATCTTTCACTTTCCTAAATCTTAAGTTTCCAAAACTTGAACATAAAAATCTTTCCTAAATTTTAAAATTCAACTTTCAAATCTTTCCTTAAACATTAAACTTCCACATCTTTCCTAATTCTACCCTCTTTTCAAATCTTAACTTCTTAAACCTAAGTTTTCAAACCTTTCCTAAACTCAAGCCTTTCCTAATTTCAAGACTTTCTAAAATTCAAACTCTAAAACTTTCTAAATCCTAAACTTTCTAAATTTCAAATCTTTCTAAAATTCTAAGCTTCCTAAATTCAAAACTTTCTTAAGTTAAATCTTTCTAAACCCAAATCTTTCTAAACTCTAAACTTTCCAAAACTTCAAAATCTTCCTAAATCTAAGGCTTTTCTAAATTCAAAACTTTCTTAATTCAAACATTTCCTAAACTGAAAACTTTCCTTTTTCAAACCTTTCCTAAAACGAAACTTTCTTATTTTCAAAACTTCTTTGTTTTCAAGCTTTCTAAATTCAAAACTTCCCTTTTTCAAAATATTACAAAATTCAAAACTTTCTTAACTTGAAACTTTCTAAATTCTAAGCCTTTCTTAAACTAAACTTTTCCTAATTCAAAACATTTCTAAATTCAAACCTTTCCGATTTTCAAAACTTTCCTAATTTGGGAACTTTCCTAATCTTAAAACCTTTCCTTTTTCGAAAACTTTCTAAACTCGAAACTATCCAATTTTCAAAACTTCCCTATTTCAAAAAATTTCCTAATCTGAAAACTTTTCTAAATTCAATACTTTCCCATTTCAAAACTTTCCTAAAGTTGAAAACTTTCTTAAACCTAAAACTTTCCTAATTCGAAACTTTCCTAATCTAAATCCTTTCCTAAATCTTCCAAGTCCAACATTTGAGTCAAATCTTTCTAAATCTTTCTAAATCTCAAGTCTTTCCTAAGTCTCTTCTCTTTCCTAAGTCTAGGCTTTCTTAAACCTTCTCTTTTCCAAAACAAGTCCAAATCTATCTTTTCAAATCAAAGTCCAATCTTTTCTAAAATTTCAATTTCCAATCTCCTCTCCTAATTTCAAATCAAATCCAATTTTCAATTCAATCTCTTTCTTCCAATCCAATCTCTCTTTTCAAATCAATCTCTTTTCAATCGGATTCCGGTCCGAACTACGACTGACTTGATTTCCCCAAAGGGATACGTAGGCAACCTTCATAGGTGTGGTCACAACATTTTTTTGAATTTTCAATTCCACCCTCATGGGTGTGGTTTTCAAAATCTTTTCAAATCTCAAATTCCAATCTATTTTCAAACTTCCAATTTCAAATTTCTATTTCCAAATTTTCAAACTTTCCAATTTCAATTCCATCTCTTCAAATCTATTTTCAGATCAAATCAATCACTTTTTAGATTTATTTTTCAATTCTTTTCTATTGCACTTGCATATCATGCATCATATTTTTCAAACATTGCTTTTCTAAAGTGAAATAGGATTGAACACGTGTTAGTTAAAGACTCTCGTAGGTGAATCTAGGGTAGATTGACATGTAGGTACCGAAAGGGTGGGGTAGGGTGATAGCTTAGTGCGTCTTCCCTACACGTAACCAACCTCCGAACCTAGATCACTGATTTCAAAGACCAAAAGGAGTTATTTTTCTAAAAAGGGCTAAATGTTTTCCAAAGGTTGCCAAACAACCTGTTTTCCTAAAAAACCTTCTCTTGAGGAGAGATTTTTAAATCGTTTTCCAAAACCCTAAATGTAGTTTTTGGATTATGCTTAGTTTTTTAGGTGACCTAACTCGCCTTAATCAAGTTAGGTGGCGACTCCGAATCTTTTTCAAAAGCCCTTTATTCAAACCTGTTTTCAATTCAAACCTAGTCGCACTCATTCTTCTAGGAGGGTGAGTTCTAACGAGATAGTACAGCATTTTTCCCACTTGTGTGAGTATTCCTCGAGTGCGAAAAATCTGGGCGCGACAAGGTGGAAGTCCCAAGGAAAGTGTTCTCTCTACCCCTATTAAAATGTGCTCTGATTCTCTTGTATTTTAAACTTAAAGTTTAATGTACTCATCTACTTTTTATAAATGAATGAGTGAATGAATGAATGTACATTTCCACTCAATGGTAAGGTATTTGCATACAAGGGCACCCCCTATCTCCAAAAAGTGAGCCAAATACACCATGTTTAGTCCCCCTCTCAAGGAATAGGGGCACCTTTAGGATATATGCATAAAAACTTCCAAATCAAACCACTAACTTATTTTTTGTTTCTTGTCTTCTATCCTCCCCCTTCATCTCCAAAGTAACAAGAAAACCGAAGGCAGAAGCAAGACAAAAAAGGGGTCTTCTAAATCACTCATTTACTGTTATCATATTGCTTATATGTTCACTTTCATTATGCTCATGCATCCATATCTATTCCAAGAAAAAAGTTTCAAAAGGCTCAAGTCATTGCATTCTTATGCATTTAATCAATCGGAGAGAGAAAGGAACAATCCAATCTCATGTTAACCGAACCTATCAAAACTCATAAGGGTTCCTCAATCTTAAGGATTCATGGCATGCATAAAACCATGTCTCAAGAGGGGCCCAAATCCTTCTCCTTCCGTGGAGGCGGGATTACCCACACAAAGAATCATCAACCGGCCCTTGCCGAAAAGGTATTATATTGCATAATAGGGGCAAAACTCATCCTCCAAGTGGACTCATCATCATGCACAGATTCCCTAAAAGAAGGTACCTCTATAAGACATGCATTGCATAAAACTCTCAACTCCACATGCTAACTGGTTTTGTTTTTCTTTTCCTTTTTCCAGGTCAAAGAGCATAATTGAACTCATGAAACCCCTCTAACATCCCGCCCAATTCAAACTCATGCGAGGATAAGCCCAGTTATTGGAAGAGGCCAAACCAACATTAAGGAGTAACAATAACTAACCATTCATCTACAAGACATTACCTCTAAGCAACTACCTCCGCGTCATGCTGCAATAAGAGGACTTCACCATTTGTAAAGTCCTGTCAGACCCGTGCATTGCCACAACAGAATCCTCTAACTTCTAAATGCATGTCAAACGTCATAAAAGATCTGTCAATTCACCCTCCGTAGATACACCTAGCGAATGAAGCATCAAGGAGATTGCCATAGTCCCAAAACCCTCTTAAAGGTTCTCACCAAAAGGCTCACAAGAAAAGGGATGTTTCCAAAAAATTTATTTATTTTCTGCATATCTTTCTATTTTTTGCATATCTTATTTAAATGAATATTGCATGCCATGCTATCATAATTTGAAATGAAAAAGAAGTAGTTTTCAGTTTATCCCCTATGTCTTATACTCTTGTGGATGATTATTGCTTTTAGGGATTCTTTCCCATTTTGTAATGACTCAATTTGAAGGATGGGATAGCATGGGCAACCCATTCAATGGGGGTTAAAACCTTCAAGAGAAAAAGAGAGAGTGAGAGAGAAGGGGAAAATAGACTTAACAAAGAGGTGCAGAGTTTATTAAAGAAACGACACTTGAGTGATATCCTAGCTAAGTGATGGGCAACCGAGTCCTCAAAATGATGAGAAGTCATTGTTCTATTCATCCAAAAAGAAATAAACACTACCCTTTGCCCAACCAACTAAAGCCGTAAGTAATTTCTATTCAGATATCCCCAAACCAAGAACCATCCCCCACACTAGGGTAAGCATATAGTATTTGATTTGATAGAGTATATAGGGGTTTACTAGCAGAAACACACCATCTCTAGGAACATTGTCTAAATTTTGTACAAAGGCTTTATGAACTAAGCAATTTAATTTAAATTGATGAAAGGCCCTCAATTCTACTACCATGCACAAAAAAAAACCCTTTGCAAAGCTCACTTGAGCCAATTACATTTCTCAAAAAAACCAACCAGATGATTACCACCCACATTGTGTTAAGGCAAAAGTCATGAGTAGGAACTAATGAGCTACAATGAAAATGGTGATTTTCAAGAAGATATGGTGTCGACGGCATCTCTAGTTTAAAAAAAAATAGAGAGAGAGAAGGAAGGAGGGTGATGTGTTTGTGGTGGTCTTCAAAAGAAGATATTGTCATCCAAAAATAGAAATGAAAAAGTTGACATCTTTAAAAGTCAACTTAAGATCAAATTTCTTGATGAAAAATCCTAATCAGAAGGGAGAAAATAGTCTAGAAGAACAAGAAAAGTAGGAAGGAAATAAGAAAGCAGTGAATGGAAGTTAAATTACCAAAGTTGATCATTGGTCTTTTGAAACCCCACAAGTGATAATGTTTAAGCCTTATACCCTTTCATTCATAAACCCCTTAACCTAGCCTACGTTACAGTCCAAATCAAAGTCCTTTCTAATCAAAGAAAATTGCTTAGTCCAAATAAGCCTGAATAATACTAAGACAAGTAGTTGAAAAAAAAAATGAAAAAAAAAAGGGAGAGACGGGGAGGATGGTAAGGGCAGCCTCATAGCCCAAAGTGTGCTCAGATGGCTTTGGTTTAAATAACCCAGTAAAAGAGAATATTTGAGCCTAAATATCCCTTCATTTCTTACAATCGCTAAGCCTGGCCTGCATTATTGTAAGTCTTCTCGGATTGCGGACCAAGCTGTTTATCGCTCTACAAAGGGTATATGAGTTGTCACTCAAAGCCACGGTGGAATTTGAAGATCAAAAGAGAAAAAACCAAGTGAGGACAGAAAATTCCCAAATAGCAACCCTGTAGAAACTAGGGGAAATTAGCAGGCAAACCAAAAAGTCAAGATCCCCTGAGAATGGTGCAAATGCTATCACACCCTAATAAGAAGGGGACAAAACTGAAGGGGCAGGATCCTAGAAGGAAAATAGAATCACGAGAGTATGGGCCCTAGGACAATCATAGGACATTCTTCGTAAATAGCTTAGTAGTACTAGTGCATCCATGCCATGTATAACCTATACAACTATTAAATTCTTGTGTAGTTTGTATTTATTGGTGCATTCATCAAAAAGCAGGCCATGGATTCAATTCAATTCTTATATAAACTTGTGCATTCATCAAAAAGTAAGTCACGCATTCAATTCTATTCATGTATGTGCATTCATCAAAAGTATAAATATGCATTCACCCCTTTACCTATGCATTTTTAGAATTGGCATAATGTCATACCCCGTAACCTGGCCTATGCAAATTTAGGGTACATGACTGGCCAGTAGCAAGGCTACCCGAGGCCACATTACATAAACTTGTTGATCGCTTGTGCCATTTAAAATTTGAGAAAATAGAATATTTTAGAACTTGAAATATGATCTGTGTCATACATGGTAGAGCTATGCCTAATTCAAAACATAAACATTCCATAAGATGGGCCTATCAAAGGTCATTATAGTTATAAAATGATAATATTACAAAACATTAGGGTCCAACCCCTATATCAGCACATAACATAAGGCCCATGGGCCACAGTCCAAATATCCACGTAATGGGCCTCCCTTAAGGCCTCCCAGTTTGGTCACCTGAAAACATTTTTAGAAAGCGTAAGCTAATGCTTAGTGAATAACAATAATGCATGAGTATAAAATACCATAAAGTAACATTTATATTTAATTTACATGGCAATAGGGGTACCTATATGCATATGTGACATGAACTTAGAAACATATAAATGAAATCTTAAAATCACATGAGGCATAGGTTTTTGTATTAAAACATTTCATCATTTCTAAAACATAATGTTAAAGAAGAGAGACAGGCGTGTTGTAGCAGGAACTATTTGAGCGTGACATGATTTGTCATGAGCATAATGTATCTTATCTAGTAAGCATATAACTTAGCTCGACACATAATATCAGCCACATCAAATACTATCATTCTCAGTAAATTATAAAGCGTAGCTTCGGAAACGTAGGTAACATCAGTATTATATTGAAATACTATAACATTTCGAACATAGTGTCATAGAAGTGAGACATAACACATAATATGATTTCATAAGGCATAACGTAGTTGTCATAAGCATGTCGTGGCATGATATTGTAAGGGCATATCATGATATCGTAGAAAGGAGAGATATATCATGACATTAGTACTTGTGGAAGCAAACCTTACTTGTCGTGAAGCATTTAAATAAATCATATTTCTTATTCTACAGTATAAGTGTGTTACGTCTCTATATCTGAGCTAGGCTCTGCATTAGCAACCTTAAAGGTCATATATAGGGCTCTTTAGGCTAAGATCTTAACCATTTACAATATTACCCGCTTTGGCGCTTCATGTCACACATGTGCCTACCTCACGGTTTTAAACTCATTACGATGGTAACACTTTGCCCTGCCTACTCCCTCGGGAGCGCTTGAGCTATTTGAGTACGTAGCACAATACTGTCCGTTCTGGCTCGCACCTGCCTACCCCCTTTAGGGCGCTTGGTCTCAGCCGCATGGTACACATAAGGCTCTTTAGGCCAACATTAGATTGTCCGCTCTGGCTCGCACCTGCTTACCCTCTTTCTGGGCGCTTGGTCTCAACCGCATAGTGCACATAAGGCTCTTTAGGCAAAAAAGGACGTCTCCCAATTTGGAAGTAGATTATTTCGGGTCCGCTACCATAAGACCATCGTTGCTAGTTTAGGGTCTTACCATAAAAAACCTTACATTTCGATATTTTATTCCACATCTCCCCATCCTAGGACTATTAGGGTAGATTAAAGTCCCGCCACGAGAAGACCTTAAATGGAGTCGTGCGTTGCGAATCTTATATCTGCTTTATGCAAACATTCTAGTCCATGGGTTATAATTCATATCATAGGTAAGGTTCGTTTGTAATTCAAAGCATGACATTTATACTTGAACGTAATCATTGATGCATTGAAATAAATGGAAAGAAATGCATGAAACGTAATTAAACTTGAAAGCATTTAGAGAATAATAGGTCTTACTTAGGGCATATCGTTACTCACATCTCTCCAATAGAATGGGTGGTAAATAAAGTGTTCCTACAAAAAATGCACAAAGAAGTATGGAAATATCAATACAAGACTCCAAGGCAAGGCAATAACACGTAAACCGAGACTAAGCACATAAGTCCCTCAACCCTGACCTATCAAAACCTCACTCACACAATGGGAGAGCGAGCCTAAACTCTAGGACAAAGCCCCAACGTAAAACGAGAACATAAGGTTGAGTTTTGAACATGAAAGTCGGGACATTGACTCCTTCAATGCATCCCAACCACCTCTCAAGGATATGTTCACACTCTAGATTAGTTCCATTTGAAAATAGGCTTAAGGGCCTTTAATTTGATCGGTCATGGGCCAAAAACACATTTCGGGTAAAGAAGTTATGTCTCACGGAAGGTGCACTAAAATTCTAAAAAATAATGTTGTTTGCATAGATTTTAGGTCAACTTTAAACTTCCATATCTCTTAATATATAAGGAATTAGAGTACAAACTTTATATGGATACAAAGGTCTATGTGTCTAATTTCAAATGCTTTAAATGCTGCATCAATTTGGGTTTTCTAGTAAACGTTATGCCTATTTTACTAAACAGTGTCAGAGCTAAGAAAGCGAATCCGAGATGTGTCAACACATAAAGCAAGGTGTCGACACATGAGTTGAAGAAGTGAATTTGGGAGTCCTCTGAACAGATGTGTCGACACATGAGGCAAAGATGTCGACACATTACCTAGGAAAAATGAAAATCCACCCGAAAAATTCCCAAATCTCACCCAAACTCCATCAAAACTCTCACAAACTCTTTCAATACTTTTGGGATCCAAAGATTGACCCAAGAAGACCACAATAACTCAAAATGAAACACTTTAAACAAGTAAATCAAAGGGATCTAAGGTTTGAAATCTCAAACCCATCATGTACAAATTTGACGGTTTTACAAACCCTCACATAAAACCCTTAACATAAGCTTATGAGGCTTCAAAATCTAGCCAAATGGGACTCAAAGAAGTCGCCTATAACAACCAAACAACACAACCCACCAAGACAAATACATACATATATACAATTGTAGAAAGAGATGAAACCTTACCTTTCTTCAAGCTTTCCCAAGTTCTTCAATGGCTTCTCTTAGCTTAGGTGGAGACTTTCCAAGCTTCCTCTTCCTTCAATCTTCCCTTTTTTCTTCTTCTTCTCCTCTTCTCCATCTCTTCTCTCTCTCAACCGGTTGTGATGTGTATGGGTATGAAAGTGTGGGTGTGTATAAGTGTATAAGTGTATAAGTATGATACACATGGGAATAATCCCATATGTCTCACTCCATGGGCTTAAGTTATAACATAGTCTCTCATTGGTCATTTTTTACCCAAATGATGTAATAACTAACATTAAACAATGCAAATACTAGAAATTCACATTAATTAAAATAAATAGAGGTTTGGAATATTACACATAAGTAAACTATTTTTGCACAAAAACTTATTCTATGTCTCTCTCTCTCTCTCTCTCAAATAGGAAATAAGGAATGCGTCAAAGCACAAAAAAGAGCTAAAAAACCACCCCGTGACTAAGTAACATCAGACATCTGCAGCACCGGCATGCATCTCAAAAAACTCAGATTGCTATAGCCAACAAGAAACAGAGAATAAGGCAATAAGCCACCCTCGACCTCCCAATCAACCTTGATTTAATCTTTTTCAAACAATAAAACCTAGGGCAGTACCCCATCCTACACCTGCCTTCTAAACCTATTGATCCATTCAAAATGAACCGATCAAAGGTGACCACACTCCTCCCAGAAGTCGACTCAAGAGAAGCATTACCCCTCCAGAGACATGTCAATAAGAATTATACCATATCTACCAAAATCAGAACTCAACAGTCAAGCCAACATTCTACATTCGAACCCCAAGAGATTCCGACCAAAGACGAACCAATGTTCTCTCCTTCAAATTCGAAGGCAAGAGAGTCACAAGCAAAAAGCAATTTCCCATGGCAGCCCGCGCTCAGTTTTGCTGAGAAGCCTCCCAACCAGCAGTTCCATCAAAGCCCCCTTCAAAAAGCTACCTCTACCTCAATCTTAGCATTAGCTCTAGCAATGGCAGTCTTAACATCTCCAACAGCCTCATTTGGGGCATCTTTTACAGTAACCCTAGCAAGGCGACCCTCACCTCATCAGTAATACTAGTTCTCTTCTCAACCAAAGCAGATCTCGTCATTGGCTCCTTTGTAGATCTTTGTCTCCTGCATTAGCCATCCTGAAGACAAGTCAGAAGGAAAGAGATACAGTAAAGTTTCATAGACAAGTAAAAGGTACAAATAAAAAGGAAGAAGGACAAAAAAATTTCAAGTCAAAATGAATTTTTTATACATTTTGTCTTCGAAAATTTAAGTTTCGACTCAAAATGAATTTTTTATAAATTTTGTCTTCAAAAATTCAAGTTTCAAGTTAAAATGAATTTTCTATACATTTTGTCTTAAAAAAAATTCAAGTTTCGAGTCAGAATAAATTTTCTGTACATTTTGTCTTCAAAAATTTAAGTTCTCAGTCAAAACAAATTTTCTATACATTTTGCCTGACAAAATGAATTTCTTACATGTTTTGTCCAAGTTTCAAATCAAAAAGGTTTCTTAATCTTTTCCTTTCAAAAGTTTATCTCAAAATTAATTCCTAAGGTCTCTTAACCTTCCCTTTCCAAAATTATTTCAAAATCAAAATCCGAAGTTAATGTCAAAATTCAATTCAAAGGTTTTATCCAAAATCTATTTCAAAGATTTTCTAAGTCTCTCCTTCAAAAGGTTTCTATTCCAAATCAAGTAGTATGGTTTTTCAAAACACTTCTTTCCAAAGTATTATCAATTCCTAATTCAAATTCAATTTAAAGGTTTTCTAAACTTTTTTCTCCTCAAAAAGTCTTACTTCAATTCTCAAGGCTTTTCAAGGTTTTCAATCCTCAAAACTCATCCTTGCAAAACTTTTGTCAATTCCAAGATTTTCTAAATTCTATCTTCAAGAAGCTCTATTCGAAATCAATTCCAAGGTGTTCTAAACTTTTTCCTTCAAAGAGTCTTATTCAAGCTCTAAATTTTTCTAAATTTTTTCATCAAAAAAATATATATATTTCATTCGAAGTCCATTTCAAGGTTTCCTAAACTATTTCTCCAAGAAGTCTTATTCAAAATTAATTTTCAAGGTTTTCTAAAACTCTTTCCTTCAAAAGGTATTCTCGAGTTTCAAAATTCTTTAAAGAGTCCATTTCAAAATCAATTATCAAAGGTTCTCTAAACTTTCCTCCAAAAGTTTTCATCAATTTCTTGGTCTCCTTAAACTTTTTCTTCAAAAGCTTTATCCAAAAATCCATTTCAAGATTTTTCAAACTTTCCCTTCCAAAAGTTTTCAAAATTTTATTTGAGTTTCTCGGCGTCTTCTCTGTCAAAAAGGCCCCACTCTCAAAGGTTTTATCTCTTTTTCCTTCAAAAAGATTTTTATATAAAAAATTTCAAACTCTTTCTTCATTTCAAAAAATTTTGGCCGAGTTTCTCGAGATCTTCTCTACCAAAAAGGCCCCACTCTCAAAGGTTTTATCTCTTTTTCATTCAAAAATATTTTTATTTAAAAAATTTCGAACTCTTTCTTCATTTCAAAAAATTTCGGTTGAGTTTCACGGGGTCTTCTTTGTCAAAAAGGCCTCACACTCAAAGGTTTTATCTCTTTATCCTTCAAAAAGATACCATTTCAAAAATTTCCAACTCTTTCTTAATTTCAAAAAATTTCAGCCAAGTTTCTCAGCGTCTTCTTGGCCAAAAAGGCCCCACTCTCAAAGGTTTTATCATTTTCCTTCAAAAATGTTTTATTCTAAAAATTTCTAACTCTTCCTCCATTTTAAGAAAAAAAAAAAAAAAAAGCTTGGTCGAGTTTGTCAGGGTCTTTTCTGCCAAAAAGGCCCCACTCTTAAATATTTTATCTCTTTTTCGGCCAAAACTATTTTATTTGAAAAAAATAAATAAATAAATAAAATACTATCTAGGTCTTCCTAACTTTTTCCTTCAAAAAGTTTGATTTCAAAAATACCTTTCTAGGTTTTCAAACTTCTTCCTTCAAAAAAGTTTCATTTCAAAATCATTTCCCTAGATTTCCAAAACGTTTTCCTTCAACAACTTTAATCTTAAAAGCATTTCTCGTGTCCCGAGCTTTATCCTTCAAAACCTCCATTCTCAAAAATATTCTAAAGGTTTTCAAACTTTTTTCCTTAAAATTTTCATTCTCAAAAAACATTCTATAAGTTTTTTGAGTTTTTTCCTTCAAAAGTCCCGTTTTAAAAATTTTAGATGGTCAAACTTTTTCATCAAATGTTTCATTCCAAGTTTCAAAGATCTTCTAAACCCTTCTAATTCAAATTCAAATCAATCCACTTCAGAAAGCGGATTTAAAATCATTTCAAACATTCAACTTCAATTTCAAAATCAAGTCTTCAAAATTCCAGATTTCAAAAATCAAGACAATCCAATTTTCAAACTCAAATTTCCAACTACTCCAGTCTTCAAAACTTTCCAACTTCAATCCCTTCGATTGCCTCCAATCAATATGAGACCCTTACTTTATCATTTTTTGCTTTCAACACGCAAAGACAGAAAAAGAAGGGCAACTATAAGCACCCCATTTTTGCCCGTTCGGCAATCTCCGACCCGACCTAACTCACATTCAAACCAACACAGACATATTCAAGTCTAAACCAACTTTTCAAACTTAATCTAGTCAATCAATCGCTTCTCAGGCTCGTTGGGCCCAATAAGAGGCAAAATAACCAAAATGCCCTTGTGGCATTGCTTGGTCTAATTCCAATTGGCATGTCTTTCTAAAGACGGTAAGTCCCTATTTCAACCTCAATTCCAATTCCAATTCGAATTTCAATCCAAGTCAATCAAATTCAATTCGGCACGTCTTTTGAAAAAGCTGATCCCTCAAACAATAAGTCCATCCAATCCAGAATATTTATCGAAAAAACTCCTCAGAACGGTAAGTCCCTTCAAACCTATCGACCGGGATGAAACCCAAGTCTCCGAGATGGTAGAATGGTTCACTTCTGGCGCCTGTTGACCCAACAATGTAAACTATCATTATCTGGTACGTCTTTCAAGAAAGTTGATCCCTCAAATGATAAGACCATTTAGCAACTTCCTGAGATCAAGCAGTCTCCAGAATGAACGCACACCATCAGAGTGACGGAAACACTCACAAACATCGTAACCATCAGACTAACAGAAACACTCGCAAACAAGTCGACATTAGGAATTGCCAACAAAACCCCTATGTCACGAGATCGAATACACCTCCTGGCCGTGACACATCTACCGAAGGACGGGATACCTTTGGAAACTAGCTCGTCACACACCGTTAGAGTGACGAAAACACTCAAAACTGGGGTCAACACCAGTGCCTACTAGCCCACTCTGGTGAAAAATAACCAAACTACCCATTGGGTCTTTTTCAGCATGCTTCTTGAGAAAGTACCTGAGTCATCAAAGCTGTAAGTCCACCCTTCCAAAATTATCCCAAAGACAATCTGGCATTTTCAAGTGCCTTCCAGTTGACTCCAGATCAATTCCGAGACCATCCGATCAAAATGACCATTTTGCCCCTAAGCATCCAATCGCCTCTGAGAACCACACCGGCTCTGGGAATCAAACCGGTTACCTCCCAAGGATGCTTTTAATAGAATTCTCAACCTTCCAATGCCTTTCTGAATCATTTTAAGTCTATTTCGACAAGCCCAGTGTAAAATGACCATTTTGTCTGTAGTGGACCAGTCGCCTTTTCCAACCACACCGGCTCTAGGTATCAAACCAAGAACCCTTCGAAGCACTCTCAATAGTGTTTCCAACCTTCAAGCCTTTTAGCAGTCACTCCGAGTCCATTTCAGCATTTTTTCAGTTCAATTGACCGTTTTATCCCTGGCAGGCCAATCGACTTTTTTAAATATTCTGGCATTGCTTCTCAAGCCAGTTACCTCTGAGACACTCTCTTAAGGCTTCCCGTCCATTCCTAGCCGAGTCTAGTTACTTGGAACCTTCTGGATCATTCTCCGGCTTTCCAGAGTCACTCTTAGTGAAGCCAAGCCAAAAATTGTATGGTAGTCACTAGAATAAGTGCCCAAATCTTTTGCCTTGTGTCCCAATGGTCAAAAGACATGTTTGTTGCTGCCTTAAAAACTTTTCCAAGTGGCTAGCGCCACTGCAATAGGCACCAAGGTGTTTTTAATTGCCTATAAATACAGAACCTCCCCCTGCGTAAAAAAAAGGTCCGCAAATTCAATCTAAAACTCTGTCTCTCTTCAAACCCTAATTCTCTCAAGCCTCTTGAAGCCCTAGCCTCTATACACTCAAACCCTAACCTCTATACACTCTATACACTCAAACACAAGCCTCAAAGCATCCAATGTAGACAAAAGTGTTGCAACTTTAAAACTCTCAAGGTTCAAATAAAGCAAAGCAAACCAAGCAACCAAAGTAAGAAGAATACGAGATTGGTTTTCTATTTATTTTTATGTAATCCCCCCTCTCTCTTCTCTCTCCTAACCCACTTGAGTTTTCTTCTATTTTAATCTCCCTCTTCTTGCATGCTTGAAACAAAGGACTTCCCGGTTTATGCTTAGGAAGGACTTTTAAAGGTCACCGTGCTAGGGGCTTTCTTCTAGTTCAACCAGTAATGGTGTGGGTTCGACCCCCTTAATTACGTAGTAAAGCCTAACCTTGTATGTTCACAGCCCTATTACATTGTGCATGTCATATTCATACATCCATTCAAAATTACATTCAAAGTTGTTTTCAAACTTGCATCAAAACTCTCTTTCAAAACTTACATTCAAAATCTCGTTTTTCAAACTTGTTTTCAAATTCACTCTCCTAAGATAATTCTAGCCATTTCATGGTTAGGGTTGTTTTAGGAAAGTATTATATTCAATGTGACTATCAAGGTCCAAATTTTGCGTGTAAACCCTAAATTATTTTTATTCAAAACCACAATTTTAAGATGATTCTAGCCATGCTATGGTTATGGTTGTTTTAAGAAAGTGTGACATTCAATGTGATTATTAAGGTCCATATTTCAAATCCTAGTTGTTTTCAAAATCACAACCCTAGAATAGTTGTTATCTTTTCATGGTTAGAATCATTTTAGGAAAGTAAGATATTCATGAGATTTGAAAAAGTCCACATTCAAATCTCTTTCAAAATTATTTTGCAAATCTACTTCCTAAAAGCTCTTTTCAAAAAGTACTTCCTAAAAAGCTCTTTTCAAAAATCTACTTTCCAAAAACTCTTTGTCTTGGAGTCCAAGTCAAGCTCTAGAATCCATTATTAAAAAAACCCTAATTCCTTTTCTAAAGTAATGAATTTTTATTTTTTACATCAAATCATAGGTTTCCAAAACCTCTTTTTCCACTAAATCATAGATCTCCAAATTCAAGATTTTAAAAATTTTACCTTTCCAAATTCATATCAAATCAAATCTTTCAATTTAGGAAACCAAATCAAATCTTCTAAGTTTGAAAATCAAATCATCTATTTTTCAAAATAAAATCCAATCTTTAACTTTAGGAAATAGAAACCAACATTTCTTAATTTCAAAACTTTTCAAATCCCGACTTTTTAAATTTCAAACTATCAAATCTTTCCCAATTTCAATCTTTTTTAAATTCAAACTTTCAAACCTTTCTTAATTTTAAACTTCCAAATCTTTCTAAATTTCAAATCTTTCTAATTTCAAATCTTTCTAACTTCAAAACTTTTCAAAATTCAAATCTTTTCAAAATTAACTCTTTCCTAATATGGAACTTTCCTAATTCAAAACTTTCCTAAAATGGAACCTTCCTAATTCAAAACTTTTGTAAAAGTAAACCTTCTTATTTCAAGTGCATATTTCAACCCTAGGTTACCTAAGTCCTAAGATGTCAAAACTCTATTTCAACCCTAACCCTAAAGTTAGGAGGCTTCAATTCTTCTCTAAAACTCTTTTATAAACCAAGATGGTTTTCAAACTCCAATCTAAGTCAAAATGTTTTAAAATATCAACTCAATCTTTCTTAAATCTAGTCCATGTTCTTCTTCAAAGTTCAATATTTTCAAATCAAAATCAATTTCAAAATCCTTAAATTCAATTTCAAATCAAAGTCAAGTTCAAGTTCAATTTTAAAACCAAGTTCGATTTCAAATCAAAATTCAATTTCAAATCTTCTATTCAAGTTAAACTTTTAAAAAAAAAACCTGGAAGTGTCTACTTTCAATCGAACTCCGAGTCCGAACTACGACTGACCTGATTTCCAATAAAGGGATACGTAGGCAACCCCTATGGGTGTGGTTACAACCTTTTTCAAGTTTCTAATTTCATAATCTTTTTCAAGTTTCTAATTCCATAACTTTTTTTTTCAAGTTTCTAATTTCTGTAACTCTTTTTCAAGCTTCAAATCATCTCTTCAAATCTATTTTCAAAATCAAATCTTTTTCTTGCACTTGCATATCATGCATCATGTAATTCTTTTCAAAGTAGATAGTATTGAATATTAAAGAATTGAAAATTCTAATTGAGTGAACCTAAGGTGAACAGACATGTAGGTACTGCAAGGGCGGGATAAGGTGATAGAATAGTGCATCTTCCCTATACGTAATCAACCTCTGAACCTAGAATCACTGTTTTCAAAAGACCAAAACGGAGTTAGTTTTCAAAAATGACTTAAATCTTTTCAAATGTTGCCAAACAACCTGTTTTCTCCACACAAAAAAAAAAAAAAAAACCCCTCTCTTGAGGAAATTTTCTAAAACCTTTTCAAAAACCCTAAGTTCAATCTACAGATTGCACTTAGTTTTAGATAACCTAACTCACCTTAACATAGTTAGGTGGCGACTCCAAACTTTTTTCCAAAAGCCCTTATTCAAATCAATTTCTAATTTAAACCTAGTCACACTCGTCTTTCTAGGAAGATGAGTTTTAACAATAGAGTACCTTGTTTTTTCCACTTGTCTTTTTTGAGTGCAAAAAATTGAAGCACGACGCCCTCACACTGAGGAGATTCAGACAAGCCAAAATAGAGTAAAGGGGGACACTAGAGCGCTATAAATAAATAAATAAACTCCAAGAGCCAAAAAGAATCAAAGGCTCTTGAAAAAATTCAAATCAAGAGTAAAAAAAATTGAGGCTCTCAAAAAAATTATTATTATTAAAAGGCAAAAAAAAAGATTGAGCTCGGTATTTCCTAAAAGACTCAAAAGTTTATTAAATGCATGTCCATATGAACTAGATAACCACAGGATATACAAGAGCCCTAGTATATACTTTGAGTCTTAAAAATCCTTTCAATTCTTACAGCCCTAACCCCTGGCCTACATTACAGTTCAAAATAAAGACCTTTCAGATCAGTCATTGCTATCATTGCTCTTTAAAGGAAAATGATTACACTAAAAAATGCTCTATCCAGTAGAATAGGTTCTGAGAAGACAACTTCTATCTCAACTACGCTTTAGGCTCAATACTCTTTTGTCAAAAGCAGCATCAACAGTTTTCAACCAAAGCAACATCTGCATCAGCCAACAACAGTTTCCAGCATCAATCATTCCTTCAGTCATTAACAGTCAGTAGTTCTTTCTTCATTCAGCTAAGAGTTGTCTTTATCAGCATCAACGAAAAAAATCAAAAGGAAAATTATAGTCTGAGTACATAGTAAAAACTCTCTGGGACAATTTGAGTAAAAAAGTAGGGTCATGACAAGATACAAAATTACCAATGCAGTAACAATCCAAATGGGCAATGATATGCAAAAATGGTAGAACTAGCATTTGTAAAAACCCGCAAGGGTATGCCCACCAATTCTTGTGAGATGGAATTTTAAAAATATAAAAACATATAACATGCTATATAGACTCTACTTAAGAGAGAGAGTATAAGTTTAGACGAACACAACTTATATATATATATATATGATTAGTACCTTGCTTTCTTATCACATGGACATGATTTTTGTAATATTTTACTTCACTTTTAAAAATTAGAACCTAGTGGCATGAGTAATTTGTCTAGACACATTCCTTTCAAAATTTTCAATTCAATACAAATGACTTTAAACATTTCATTCCACAAACATTGTTTAGAACAATTTTTAAAGCATTTAAATCCTCAATTTGTTTCTTCAAAATCATATGGTTAAAGTGGTCAAATGATATTGTAATTCTACATTATTATAAAACTTTAGATTGAAATGACTGAAAAATACTAGCAGTATATGACCACATGAATTAAGACAGTACACACCACCAACGACTTGTGATGCCATATTATTGCAGGAGTGGTAGAAAATTTGCGCATAAGCAACAATTTTGAGGTTAGCTTGTTCTCATACTAAGAATAAGATATTAAGTTTGATATCTCCTTACGTTTCCTTT
This sequence comes from Euryodendron excelsum, assembly GCA_033060915.1. Taxonomy (NCBI): domain Eukaryota; kingdom Viridiplantae; phylum Streptophyta; class Magnoliopsida; order Ericales; family Pentaphylacaceae; genus Euryodendron; species Euryodendron excelsum. The sequence goes on from CM065379.1 coordinate 21,179,457, forward strand.
ATGATCAACTATCATTCATGCAATCTATAAATTTTGTGTAATTTATGTAAACATTAGTCTTGCATGAGCTCGAGCGGCCGAAATTTATGAGAAAGGAAGGTACCATTTCCCATCTAGTGTGGTGTGGCAAAGATTCACTTCATTAAAGGTTCCACACACTCGATAAATAGAGCATAAAATACTAGCTGTATTGGATTTAATGAATTTATCATGATTGTGATTTAAATAAATAGTTTTAGCTAAAAAAGAAGAAAACTAATAAAGGGTAGGCGTGCTAGTTGTTTAATAGAAATGAATAATTTCATAGTATTACACAATTTTCAGTTATTGATTTTACTCTTAAACACATTATTTTAACATGTATTGATTGCTTAAAGGACAGTCTCCTGTGCTTTGCTTCCAGACCTGCTAGCTGCTTCCTTACCCTTACTCGGACCCCGAAGCCAGAAGACAGAGCGTATTGACCTACTGCTTTACCGAGTTTCCTGCCTGTCCGCTGCCTCCTAACTGCCCTATTACTAGCTTACAATATGATTAGTTAGAATTAAAAGTAAAGTGTTTTTAGCTTTGAGAAGTTTTAAAGAAATTAATCAACAGGTTAAATAATGAATAGGGTTTATGTTATTTTAAACGGGTCAGATTTGGTTTAAGGTTCGTGACCTCTTTGTTAAATGGGTAGGTACATTTGTTCTATCTTTCCCAGTTTGTGTGACATGTTTGATCATGCACAATTTAAAAATATATATATTTTAGCAACATATTTATAAATCTCTCTTTTTTTGTTTGGGTGAATGAGAGAGAGGGAATAAAAGAGATAGGCACAGTCTAGACAGAGAAATATTATATTTAGAAAGTACACAATCATTAGAATTATTACTAAATATAATTTATAAACAATAAAGAAAACAATAACAACAACGAATCTAAAATAGATAAAGTCCTAAAATTAGTAAATTTCTTAGTGGATAGCTATAAGGAACTACTTTTAGCGGGGGCCATATTATACATAATAATATATACCTCAACATATTGCAAGACTATTATAGTGATTCACAAAAATTTAGGAGGGACCATGGCCTCAACCCCCTTAAATTTGTCCATGCTTATACCCACACCTCTAGCATACATTGAAAATATGGAAAATTTGTGATTCAAACATCATGCAAAAGGCTCCCTCTCGACAAGGAGGGAAAAAAAAAAAAGGCACTAGATGTAGCGAAAAATTAAAAAAAAAAATTAAAAATACATTACCTTATATAATATTAATCTTAATTTTATCAAATGAGAAGTATACCTTATATGCATTTTAAGTTCTTCAACATTTTGTATGGCGTTCTCCCTTCTTAAAAGAAAAAAAAAAAAAGTGAAAAACGAACAAGTAGTCCCTTTTTTCATTTGTTTCTTTTTCTTCTTTGTTAGAAAACAAGAATTAGAGTCATTAGATCAACAAATTATACAATGTGTCAAATCCCTAACTAATCTCGGCTTCAAAAGTCACAATTAGGTTGAAAAATGAGACTAGCTGGTAATGCTAACTTGCTGTCAATTAAAGTAAAGCTTTTGATTAAGAAGAAGAGAAGATAGGAAGTGTAGAACTTATCAGACTCGTCATCATCAATATTCAAAAGCAGTACTCCATCTTTAGTCATGAATTGTCAAACATTAAAGTAACTTTTGTCCAAACTAAAATCCAATTTGTGTTTGACTATCTCCCAATATTGGAAGGAGGTGGAGGTGCGTGTAGGGGAAGTATTTTCCTACCTGCCCACCGACAAAAAGAAGTTCACGTTCATTCCACGCCTCTCTATTAATAATAAATCTTTTTCCTTATTCACCGGTCAACTGTATTAAAAGCATCACGAATCGAATCTAAATCTAAAAAATATTATTAAGTGCATTTAGAGCACCGTATGACCGTATTCTTCTCTTACAGTGATCATGAATCTCTACTCTCACAGTGATTATGGATCTCTAAGTGCGGTTGAATATCCCATTTAGTTAGTGTGCAAGGAAAGGAATCGCAACAGATGAATTTGACTCAGAACTTATCTCTTTCCCATTCTATCATAATCACCCTCTCCTGAACTCAACTGTCTTGTTTTAATACTTTTTCACTCCTTAAGTTAGTGACTTTTGAAGTACATTATGAACAAAGTAGAAGACAAAATTAGTAAAATAAAATTAAAAAAATTACAATATTTCTATTTTAATTAATATAAATATTTAAAAAATTAAATATATATGTATAAATAAAAAATTAAACATTATTTCAAACCCGACTCCAACCTATTAGTAACACCCGTCCCACTGAGGAGTGGGACAAAAAAGAGGACTCAATATATCAAAGCCATTTTGCTATTCCTATGCAGGGTTTACGGCTGGTCGTTCTAAAAGGATGATGGAAGATAGTTATGTTGTGCTACAAGAATACCCAATAATTGCTTTAAATGGGGTCCTTTTCCATGGTCCTAGAATTTCCACCAAACCCCTCTCTCTCTCTCTCTCTCTCTCTCTCTCTCTCTCTCTCTCTCTCTCATAAACAGTCATTGACCTTTTACTGAAAATTTAAAAAGTAGAGAGGACAAATCGGTAGGCGAAGTAACAATGAGTGCCCATCAAGATGATTATTTGACGGAGACGTTCCAATTTAACGGGGCAGCACTAAATCCACGCCTTTGCTCTCGTAAGGGTAAGCCCACTATGGGCCGTATAGTTTTTTTAAGTTTTTGGGCTTGTCTTTTTTATTTATAAGAAAAAAAAAGTCTTTTTATTTTAGATGTTTTATTTTTGTTTTTTTTACTTTCTACTTATCTTATCTTATGATAATGCAAATGACAAGTACGGTCGGTCAGCCCATCCTTGGACAGACCAGACCAGCCCGGCTCGCATATCCAGTTCAGGTCACCTCCCTCCTAGGTCAGGTCCGTTAATAGAAAGAGCGGCAGAGCTCGAGCGACACACTGGGCGGCGGCACGAAGGCACCCCGAGATTCTCGCCTGGTAAATAGCCCCTACGATTCCATGATTTGAGCGTTTCCCCCATGAACGGGAGCATGATCTATGGGGGCGAAAATCAATGCACGATATACCCCCACGAAGTGGGAGGCATGACGAGTGGGGAGCACGATTAACTGACCCACGAAGGTGCCCACGATCAAGGCCAACACTCCTATAAAGGGAACAGTTCTCACCTCCAAGAAGGTACGATTCTACACCACCTTAAATATTGTAATTCTGTCCATGTTTCCCTAAGCCTAACTTTGGCATCGGAGTGTCTTTGGCAGGCACCACACCGGTGTCCCATAGAGAGGGGAAACTCATCGCACCAGCAAGCTGTACCAGGGGTTGGGAAAGACGTACCAGTTTATCGCATCATCAGTTGGCGCCGTCTGTGGGAACGACACTTCGATCTTTTCATGGTCTTGACCCGATCCGGTGCCGCATCAACTAGGGAAGGTGGAGAGATGGAGGAACAAAGCACCGCCAGAATTGCTGCTTTGGAGCAGCAGATCATGGAAATGATGGCAACTATGAACCAACTCCAGTCCCGGAATCAAGAGTTGGAGAGGAGATTGCCTCCCCCGCCGGTGGCCCCAGGAACGGTAGACCCGCCCCCGCTAGGGGACCCACCATTACCTGCGAACCAGCCAGCGGCAAGGAACCAAGGAAGCGACGCCGGCGAAGGAGCGGAAGACCCAGCGCCTCCAGGAGAGAACCCCCTCCCGAGAGGGGCCGGATTTAACGCTGACGAAGCCCAGAGTCACGCCGACCGGTCCAAAGCACCAACCGTGGTCCTCCCAGAACACACTGCCGAAACTCAGCCGATATGGGACGAACAGCTGAAGGAAATGCAGGCAAAATTGGCAGGAGTGATAGCGGCGGTAAAAGAAAAAGGCCCCAGCACGGTAGAGGAGCTGGTAAGCCGGACAGACACGCCATTTACACCAACAGTGATGAGGGTGCCCTTGCCCCCGAAGTTCAAAATGCCCACAATAGAGTCCTTTGACGGCACCAAGGATCCCCTAGATCATCTCGAGACGTACAAGGCTCTGATGGACCTTCAAGCAGTCCCCGACGAAATCATGTGCAGGGCATTCCCTACCACCCTTAAGGGTCCAGCAAGGATTTGGTTCCACAGGCTCTCCCCAGGGACAATTAATAAATTCGTGGACCTGAGCAGGCTGTTCGTTAGCCATTATATCGGGGGACAGAGACAAAGGAGGCCTTCCACCTCCCTGTTCAACATTAAGTAGCGCGAGAAGGAGACCCTGCGAGAATTTGTCACCCGTTTTAACCAGGAGACCCTTTATGTAGATGACCTGGACCAGAAAGTGGCGGTGGCAACTTTCATTGCAGGGGTCAGGACCCCCAAGTTCCTGTTCTCCCTGGCCAAGGAGGCGCCCAGAACCATGGCTGCGCTAATGCTCCGAGCGCAGAAGTACATGAATGCGGAGGACACACTAAGAGCTCGGGAAGACCAGGAGGGCGTTGCAACTAGCCTGGACAAGAAAAGGATGGCGGAGGAAAAGAAAGACGACAGAACAGCAAAGGCCCCACGAGTGGCAGAGCAGAAGCGAAGGGGAGAGAGCGATAAGACCAAGCAGGCCAGGTATAATCAGTACTTCACCCCATTAAACACTTCTCTGGATCAAGTGCTCTACGAAATCAAGGGAGATGCGGCGCTGAGGTGGCCCGGGAGGATGAGAACTCCACCAAAGCAAAGGCCGACCAACAAGTGGTGCTGCTTCCACCAAGACCACGGGCATGACACAGAGGACTGTTACGACCTTAAGCAGCAAATCGAACACTTAATCAAGCAAGGGAAGCTGGGCAGGTACATAGCTGGGGGCAGACGTGACGAAAGGCGAGAGCCGGCACCAAGACAGGCCGAACAGAAAAGCCCAGAAAGGGGAAGGCCAAACCAGCAGCCTATGGGCGAGATTAGGGTCATTTCTGGTGGGTTCGCAGGTGGGGGAGAATCCTCATCGGCAAGGAAACGGCATGCAAGGGATGCGCGGAACCAGAGAGAAGTTATGTCCGTAGACCGGTCATCCAAAAAATCCCGGGCTGAGCATGACCCCATCACATTCACAGACGATGAAGCTGGAGCCATATGCCAACCTCATGAAGACCCTTTAGTCATATCAGCTGTTGTGTCAAATTTTTTAATCCGTCGGGTCCTGGTAGACAGCGGCAGCTCGGCGGATATTCTCTTCCTGAAAGCCTTTGAGCAACTAAAGGTCGGCGGGAAGCAACTACAACCGGTTCACTCCCCCCTTGTTGGTTTCACTAGAGACAGAGTCACACCTCTAGGCTCCATCGCTCTGCCGGTAACGCTAGGAACAGCGCCCAAACAGGCTACCAAGATGGTCACGTTTTTAGTGGTGGATTGCCCATCAGCTTATAACATCATCATTGGCAGAACAGCCCTCAATGAGTTCAAGGCCATACCATCAACTTACCACTTGAAAGTCAAGTTCCCCACATCCCAAGGAGTTGGGGAAGCTAGAGGCGACCAGCAGACCGCCAGAGAATGTTATATGGCGTCCCTTAAAGGGGAAACCCGGGAGGCTATGTTAATTGAAGAGCTGGAAGTTCGAGATGAAGAGGAGATCAGGAGAGGGGAACCAGTGGAAGAGCTCGAGGAGGTAGTAGTCGGAAAGTATGACCAGACCCAGACAGTGAAAATCGGAACAGCAGCTCCCGAAGAATTCAAGGAGAAGTTGAGGTCCTTCCTCAAGCATCACGCCGATGTTTTCACCTGGTCTCATGAGGATATGCCGGGAATTGACACCCGGATTATTGCCTATCACCTGAACATAGACCCAAAGGCAAAACCGGTCAGACAAAAAAGGAGGTCTTTCGCCCCAGAACACAACGAGGCTGTAACAGACGAAGTCGAGAAACTGACCACAGCAGGCTTCATAAAAGAAGCCCAATACCCGACCTGGCTATCTAATGTGGTGATGGTCAAAAAGGCTAATGGAAAGTGGAGAATGTGCGTGGATTTCACCGATCTGAACAGAGCGTGTCCCAAAGACAGCTTCCCCCTCCCCATAATAGATCAACTGGTGGACTCAACGGCAGGGTACGAAATGTTAACCTTCATGGACGCTTTCTCAGGATACAACCAAATAAGAATGGCTGAGCACGATCAGGAAAACACAGCGTTTGTGACAGACAGAGGGCTGTATTGTTATAAGGTAATGCCATTCGGCCTCAAAAACGCCGGGGCAACTTATCAAAGGCTTGTGAACCGAATGTTCAGCAGCCAGATCGGGAGGAACATGGAAGTCTATGTCGACGATATGCTAGTAAAAAGCAAGCGAGCCATCGACCACCTAGTTGACTTGGAAGAAACATTCAAAAACCTACAAGCCTACAAAATGAAATTAAACCCTGCCAAATGTGCCTTCGGAGTAGCGTCAGGCAAGTTCCTAGGGTTCATGGTGTCCAACCGAGGGATAGAGGCTAACCCCGAGAAAATCAGGGCAGTGTTAGACATGCAGTCCCTAACATCCACCAAGGAAGTCCAAAGGCTGGCTGGCAGAGTGGCAGCGCTGAACAGATTCATCTCCAGATCAACAGATAAGTGCCTACCTTTCTTAAAGTTCTGCGTAAAGCTTTTGAGTGGACTCCCCAATGTGAACAGGCTTTCCAGCAGCTCAAAGGATATCTGAGTTCAGTACCACTGCTGAGCAGAACCACAGAAGGAGAAGAGCTCTACCTCTACCTCGCCGTATCAGAAACAGCGGTGAGTTCTGCCCTGGTCAGGCAAGAGGAAGGTGTCCAAAAACCCGTCTACTTCACCAGTAGGGCTTTGAGGGGCGCGGAAGAACGATACCCCATGATGGAGCTGCTGGCCCTCGCCCTCGTGACCTCAGCAAGAAGATTGAGGCCATACTTTCAGGCGCACACCATAGTTGTCCTGACCGATCAACCATTGAAAAAGGTCCTCCACAAGCCAGAGACGTCGGGCAGACTCGTCAAATGGTCCATAGAACTCAGCCAATTCGACATTCAGTACAGACCAAGACAGGCAATCAAGGGGCAAGCTGTAGCAGATTTCATCGCTGAGTTCACCCCTCCCACAATTGGCCCCAGTGCCGACACCCTACAGCCACAGTGGATACTCAATGTCGACGGTTCCTCAACGGATAAAGCAGGAGGCGCCGGGATCGTGCTCGTCACCCCTGAAGGACACAAACTCGAATATGCCGTCAAGTTCAAATTCCCAGCGTCCAACAATGAGGCTGAATACGAGGCCTTGATTGTTGGTCTCCAAATGGCTTGGCGAATGGGGGCAGAACATGTCTTGGTACGCAGCGACTCCCAACTTGTGGTAGAACAGGTCAAAGGAGAATATGAGGCCAGGGGAGACAAGATGCAAGAGTATTGCGAGATGGCCAGAAATTTGACGAAAAAATTTTCCAAAATACTTCTCGAAAGAGTACCAAGGGTACAGAACGTGGAGGCAGATCAGCTGGCAAGGATCGCGTCATCCCAGGAAGACGACCCCGGAGTGCCAATGGAAGTACTGGATTCGCCAAGCATTCGGGAGCCCAAAATATTGCAAACAAAGCAAGAGGTGGAATGGGCAACGCCAATCAGGAACTACTTGGAAAAGGGGTCCCTACCTGCAGATAAAGTTGAGGCAAGAAGGATTCAATACAGGGCCAGCAGATACGCCCTGATAAACAGTGTCCTGTACAAAAGAGGACACACCATGCCCTGGTTAAGGTGCGCCGGAAAAGCAAAAGCGGACTATATCATGAGGGAGGTACACGAAGGGGTCTGCGGCAACCACTCAGGAGGGAGATCTTTGGCTAAGAAGATTCTCAGAGCAGCCTACTACTGGCCCACAATGGAAAAAGATGCCCAAGAGTTTGTAAGAAGATGCGATAAATGCCAAAGGTTCTCTAACATCCCAAGGCAGCCAGCCCAGGAATTAACACCGATTCAGAGCCCGTGGCCTTTTGCCCAATGGGGCATAGATATAGTAGGTGCTCTACCCCTAGGGAAAGGCCAAACTAGGTTCGCGGTGAATGCAGTTGACTACTTCACAAAATGGGCGGAGGCGGAGGCTGTCGCCGCAATCACAGAGCAGAAAATGAAAAATTTCCTATGGAAAAATATCATATGCAGGTTCGGCATCCTAAAGGTGGTTATCACAGACAATGGGAAACAATTCAAAGGCGGTCAGTTCGATCAGATGTGTTCAGACCTACAGATCAGCCACCACTACTCTTCTCCAGAGCATCCCCAAGCCAACGGCCAGGTTGAAGTCACCAACCGGACCCTATTCAAAAACATCAAGACAAGGCTGGAGCAGGCAAAGGGTTTATGGGCAGAAGAGCTTCCCAATATCTTATGGGCCTACAGAACAACAGAAAGGGTCGCAACAGGGCACACCCCCTTCTCTCTGACTTTCGGATCGGAGGCGGTAATCCCGGTGGAGATAGGCCTCCATAGCCCCAGGATTGAACGTTTCGAAGTAGAGGCTAACAATGAGGCCATAGAAGTAAGCCTGGACCTACTTGAAGAGAAAAGGATGCAAGCAGCTGTGAGGGTGGCTGCTTATCAGCAAAGGATGCGCAGATATCATGATGCCAGAGTAAGACCTAGAACGTTCAAAGCAGGTGATTTGGTTCTCAAGAGGGTTAATCAGTCTACTAGAAAGCCTAAAGATGGCAAACTCGGGCCTAATTGGGAGGGCCCATATACAGTTAAAGGGTTTTCCAGGAAAGGGACCTACTGGCTAATTGGGGTCGACAGCAAGGAGCTTCCCAACCCCTGGCACGCCGAGCACCTGAGAAAATACTATGTGTAATGAAACCAACAACCTTCAATGAAAAGTCTTTTTATGACCTTCAGAACCGATGTCTAACAAAGCCGAAAGGCCAATAAGGCTACTAAGCCCAACTGGTCAGCCCACAGGGCTGACCAACAAAGCCGAAGGGCCAACAAGGCTACTAAGCCCAACTGGTCAGCCCACAGGGCTGACCAACAAAGCCGAAGGGCCAACAAGGCTACTAAGCCCAACTGGTCAGTCCTCAGGGCTGACCAGCAAAGCTGAAAGGCCAACAAGGCTACAAAGCCCAACTAGTCAGTCCTCAAGGCTGACCAGCAAAGCCGAAAGGCCAATAAGGCTACTAAGCCCAACTGGTCAGCCCACAGGGCTGACCAACAAAGCCAAAGGGCCAACAAGGCTACTAAGCCCAACTGGTCAGCCCACAGGGCTGACCAACAAAGCCGAAGGGCCAACAAGGCTACTAAGCCCAACTGGTCAGTCCTCAGGGCTGACCAGCAAAGCCGAAAGGCCAACAAGGCTACAAAGCCCAACTGGTCAGTCCTCAAGGCTGACCAGCAAAGCCGAAAGGCCAACAAGGCTACTAAGCCCAACTGGTCAGTCCTCAGGGCTGACCAGCAAAGCCGAAAGGCCAACAAGGCTACTAAGCCCAACTGGTCAGTCCTCAGGGCTGACCAGCAAAGCCGAAAGGCCAACAAGGCTACTAAGCCCAACTGGTCAGTCCTCAGGGTTGACCAGCAAAGCCGAAAGGCCAGTAAGGCTACTAAGCCCAACCGGTCAGTCCTCAGGGCTGACCAGCAAAGCCGAAAGGCCAATAAGGCTACTAAGCCCAACTGGTCAGTCCTCAGGGCTGATCAGCAAAGCCGAAAGGCCAGTAAGGCTAAGCCCAACTAGTCAGTCCTCAGGGCTGACCAACAAAGCCGAAAGGCCAACAAGGCTACTAAGCCCAACTGGTCAGTCCTCAAGGCTGACCAGCAAAGCTGAAAGGCCAGTAAGGCTACTAAGCCCAACCAGTCGGTCCTCAGGGCTGACCAGCAAAGCCGAAAGGCCAACAAGGCTACTAAGCCCAACCGATCAGTCCTCAGGGCTGACCAGCAAAGCCGAAAGGCCGACAAAGCTACTAAGCCCAACTGGTCAGTCCTCAGGGCTGACCAGCAAGCCGAAAGGCCAGTAAGTCTACTAAGCCCAACTGGTCAGTCCTCAGGGCTGACCAGCAAAGCCAAAAGGCCAATAAGGCTACTAAGTCCGACTGGTCAGTCCTCAAGGCCGCACAGGCCGAGAGCCCGTAAAAGTTACGAAGTCCAGCTGGACAATAGTCAGACGTTACAAAGCTACCAAAGAGCCTAATTAATCAAGTGTTCAACATGGAAATACAGTGCATCAAAATAACCGTTCATTGATTAAAGATAGGTTACAAAAAAAAAAAAAACGCCACTGGATGTTTTTACAAAGTACTCAGGACTGGGCCTCGTCTCCCTCTTCTGTCGCCGCGGTCTGGTCTTCCACGCCAGGCGCATTGGAGGTCGTGTCGTCAAAAGGTTTCAAGGCAGAAAGATCGAGGTCTGGGAAGAGCTTCCTGGCCATAACCTTGGCGTCAACGAAGCCTTCCATGTAGGCCTCGCTGAGTTCATCTTGAAAGGCCGCCCCAACCCTGAACTCCTCTACCGCATTGTCCTGAGCACTTTTCAGCTGCCCCTCCAGCTCAGCGACCTTCGAAGTAAGGGACTCCTTGATTGCCCCAAAAGCCTGGGCATCGAACTCCAGAGCTTCCACCTTTTTCCTGAGCTCGGATACTTCGTCCAGTACAGCTGTCTTCTCTGCCTCTGCAACTGCCTGGGCTTCCTCAGCATCCTTGACCTTCTTCTCCAGGCCACTAACGGATGTGGTCAAGGTCTCAATGACCTACCCTTTCTTGGCGCACTCGGTTGTCCTCGCCTTCAGACGGGTGGACAGGCAGAGCGCCTTCACATGGAGCTGCAGAAAAATTGCAGGGTCATACACAAATAAATAAAGGAAAAGGGAGAGAGTGGGATGGAAGGGAAAGATAACTAGAGCCCTCACCTTTACAGCGTCGAGGTTCATGCTCCTTGTCAGTTGGGCGTTGGTCCAGTCAACAAATGGCCCCACGTCCTCCATGCTGATGAATTGCTTCATCCTCTCCCAAGCGGCCTGGACGTCCTCCACAATGAGGGGCTCGTTTTGCGGAGTCTGGGTCTGAGCAACAGCTGTCGCTTCGGCAGGAGGCGGGGGCATCCCAGTTCCAGCCCTGGAGGACTGACCAGCGTTGGAAGCCTTGGGTACTGCGGGAGTACTGGCCGCAGCAGGACCCTTGTCATGGGACTGCTCGACAGCCCTCCCCCCAGAGCTAGGCTTGTGGCGTTTGTTTGGCCTCTCTCCAGCAGCCTTTGCCCTTTCCATCTCTTCAAACTTCTTTTTTGCAGAGGACCCCATGCTCCTCTTGTCGAAGCCCATGTATGATCCCTGTCCTGCAAAACATACGGGGCAAGAGTCAGTGCACTAGCGTTAGAAGGCGGCCGCAAAAGACAAACCAGACTCACTCCTCTCAGCGCGAAGGGCTTCGATGGAAGGGTCTGGACCTAAGAGATAGTCTGCCAAACTCTCACCAGCCACAAGAAGGGCCCAGCTCTTGACCGAGTACTCCCTCACCCTCACTAAACGGCCTTCCCTCGACTCGTCCTCCAATATAGGAAGGCATGCTGAGTAAAAGAAAATAGGATAATTGTTAGACCGCTACCCTCAGAAGGAGTCAGGCATAAAAGCACAAAAGGCGCTTACCCTTCCTACCTGGTCTACCCCACTGCCTGGGTATGCGGGGGGTCTGGTCAGTCACATCTTCCCAGTGAGCGATCTCCATACCCTCGCCGTACACAAAGAAATACTTCTCCTTCCAGCGCTTGTGGGAGACCGGGAGATTGGTAATCAGAGCTGGCTGACTTTCCCTAGCTGAGAAGTAGTACCAGCCTAAACTCTCGCTCTCGGTTATCTTGTAGCAGAAGAAGAAATCTTCTGGGGTCAGGGTTTCTTCCTTGTCAGTGGCGGCCTGCCACAGAGCGGCACAACCTACCAGTATGCGCCAAGAATTGGGCATTAGCTGCCCAGGGGCTAGTCTAGCCCGACTCAGGACCCCTCTAATATGTGGAGCGATGGGGAACCTCAGTCCCCCAGACAACGCGCTCTCATATACAGCGATTTCGCCTGGGCGAGGGAAGCACGCTCTGTCTTCGCTCCCTGGCACTCGGTAACTCATGGAGGGAGGAAATTGGTAGACAGACCACAACTTTTGCACTTTTGCTCCATCTAGGATGGAGGCAAAGTGCCGAGCCTCATACCTACTTTCTGGAGCAGGGGACACTGCCCCTACCTCAGCCATGGCCATGGGGGCACTCTCAAAGGCGTCCACAATGGCCACGGGACTCCTTGCCCTCCTAGGCCTCACCTCTTGAGTAATCTCCTCGAGATCTGCCCCAGAGTAGTTCACCGAGGCATTGGATGCCTCGTCTGGTCTTACCCTATCTAGGTCCATGGAGGCAGTACGCTCAGAGCCGCTCGACAGATCAATTGGCAGTGGGTTCATGACCCTAGGATCCTCAATTTCTCGGAGGGTGTCAAAAACTGCTCTGGATGCTTCAAGAACACCCCAGTATACCGACTCAACGAAGGGGGGATTACCTATAAACCCTAGGGGGTATGAGGCCCTAATCCTCCACTCGTAGTACCAAATAGCCTTCTGTAGGAGCCAAAACATAAACACTAACACTACGTACCTTGATGGGAATGGATTTAGGAAGTGATTTTGGAACCCCTCCGAACAAATAACAACAGTGAGAAGGACGAAGGGAGAGAAACAACAAGCACAATTGAATGCTTGGGAAGAAATGTGTAGAATAAGAGGCTCTTTTCGACGAACCGCCAAGGTTTTATAAGCCCCCTCTATTCGAAATCAACGGTGTAGATCGGCCCGAAGCTCTCAAGATCGGACGGGCAGTGTGATTGATGTCTAATCGACATACGGGGCCAACCACATGAGGCCACGTGGCAGAAAGGCCAACAGTCGTGTCGATCCACCTGGCATAGTAATCATGACGGTTATACAGCGCCATAAATGCGCCGGTTCGACGGCACTCGGTGACTCTTCGAAATTCCCGTGGGCATACCTTTGGAATTCCCATAGGCCGACCTAAGCTGCCTAGGGAATTGGGGGCATCTGATAATGCAAATGACAAGTACGGTCGGTCAGCCCATCCTTGGACAGACCAGACCAACCCGGCTCGCATATCCAGTTCAGGTCACCTCCCTCCTAGGTCAAGTCCGTTAACAGAAAGAGCGGCAGAGCTCGAGCGACACACTGGGCGGCGGCACGAAGGCACCCCGAGATTCTCGCCTGGTAAATAGCCCCTACGATTCCATGATTTGAGCGTTTCCCCCATGAACGGGAGCATGATCCATGGGGGCGAAAATCAAGGCACGATATACCCCCACGAAGTGGGAGGCATGACGAGTGGGGAGCACGATTAACTGACCCACGAAGGTGCCCACGATCAAGGCCAACACTCCTATAAAGGGAACAGTTCTCACCTCCAAGAAGGTACGATTCTACACCACCTTAGATATTGTAATTCTGTCCATGTTTCCCTAAGCCTAACTTTGGCATCGGTGTGTCTTTGGCAGGCACCACACCGGTGTCCCATAGAGAGGGGAAACTCATCGCACCAGCAAGCTGTACCAGGGGTTAGGAAAGACGTACCAGTTTATCGCATCATCATCTTATAAAAACAAAAATGTTTAAAAATTTTAGCTTTTTTTCTAATAAGTAAAAAAAACAAAATAAAAAAACACTAGATTTAAGCTTTATCCAATGAACCCTATATATAGTATAGGAGAGAGGTTGTGGTTTCATTCGATAACATCATCAACCCTTTGGATTTATTAGTGTTAGCAATGTATTTGGATCAAGAATTTAGTGAGAAAAAATATACCTAATTGTATATTTAGTTATTAAAAAAAGTGAACGGTAAAAAAATATATGAAGGAAATATCTAAGAATTTGTAATCTCTAATTTCTTCTATTTTTTTTTTCTTAATAAATACGAGTTTCAAACATAGCATAAAAGTTTTGATTTATTTACATATTATTTATTTATTTGTTCTAGTGTTAGACCTTTGTTTATAGGAGGAATGATGAGCCAGGGTTTGATCAAATTATATGCAGCTGCACCTGCCCGACCGAGCCATCATTTTTTTTTTTTTAAAGAAATGTAATTATGAATGACCTATTATTTTAAAATAATGTACCCATCAAAATGACTACACTGCCACATTCTTTGAGTGGAGGATTGTACATAAAAATTTTGAAGTTTATAATCTTCCATTTTAAGAATTGGAACACTAATATTGATGGGTTTAGTGAATTTTATGTCTTCAGTGAAATTAAGATTTAACAAAATTATTTGTTGTTTCTCTGCTAGAAAAGCCAATAGAGTGAGAATTAACAATTTTAATGCCTGCTTGACTTAAAAAACGAATTCATACCCTCTTATCTCTTTTGGTGTCTCTTTCTCTAATTTTATGTTTTTATTGTCGACATCATTAACTGTCATAATTTTAAAAAAATAAGTAACAAAGAAAGTTCCCTTATCAGTGGGTCTTCGTATTTATCATAAGTTAATAGTAACAGTAACAATAACAGTGAACTCGTGCTATACACAGACCACAATTATAGATTCATAAGTTAATTTTTTAAATTTTATAAGATTGTGTATTTAAAATATGATATTACATAATACAACATCTATAGGATAACTTTCATCTTGAGAATTATTTGCACTAAACATGTTAATAATATTTTCTCTGCTATAATAACCATAAAGAAAAAAATAGTAAAACAATTTATGTACTAACTATTAAGTTACACTTTAATATTTTTTTTTTATTGAAAGTAAATATATTATAAATTTTGACATTAATTTTATTGAGTTATATATTTAGGATTAAAAATAAATAAATATAAATTAAAAAAAAAAGATATGAATATATGTGTAATATCTATCAAGAAATAGTCATTCAAATTAATAAAACAATGTTATTACACTTTATGTTTTGAGAAAATATAAATTAATAGTGAATGAAAATTAATTAAATTTTCATAAGTTAATTAAAATGAATAGAGGTAAATCTTTTAATTCCATACATGAATAATGTTTGTCTGTAAAACCTTTTAAGAAGAAGTTAGTATATTTTAAGTGTGTCAAATTTTGTATTTATTTATTTTTCTCTTTTTGGGTAATTATTTAATATTACCGAATAGATTTATACAATGCGAAATGAATTAGTGACTCGTTATTTGTTCTAAGCAATGAAACATCATTAACCTTTTTTCATACGTATGTCCTTTTTTCATTATCTAAATGATTATATGTTGTGAGTTCATTAAAATGAAACCGTACTTATGCCAATACACAATATAATACAGATGACCTTAAGTATATTACTACATACACTAAAAAATCATAATGGATAAAGTAAAAGTTATTTATCTTCTTCATTAATTATTATTTTATAAGCTTATTAACCTTCCTTAATATCATCTTTATTAGATTTGGGTAAATCTAACTCACAAAAAAAAAATACAAATATATAAGAATTTTTAAAAGTTCAATTGCTTTGAAAAGAAAATCAGTTATAGAAATTTGAATAGATTGTTAGATTTAGTCACTATATTGATTACAACTAATCTATGACATATTTAGTTGTAATATATTTTTATTTCTAATAACTTTTAAAGTTTTTATATTGAAAGAGTGATAATTTAAAAACACATTATCATATTAATTAGATAACCAATAACTTTATGACATTTGTATTTTTATATTTTTTAAATTAAAAGAATTAAAAAAAATAAATCAAGACTTTAAAACTCAAATACCACCTAACCTATTGCTATAATATATAGTATAGAATTATAGATAGATATTGATCAATTAAAATTAAGGAAATAGGAAAAGAGACAGAGAATCTAAATTCCTAAAAAATAAAAATAAAAAATTCTAGAATTAAAGAAACCAGTAGTAGAGTCGGCCCTTCGTGTGGTGCCCTGAGAGTCATATATCCGAGATTTAAGGCACCTTGTCTCCTCCAAAATGAGCCCTATTAACAGTGGAATTATGCCTTTTTTTGTCTCTCAACTCTATTTGTTTGTGTGTATGTATATTTATTGCCATCAAATCAAGTAAAAGTACTCCCGTCGGTGTGGTCACTGTAGAGAAGGGGTAATGGGGGTCTGTCAGAGAAAGGGTAATGGGCGTCGCCATGACTCCACTAAATTTTTTGCCAATTAATTGATTTAAACTAATTAGGTAAGCGATATATCTTATATTCTATAAGATGGCTCCCTTAGTTATCTCTCAAAATATTATCTTATGAATTACAATTGAGTTGTTTCCTTTTATAGTGGATCTATTGTTATCTATTTACAAAAACTGGAATAATCTTTGGTAGAATAACTTGTATGTTGTTTTTTTTTTTGTTCCAAACAATCTATAAATTACCCAATAAAAAGGCACATAATAAACCACCATCAAGTCCTATGTTTTTTTCATGCACACATCATTATATTCCATATCTTTAGAGAGGTAAATTTTTTTAGTAATGCAAGAGCCATCAATTACTTTTATCGAATTTTTATTACGGATAGAAACAAGATGATGGAATTTACATTATTCAATACATGTGAAATTTATTTACTTGTGTATATACATAATAAAAATCCAATAAATAAAGTCAATGGTTGTGGCATTTTAAAAATTTTTTGAAGCCTTCATAGAAAAAAAAAAGTTTTTATAGTTGTTATTAGTCTTCATATTTTAGCTTGCCCCTCCCTCCAAGAAAAAATTTTTGATTCCGTCATTAGTCACTATAGTGACTTGAGAGTTATGCAGACTTTACCCCTCATCCCCTCTAAAAAGAAAAATAATTTAAGCTGACTGTCACACCACGTAATCATATTTATATGGTGTAACTATTTATTCATATAATACTACGTGTATAGAGAGTATTTTTTAAAAAACTTATAAGCATTATTTTAGATATACGGTGAGTTTTTAAATTTAAAATTTTTGTCATACATTTTGCATATACCGTAATTAAATATAATGTTACACCACATAAATATGATGACATGGTATGATAGTTACCCTGAATAACTTTTTCTGACCTTAATGTCTAAATTCTCTATATTTTTTATCTCTCTATATCACGTATTAGTAAATCATATCGAACGGATGTCATTATCTCATTTAAATTCAATATCTTGCTTAACGTTGAAAAATATTAATGAAATAAGATGCCGAGTTTAAATGAAATAAAAATATTATCTGTTTTCACCCACTGTATGCCATGCGTGTGTTTATTGCCATAAAATAAAATACTAGTAGTACTAGGATTTTGATTCTCATAATGATAATTTTCAAGAAAAATTACGGCGTTTGAATCGACCATTGGTTAGTGATGACGACATAAAGCTTGTTACATGATCTTTATTTTATTTTTCTATTTTCATTCTTTTTTCTTAAAAAGGGGAATGTGCGTCTGGTTTCATCTTGAAAAACTTTTTTTTTTATTTGAAAACATAAACCGCAAATTCATAAGGAAAACACATTTCATAAACTGTTTGGAAATTGTTTTTGAAGATGCTTCAGTTTAAAGAAATTTTAAATTGTTTTTTGAATTTTCAAAGAATATTTTCATACAAAAATAAATATGAAAAAAAAAATGATGTTGTTTTCAAACTTTCCAATGTTTCAGAATTTTTTTTTTTTAAATAAAACAAAACGCATCAAATTACGCCTTGATTTTCTCATCAATCAAAGTAGGACGAACTAATTTATTATCATAAAAATAATGAATAATCAAATCAAAGTATATCTATCATTTATCTACTATTTATTCTCTATTATCTGTTAAGTATATTATAGCAATTGGCTCTAAAGTCTTTGAAGTTAAAAGTTTTAATTAATTTTTCTTAAAATTTTGATTTTTACAAAAATATAAAATATATGGGTCCTACTATTATTAGTGCTTTTAGTATTTTTTTATTTCTTTTGAAATTAATAAATAATATCCATTATTTTTATGGTAAGATTTTCAAAAACTTTATTATGCTCCTTCTAAAGAATCATAATTAATCAGATTAGATATTAAAATTCTAAAATTGAAAAAACATTTAATTTGTCATGAAATTATTAACACTCTATCATATATAAGATCCATGTGTTATACTATTATTGGTTCTTTCTAATTTTTTTGCTCATTCATTCTAAATTTTATAAACTTTATCCATTGATGGATATGATAAAGTTTCTAGTATTTTTTAATTATGCTCCTTCCAAATAATATTTAATTAATCTTTAATTATGTCTTCGCTCTATAAAATAAAAGTCATGAAATTATGAGCACTTTGTCATTTTTATTGTCTCAATTTATAACCCTCAAAAATGTTTATGAAAAAAATAAAAATAAAAATATTTTGAATTTACTCGTTTCAAGTAAAATATGGTTTTATTATTTATTTTTTCAAAATTTTTTTTTAAAACTTTATCCAACAATCAATACATGCAACAATATTTTTGAAATACCCTTAGATCATAATATCTTTCAAAATATTTATATAACACTAAATTGGATATCAACTCTTAAATTATAAAGATATTATTTTACCTAGAAATAATAATACTTTAACCATTTTTTGTGTCAAGACTCTAATATAATTTCATGCTACTTAGTAAGCTTGAATGATGAATGATATAACTATTTGTGATAAGATTGATTTCATAACAAAAAAATTGATAATTTTGGGTTGATCAATATTTTTCAAGAATAATTTACACAATCATTCATAATTTACACAATTATAATGACTATAAAAATATCATGTTAGCCGAGTCTAAGTATAAGTAAATGACGGAGTCATATTTTTCTTAATTGATGCTTGCTAAAATTTTAAGTAACTACTCTTAAAAGAAGATCATTTGATTTAAAAGAATGTTTGATATAACTACAATTCAAGTATTTGATTATTATTGCAAGTAATTTTTTAGTACTTAATTTTTTAATACTAACAATTGAAGGATAAATGTTTTCACTGAGTTAAATTAGAAAATCAAACTTCACTATGTACATTAAGTATTTGTTGATAAATCAATTATCTCTAATTAAAAATTCAAATTCTTTTTAAGTAAAATTATAGCTTTAAGTAGCTATATATATTTATATATGTGTGAGTTATTAGATGCACTTTATAGATAATTCACCTAAATACATAACTTATACAGTTAATCAATGTAGTCTTTAACAAGCTTTTCAAGGAAACAAAAAAACCATTTTGAAATATTTACATTAAAACTTTAGCTTTTGTTGCAAGTCATGGATTCTTTTTCACATCAACTGTTAATATTTATTTCAAAACTATATTGATTATTATAATTCAACAAAAATCATATAATTAGTGTAAGATTCAACTATATAAAATTCATAAATTCTTTTTATGAAATATATTATTATTTAGTGTACCTATTACTGTCGTCCGTGCTATTCAATGCTTAGATATATATATATATATATATAGTGACGTTCAACTGTGACTACTGAATAAACATGAAAGAGTGTAATAATTGATACATCTGCCATCCAAGAAAACCCGTTGAATATACAAATAAGTTGGGTTAATTATAAATTTTTGAATAATGACTCAATATCACAATGTCTTCTAAACTCTAAAATATAATAAGTTGACTCTTTAAATTAGTAATTTGCATCAATCAACCCTCTTGTTAGCAATCTATTACTAAAAAAAGATGAAAAATTATTATTTGACTTGTACATGTTAGCAAAAGTATAGTTTTATATTTAAATTGATCTTTTCTTGCTATAATAATTGCCTAATTACTAAAATATTTTTTGAAATGACATGTAAATATAGAAGCAAAATAAGTGATATCTCAATCATTATATAGTTATTACAAAAGAAAATTCAATTTAAATTAAAAATGAATTTTTGTGAACATGTGTAAGTTATATGATAACTTTTATCTATTCTCTTAACTAATTGATAATATATTGCTAACAAAAAAAATTGATAGATACAAATTGATAGTTTTAGGAGTCAATTTATTACCTTTTAGAGTTTAGAGGTATAGTGATACTGAGTTATAGTTCAGATAGTATGCTTATAATTAACCCAATAAATTAAGACGATACATATTCCAAAATTGTTGCATTGACCTTTGTGCCATCGATGGACTGTGACAATCCTTGTAATATGACTGATGCAATGCTATGGTTATTTCTTGTGAGATAAATTCTGCCCCACCTCACATTGTACATTGTAAATACACACCATTAGATAATAGAAAAAGAGAAAGAAAAGATATGATAATCACAAGACACGGTTAGAATAAAAATATTTAAAAGATTAAGGGCAAATTACAAAACATCCCCAAGTATCCTTGAAATTGAGAAAGACTCAAATTTTTTAAATTACAAAAACACCTCTAGTAAGTGCCATTGTTTAAG
This sequence comes from Euryodendron excelsum, assembly GCA_033060915.1. Taxonomy (NCBI): domain Eukaryota; kingdom Viridiplantae; phylum Streptophyta; class Magnoliopsida; order Ericales; family Pentaphylacaceae; genus Euryodendron; species Euryodendron excelsum. The sequence continues at coordinate 21,199,851 of CM065379.1, forward strand.
CTCTACAAATGAATATAATCAAATTACTTTTATACCTTGATGTAGAGCTAACTTATGGACACCATTTTTATTGAGCCAACTTAGTTTTCATTTTACTCATCCTAACCCAATGATAATCAACTATCCATTAGTGCCAATTGCACTTAACCCACCATTACACAAGCCCCATCGCCCACCATCATTAGTAGTTATTGAACACCATGAATAAGACTCCCATCATAATAATTATTATGATATTGGACTGTAACACCCGGTATTTTCAAATGCTATGTTATCTGTGTAAGCACGAAAATTAAGAATAGAGAATTCTGTTAAAATAGACTGAAAAATTAGTGTTATGAAGTTTGAATTATCATTGATAAGAATTATTTAGAGTAACTAAATAAATATGAATAATGTGCAAAAGTATAATGAAGGTATATCATAACTAATTTCAATAAGATTGTGGGCTATAAATTATAAGAAATACAATGTATGGGAAATATTAAACTTTTAAAATTTACACTTTGACCCCTAAGACACTTGTCTTACATTAGGAGACAAATGTCACACATGTGGGAGCCCTTAAAATACACAATAGTTGCAGATACAAACCCTAATTCGTACTAGGGCAGATATAGAGAGAAAGAGTGTTTGAGATGTGAGAAAGTAAAAGAAAGTGAGAGAAAAAGAGAGGAAAAGTTGAGTTTATAACTCAAATCAACTCCAAATCACACCAATTTGAGGTATATTGTTCTAATCATTGTTTTATACTATTTTTTAAGACTTGCATGTGGAATTGGGTAGCCGGAGTTAGCTGAAAAACTCCATAGCTAGTTAAAACTTAGTTTGAAAAAATGTTTAGGAACTGAAATGAAAGCCATGAATTCTGATTTTGGCCTTTTGAAAAGTAATTTTAGGAATATTAGGGTTTTTTTAAATATGATCCTGAAGACTGTGAAGCCCTAGAATGAAAATGGGTTTCATTTTATTAAAAATGGTGTGTTAAGCTTTGCATACATGTAATGACTCCGATTTTTGGATTTTGATTCAATTAAATACTATGGACAACTAGTATATATGTTAGAATAGCCATGCATGACCTTAAACCACGTTATAATAAAGATATTTCAAGAGAAAACTAGAGTTGCAAGTCTGTCCAGAAAATCTGGACAGACCAGTCCACTTGCAACCTATTTTTTAAGGGCCAAACGACCTCTATTAATAAATATTAAAACATGAAAGTTGTAAACATTTTCGATTAGTATAATTTTGACTTAAAGGAATCACTTAATTTCATTATGAATTGAAATTGAAATGGCCGATTTACCAAAAGGTATCAAATTTGACTACAAATAGAGGTTGAAGAAGATGAATAATAAGTCAACAAAGCCCAATCGCGCCCCGTGCAAGCACATGGACAGCCTTTTTGGCTCTTTGTTTGGACCAATGGGACCCACATGAAATTTAAATTATATTTATCTATTATTTGGCCACTTTCAAAAGTATCATATATTTATCATATATTTTGTAAATAAAAAATATACTTAAAAATGAGTTTTTTTTTCCTATTATGAACTTTTGAAAATTATTGAATGGATTGACTCAAATATTTCAAACACTTTGTAAGGAGAGTAAGTAAACTCCAAGTATTTTTATTATTGAATATATATTTTTGATAGTTTTCATACAAAAAGTTACTCACTTTATATAAACTACTAAATTTCGAAATTAAAGAAAAACAAATACTAAGGTTATTTTTATTTAAGTTAAAATATTATAATAAAATCTTTATAAATTAATTTTCAATATCTAAAAATTTATTTATGTATTTTTTTAAATAATTTTAACAATCCGGGTTAAACCAAAATTATCTGAATATCTTCAAAAATTATCTAGAGGTTATTTGTAGTTATTCTAAGTTACATGAAGGGTTTGGGTAGAATTTTAAGACCCTGCATCATTTTACAATGATTAGAATAGAAAATTAAAGTTTCATGCGATGATGATTTGATGGAATTACACGAATTTCGAGAAAACATTTTGTAAGCTACCTAAACACTAAAACCATTAGGTAATGGGTACTAATCTAGTAATTTCAATATGATATTTTATTCAAATTATATATTTTGAATTGTTAAGCAATAATATGATATGTGAAGCATAATTTTATTTTGTATTTGAAACTGTATTTTGATTACCTAAAAATATATTGTTTCGAACATAAGATAGCTTTGTAAACATTTTCAAACTTGATTTTGGAAGTTGTAATATCAAAACTGAATAATTAAAATTGATGTGATATGTGTCCCGGCCTTGTGTAGGACGTATAGGAATTCGATATTACAACTAAAAGTTGTTTTAGAATATATCTATATGGATATTGAATGAGGAATTTACGAACTATTTTATGATGCTATAACTATTTTTTTTAGCTATCTCATATTTATTTTATTGTCCTCAAATTTTTAATTCAAATTTATTGAGTTGTTAGATATTACACTGTTGCTGAGCTTCATAGCTCACCCCATTTTATGAAAAATATTTCATATATTCACAGGAATAAAAACGCTGCTTTACCCGAGGGGTTTAAGGGACCTAAGTAGGAGCCAAGACAATTTTGGTAAATAAGACTCGAAGTTTAAGTTTTGTAATAATAAACAATTTAAGCAACGTGGCGTTGGAATGTTCCAAAAGCATAGACTACGCGTGTTTAGTTGTTGGATTATTTTTATCTAGTCCCATGTTTATTTAGTAAGTCATTTCACGCCTTCGAATATTTTAGGGTATGAAAATTCGGAGTGTGATAAATTAGTATCAGAGCTAGTGAGTAGGTCTTATATGGGCAAAGTTAGGTTATAAGTCTTATCTAGGCAAAAGTAGGTTGCAAGTTTTATATGGAATAACTGAGTGCATCTTAGAACTAACAAATAGATCTTATATGAGACAAGTGTACATGTAGGAACACTGTTGAACTAGTGATGGAAGAAGTAGGATTATATAGTTCATAGTAAATTTGGCTAGTAGTTTTCACATGCATATATTAGCATTTGGGTTAGACAATGACGGAGCTAGTACGCTTTAATTATGAGTGCTATAAAGTATACTACTAACATGATTGGACTTTGAACTATGAACGACAGTATTACCAAGTGAAAATTAGAACCAATAAAGATTATGAAATAGTATGCAGTGAATTTCAAAATAAAATGTTATCTAGTTAAGTGATACTGTTTGACTAACTAAGTTCGCTTTTAAATTGACACTATATGACTAAGTGGACTTGTGTAATTGTTTGAGGTATGATAAAATGATAATGTATAACTTTGTAAATGTTAGAATTTTTTTTAAACAATGAACTCTTAAAATAAAAATACCCTGTCATGTTTTTACTCTTTCTTAGAATAAATTAAATTATCACTTGTAGAAATTTATAAAAAGTGACCTTGTAAGGATCAAAATCGTTATATTCAACTTTTTTTAATTATTCTTTGAGTATGATTTTGAAGTACAAGTACTTTAAACAATGGTTGTTTTAAGAAAATATAAGTATAAATGAGGTGAGTTTATGTAATACTATGTGATTTATTCATGATGATGTGATGATATATGTAAATACAATACGATATACTATGTGGATAAAGTAAGGTAATAAACCACATATTTTGATAAGATATGTACATACGTAATAGATCATATGAATTCTCACAGTATATGTAATGTATTTGAGTGATATCTAATATATGCACATGATGTATAATATGTCTATGAGATGTTTTATATATATTCTACTACTATATAAACGTGAAGTAAAATGTGTTTACGTGATCTTGTGTATATTTGAGGTGCCAATGTGAAATTATGTGATGTTAATATGTTTAGATGATGTAGTATGATGCGATGCCAAGTGTTTATGTGATGTGTGATGCTAATGTGGTTATATGATATGAGGTGATGCCAAGATACTTATGTGATATTGTGTGGTGTCAATGCGATTACGTGACATGATATAATTAAGATGTCTAAATGTGTGAAATATGTGAAAGGTATAAAGTGCTTATGTTTTATGTTCTCAGGTAGTATATACTTAGATAATCTATATGTATCCATGCTATATATGATATAAGCCTATGCAGTATATAAGATTTATATAAAATGTAATATATCCATGTTGCACTTATAATGACAAGTGTATTCTAATTGCAAGTGTATATGTATATTATACAAAACTGTAGTGAGTGTGATGTACTATAAGAAAAGTGCATGTATGTGCAGTGTTATGTGTAACAAGGTATAAATATAACATTTTGTGAAACAAGATGTAATGAGTTATGTTATGGGTATGAAAATTAATGTTATAATATAATATGAGATGTATTATGATAGGTTATATGTATGTGATGCATGTCTTGAGATTTAGATAGCCATCAGTATGTATTATGAGGAGTGTGTTGACGTGATACGTGATATTATTTATTTACTTGTTACGTGGTAGATACCTATACAGTAATGAACACTATACCTGTGCAACCTGTAATAAATAATTAGTAATACATAATTGTGTAATAAGAATTGTGCATGTTAACATAATAAATACATATGTAAGACATGTTCATATGCAATATATGAAAGTATGTACATACAAGATATTTGTATAATATTATGTATATTAGATGTGTCTCATACATTAATACAATAAGATGATATAAGAAAGTGAAAAGCATTTATATGCTAACTAGACGTGTCACGTAAATATGCAAGTACTCAATTAGAATAAATACATAGTTGCAAGGATGAGATTTATATAAAACAAGTAAGTGCAACTTTTGAGGACGAATCTTTTTTTTAGGGGCTTAGATTGTAACACATGGTATTTTCAAACGCTTAGTTTGGAAAAATGTTTAGAAACTAAAATGGAAGCCATGCATTCTGATTTTGCCCTTTTGGAAGATATTTATAAGAATATTAGGATTGTTTTAAATCCAATCTTGAAGGCTATGGAGCTCTAGAACGAAAATGGGTTTCATCTTATTAAAAATAGTGTGTTAAGCTTTGCATGCATATAATGACTTTGATTTTTATATTTTAATTCGATTAAATACCATAGACAATTAGTATATATGTTAGAATAGTCATGTATGACCTTAAAGCATAGAATGAAAAGATTTCATGAGAAAACCAGAGTTACAGGTATGTCTAGGAAATCTGGACAGACTAGTCCACTTGCAACCAATTTTTGAGAGGCCAAACAACCTCAATTGCTAAATATTAAAACATGAAAGTTGTAGATTTTTTCGATTAGTATAATTTCGACTCAATAATCACTTAATTTCATTACGAATTGAGGGAGAAATGGTCGATTTACTGAAGGGTTTTAAATCTAGTCACGAATAGAGGTTAAAGGAGATGAACAGTAACTTAACAAAGCCTACTCGCACCCTATGCAGGCACATAGATAGCCTTTTTGGCTCTTCGTTTGGACTAGTAAGTCCCACATAAAATTTAAATTATATTTATATATTATTTGACTACTTCTAGAAGTGTTATATATATATATATATATTATATTTTATAAATGAAAAATATAGTTAAAAAATGAGTTTTTTTTGTCAATTATGAACTTTTGAAAATTATGTATGGATTGATTCAACTATTTTAAACACTTTGGAGGTAGAGTAAGTAAACTCCAAGTATTTTTGTTATTGAATATATATTTTTGATAGTTTTCATAGGAAAGTTACTCACTTTATATAAACTGTTAAATTTCAAAATTCAAGGAAAAAAATTACTGAGGTTATTTTTAGTTAAGCTAAAATATCATAATAAAACCTTTATAAATTAATTTTGAACATCTAAAAATTTATTCATATTTTTTTAAAATCATTTTGACAATCCAAGTTCAACCAAAATTATCTGAATATCTCCAAAAATTACCCAGAGGTTATTTTTAGTTTATATTAAGTTACATGAGGGATTTGGATAGAATTTTAAGACCCTGCATCATTTTACACTGATTAGGGTAGAAAACTAAAGTTTTATGAGATGTTGCTTGGACAGAATTGCACAAATCTCAAGAAAGCATTCTGTAAGCTACCTAAATACCAAAACCATCAGGTATGGGGTACTAATCCAGTAATTTCAATATGATATTTTGTTCAAATTATATATTTTAAACTTTTAATCAATAATATGACATGTGAAGTATGATTTTATTCTATATTTGAAACTGTCTTATGATTACCTGAAAAATATATTGTTTCGAACATGAGATAAATTTGTAAATATTTTCAAACTTGATTTTGGAAGTTTTAATGTCAAAATTGAATAAATAAAATTATTGAGCCGTGTGTCCTGACTTTGTGAAGGGCATATAATTAATATTGGTGAATCGTGTGTTTCGGCCTTGTGGAGGACATATAAGAATTCGATATTACAACTCATAATTGTTTTAGAATATATCTATGTAGATATTGAATAAGGAATTTGCGAACTATTTTATGATGCCATAACTGTTTTTCTTAGCTATCTCATATTTGTTTTATTGTCTAGAAATTTTTAATTCAAATTTTTTGAATTATTGGATATTACGCTGCTTCTGAGTTTCATAGCTCACACTGTTTTATGAAAAATATTTTAGATATTCACATGAATGGAAACGTTGCTTTACCCGAGGGCTTTGAGGGACCTAAGCAGGAGCAGGGGAAATTTTGGTAAATAAAACTCTTAAGTTTAAGTTTTGTAATAATAAATAATTTAAGCCACGTGACATTGGGATGCTCTAAAAGCTTAGACTACATGTGTTTGATTGTCGGATTATTTTTGTCTAATCTCGTGTTTGTTTAGTAAGTCACTTTACGCCTTCGAATATTCCAAGATATGGAAATCCAGGGTGTGACATGGACACCACCCCTATGCGAATGAACACCACCAGACACCATAGTTGTTAATCTCGAACCACACCGGGCTGTACTAGCCGGTATGCATTGCACCACTGCTTACACGATACAAAAAGGTTTAAACATAGCACCGGTTAACTTATCAAGCGGGATGGAGGAATGTGGAGGTGAATCTGTTCTTATGTGGTGAGGCTCATATTATTGAAATGGATGAATTATAAGGCACAACATGATTACTTGAAGGGAGATACTATAATCTGTATTGCGATTCACAATTATTTGGTCTAGAATAAGTGTATATGAGATTTTTTAGAAGACCTGATCTACTCTGTGAACCAACTTGATGAGCTCTAAGCAATCTACAAGAATAGGAACAATGAGAATGCGTCAACCCTTTTTGGGCCGATGGCACTCCGAAGATTAAGTTAGGCAAGCTTAATCTTAATGAATCGAATGAAAGCACTATACACTAGCTCGAGTGAACGTACCTTGCTTCTTAGTGACATGATATATTTATAGTCTTCGGATGCCCAATCCTTTTTAGGAATGGTATTCATTGCCCAATCCTTTCTAGGAATGGTATTCATTCTCCTTCTAGGAGTCAATCACTTTTGGGGTCAGTTTAAGATAGATTTGAACCTATCTTTAAGTGTCCTAGTCTTGGTCACCTTAGGACTCTTGCCCATTGGACTTGTCTGTTGAACCATTTGGGCTCAATTCACCTAGTTGGGTTTATCTTCTTCAGATCGGGCTTGGCCTGCTATTTTCTTTGGGCTTTCTAATTTATTTGGCTTAAAATGGCCCCCAGCCCTTGCACCTATTTGGCCGAGCTCAGGGGACAAGGGTTGTACCTGCGTGTCCCTTCGTGACACGATCGTGGGCTATCATCAAGCACCTCTTCGTAGTCTGCTCTCCACATGGCATTGCCTGACTTGCTCAGCTGCTAAAAGACAGCTTTTCATTAATTACTGAGGCAACCTCTCAATTCAAAAGCAATGATGCAGTTGCTCTTTTTAAAATGACGGCAAGCTCCTCTATAAGAACCCATCTCTCCAAAGGATTGCTCACCTCAGATCTGAAGAGATAACTACTGAGAGAGAGTGTCGACCTGCTTTCTGTAAGTGTCTTAGACTTTACCTAGTTCTTATCTTTGCACATTCATTCGGCTGACCGCGTAGTAATGGCTACACAACTTAGGAACATGCTTAGTACTCCTAGGGCCATCGTTGCTTTTAAGGAGAGGTATTAGAGAGTTGATTTCAAGTTGCACGGCCGTGAGGAATTCTGTCTCTATAATTTGAATAGGGGATGCCCTTTCCTTTAATAACCATAGTCAAGGGTGGTGTTAGGTTCCCTCTCCACTGATTTCTGCTTCGGTTCCTCTAGCACTACTCTCTGTGCCGAGCCTAATTAGCATCCAATGTCTTTAAGATAGTGATGGGTATAGTAGAGCTTTATCGTGTTCTAGGGGTAGAGATAGGCATCCATGAGTTTGTGTACTGCTACACACCCGTGAGGGTCGGCAAGGATTATCAAAAGTATTATTTTTACTCCAAACATAAGAATAGGGAGATCTTCCAGATCCTTCCTGATGTGGGAAAGGGAGTGGACGATGTCATGGTGTGGATCTCATGCCCTTGGGAAGATGGGGACGTCCCCGAGGTTGAGTGACCCTCCTGGCGTTGCCTTAGAAAGCCCGGTGCCTCAAGTCGACATTTAGAATATTCGTACTTTATCTGCGATCTGACACTTGCACTTCTTTTTTTCCAAGTAATATACCAAGCCCAAGAAGTAGTACCGGCATCTCTGGGTTAATCTGTCACTTCTAAAGAGAGTTTGGGCCTATAAAGGAGAAGGCCACAATGAGGAGTCCACAAAGCTGCTTACATCCTCCTGCGATACCTAATCAATTACCAATCATTCTCGGCAACCAAAGGCATTCCAAATGACATTATAGCTACACTCAAGGTGCTAAGGGAGGTCGGTGACTTTGAGAACATCCCAAAGGCTATTGTGATCCCATATATTCACAACTCCAGCCGAGTCACAAATGCCACTGCTTTTGCCAAAGTGGAAGGAGAAACTGGTGCTACCGAGGAGTCGTTATCATCCGGCCGTGCTTCGCCTCAAGGCCAAAATCCCTGATCGAAATCCCTGACGAGAAGGATGAGCCCAATTTTAGCCCCGCTTCATTATCAACATTGTCCTTGACCTCTATTCCGGAAGTAGTTCCAGACCGCTGGCCCACTCGTCGGTTTAGGCAACAAGTCTCCTCAAGCTTTGAGATGGAGGACGAGTTGGGCGATATGCAGACATGAAGCTTGGCAGTCGTGATTACTGGGAGGAAGGCAAGAATTGCCTAGGCGTCCACAACCAAGGTTAATATGACTCAGCTACCAATGCCTTTGCCACTGGCCACCTCTAAAGCTGAAACTGGAGCTAGCGAACCGTCAATTGAGAGATTAACATCTAAGAGACCAGCAAAAAGAGATGTATCGGTGACACTTAGAACTTAGCGAGCCAGGTCGAGGTCGGTTGAGCTTCATGCTAGGCCGGTGTCCAAGATCGTGATCCAACCAATAGCTGGCACACGTCCTATAACCACCCTTAACTCTGGTCTTGCTAAACCTTCTGTTGTAGTGGGGCTAGTCAAAACAGCTATCTTGCCTCGTGACCAGAAAATGCTGGGGCTGGCGATCAACCCTAAGATCTTCATAGGAGCGATATATAATAGTCCGTCAGTGAGTGTGCCTACCGATCTCTTTAGCCCTTTACCCATTTGGCTTTTTGTATCAGATTTTAACCATCTTTTTCTGTTTCCAGGCTTACAACACAATGTCCCGCTTTGCAGTTATGAATAAGGAACTGAAAAAACTAAAGCACCATCACAGTGCTTTGAAGTTGGAGGCCAAGGCTAACAAGAAGGCTGCAATTGACACAAAGGCCAAGCTCAAAAAAAGTGAGAAGGCCATGGCAACCACCTTGGCTGAGCTAACATAGAAGAACCAGGAGCTTGATAAGTCTAAGGATGAGATCTGAAAGATGAAGGCCAAGCTCCCATCCGTGAAGGAGGCAAGTTTTAAGGAGGGTTTTGAAAAAAATGGAGATGACCATACTCAACAGATCTTTGGGATGATGAAACTCGATCTTCAAGGACAATTGGGTGACTGCCCTTACCGTACTAAGAATTTCATTGGTAGATCCACTCTAGAAGAACATTCCTTGGCTGCTCCTAGACGAAGCAATCCCTGAAGATACCAAAGTGACTCCCTTTCAAACTGGGCAAGTCGGCATCATTGAAGTTGCTGGAGTCACTGAGGCTGTTGGTATCACTGAAGTTGCTGGTGTCAATACTACCCCTCCAGGTCTAGAGATTGTTGACGCTTTGACTGAAGTAATTCCTAGCTCCACCGACCTCACTGCCGATCTAGCCTTGCAGTCTTATGGTGTTTTTTTCTTTTCCCGTATTCAATCTTTTTGTAACTTTTTGGATGTAAACAAGAACTTCCTAAATGTTTAAATGAAGTTCTACCTTATTCAAGTTTTTCCCGAATTGCCATAAACGTGAGACATCTGCTTGTTTATATCCGAGTCTTCTTTGTACTAGGGTATTTTTATAACCTTTGACCATTCTTGGGCCGACCAATCTAACTTAAGCATGGCTAAGTGTAAAAGACTTAATTTTTCATAGATTCGGCAATTCTTGGGCGAACCTGCCTAAATTAGGCAGGACTAAGTGTAAAAGACTTAGTTTTTCGTAGATTTGGCCATTCTTGGGCCGACCTGCCTAAATTAGGCAGGACCAAGGTTTTCACTTGATTTTTGTAGATTTGGCCATTCTTGGGTGAACCTGCCTAAATTAGGTAAGACCAACGTCTTTACTTGATTTTTTGTAAGTTTGGCCATTCTTAGGCCGACCTGCCTTAAATTAAACAAGTCCAAGTTCTTGACTTGATTTTTTGTAAGTTTAACCATTCTTAGGCTGACGTGCCTAACTTAAACAAGACTAAGGTCTTCACTTGGTTTTGTTATAGGTTTGCCCATTCTTGGGCCAACCTGTCTAACTTAGGTAGGACCAAGGTCTTCACTTGGTTTTTTTTTTTTATTTGTTTGACCATTCTTGGGCGGACTTGCCTAACATAAGCAGGACCAAGGTCTTCACTTGATTTTTTTATTGATTTGGCCTTCATTGGCCGTCCCAAGAATCTTTACTTGGTTTGTTATTTGGCCTTCATTGGCTGACTTGCCTAAATTAGGCAGGACCAAGGTCTTCACTTAGTTTTTTTGTGTTTAGCCATTCTAGGGCCGACCTGCCTAACTTAGGCAAGACCAATATCTTCACTTAGTTTTTTTTTTATTTGTTTGGCCATTCTTGGGCCGACCTGCCTAACTTAGGTAGAACCATGTTCATCACTTGGTTTTTTATTGATTGGGCCTTCATTAGCCGACTTTCCTAACTTAGGCAGGACCAAGAATCTTCACTTGGTTTTTGATTTGGCCTTCATTGGCCGATCTACCTAAGTTAGGCTAGACTAAGGATTTTCACTTGGTTTTTTATTTGACCTTCATTGTTTGACTTGCCTAAATTAGGCAGAGCCAAGGTCTTCACCTAGTTTTTTGTAAGCTTGGCCATTCTTGGGCTGACTTGACTAACTTAGGTAGAACCAAGGTTTTCACTTGGTTTGGTTATAGGTTTGGTTATTCTTGGGCAAGTTGCCTAACTTAGGACTAAGGTCTTCACTTGTTTTTTTTTTTATTTGTTTGGCCATTCTTGGGTCGACCTGCCTAACTTAGGCAGGACCAAGGTCTTCACTGGGTTTGTTTTTTTTATTTATTTATTGATTTGGCCTTCATTGGCCGACCTCTCTAACTTAGGCAAGACCAAAGATATTCACTTGAATTTTGATTTGGCCTTCATTAGCTGACCTGCTTAACTTAGGCAAGGCCAAGGATCTTCACTTGGTTTTTTATTTGATTATCATTTGTTTACACACCATATATATACGAAACTCAATCTTTATTTATGAAGAAAGTAACTCATATAACACGCTACACACTGAGAAATATTAATTGCAAGCCATGTCATCACTAGTAGAATTTCTTTAAGTTCTGTGCATTCTAAAGTTAGGGTAACTAGAGTCCTTTCATGGTTTCTAGCCAGTACACCCCCACGCAACTTGGGATGCAACTCTGTAAGGATCTTCCCAGTTAGAGCCAAGTTTTCTGTCAGCTACGTTCTTAGTTGCCCCCAGTACTTTTCTTAGCACGAGGTCTCCGGGTTTAAAAGCTCTTGGTTGTACTCGTTTATTATAAGATCGGCTGAGTTGCTGATGATAGGCAGTGAGCTTGAGCAAGACATCTTCTCTCTTTTCTTCAACGAGATCAAGGTCTTTGGCTAGTGTCTGTTCGTTGGTGCCCATGTCAAAGGTAGCTAACCTGATTATTGGTAATCCAATTTTAAGAGGGATCACGACCTCTACCCCGTAGGCCAAGGAGTAAGGAGTTGCTCTTGATGACCTCCCCGGGGTAGTTCTGTAAGACCAAAGGACATTAGGAGCTCTTCAACCCACCTTACTTTTACATTCTCTAGCCTATTCTTTATCCCGTTCAGTACTATTTTGTTGGAGATCTCTGCCTGTCCATTACACTGCAGGTAGGCTGGCGTTGAATAGTAGTTTCTGATCTCCAGTTAGGAACATAATCCCCTTAACATGTTTCCATCAAACTAAGTGTCGTTGTCTGAGATCAATACCCTTGGTATGCCAAACCTTGCAATGATGGTTCTCCAGCTGAACCTTTTTGCATTTACTTCATGTGTCGTGGCCAATGGCTCCGCCTCTATCCACTTAGTGAAGTAGTCCGTTACAACTGTGAGAATTCTCCTATTCCTTGGAGCTCGAGGTAACGAGCCAACTATGTCCAGCTCCCATTGTGCAAACGGCCAAGGGCTGGTGATTGTACTAATGTTTTCAGTAGGCTAATGGATCAATGGTGAGAACTTCTGGTATTTCTCTCACTTCAACACATACTGAGCTACATCCTTTTGCATATAGAGCCACTAGTACCCTATGAGATTCCTCGGTGGGCAATCAATCTCCTACTGATATGACTCCCATAGATCCCCTCATAGATTTCATATAGCATTTCTTGTACCTTCTCTGGATGAACACAGCGGAGGTAGGGGCTCGTGAAAGATCTTCTGTAAAGCTCATGGTCAAGCGACAACCAGTATTTCAACGCCTTATGCTTTATCTTTCTGGGCTCATTCTTATCTTCTGGTAGCTCATCTTGTCAAGGTAAGCAATGATGGGGTCCATCTAGGACGGGCCCAAGCTTTCCACAGCCAACATGAGTTCTTCTTTAAGACAAATGCTCGGAGCAGCCAGGGTCTCCACATGAAATGTTCTCTTTGATTTCTATTTCAAGGTTGCCGCAAGCGTTACTAATGCATTAGCATGGGCATTACTATCATGCTCGATACTTGGTCCCTTTCAACTTTACAAGCAGCTTGTAAGCACCCAATTTTTGCCCGCTCGACAATCTTCGGTCCGACTGGACTCATATTTAAGGTGACATAGACATATTCAAGTTCAAATCAACTTTTCAAAATCAATCCAATCAATCAATCGCTTTGCAAGCCCGCTAGACCCAACAGAGACAGAATGACCAAAATGCCCTTATGGTATGGCTCAGTCCAATTTCAATTGGCACGTTTTCTTAGAGACGGTAAGTCCCCATTTCAAACTCAAATTCAACTTCAATTCTAGTTCCAATATCAATCCAAGTCAATCAAACTCAATCTGACACGCCTTTCGAGAAAGTTGATCCCTTAAGCGGTAAGACTATCCAATTTGACACGTTTTTCGAGAAAACTCTTTAGAATGGTAAGTCCTTTCAAACCAGTCGACCGGGATTAGACCCCAAGTCTCCGAGATGGTAGAACAGTTCACCTTTGGGGCCTGCTAGCCTGCCAATGAAGAAATGTTGTTATTCGGCACGTCTTTTGAAAAAGTTGATTCCTCAGACGATAAGTCCACCTAGCAGATTCTCGAGATAAGGCAATCTTTAGAATGAACACGAATTGTCAAAGTAGCGGAAACATTCGTAAATATCATAACCATTGGAGAGGCAGAAACACTCATAAACAGGTCGACATTGGAAATTGCCAACAAACCCCCTATGTCACGGGACCGAACTCGCCTCTTGGTCGTGACACGTTTACCAAAGGACGAGGTACCTTTGGAAACCAACTCATCACAGACCGTCAAAGTGACGAAAACACTCAAAACCCAGGTCAACACCAATGTTTGCTAGCCCACTCTGGTGAAAAATGACCAAACTGCCCTTTGGGCCATTTCTAGCACGTTTCTCGAGAAAGTACCTAAGTCCTCAGAACGGTAAGTCCACCCTTTCAAGATCATCCCAAAGACGATCTGACATGTTTAAGTGCCTTCCGGTCCGTTCCGGACCAATTTTGGGACTATTCGGTCAAAATGACCATTTTGCCCCTGGGCATCCGAGTGCCTCCAAGAACCACATCAGCTCTGGGTATCAAGTCGGCAACTAGCCAAGAATGCTTCTTATAGTATTCTCGACCTTTCATTATCTTTCCAGAACCTTTTGAGTCAATTCTGGTAAACCCGGTGCAAAAATGACCGTTTTGCCCCTAGTGGGCTAGTTGTCTTTTCCAACCATACCAGCTCTGAGTATCAAACCGGCACTCCTTTGGAACACTCTCGATAGTGTTTCCAACCTTTAAGTCCATTCATGGATTATTCCAAATCCATTCTGGTGGTTTTCTGATCTGGTTGACCGTTTTGTCCCTAATAGCCCGGTCACCAATTCTAACCTTGTCTTTCAAGTTCGTTACCCTTGGGACACTATTTCAAGAGTTTCTGCACATTTTCAGCCTTTTGGACCATTCCCGGCCCTCTAGAACATTCCTGAACCTTCCGAAGTCACTCCTAGTGGAGCCAGGCTAAAAAATGCATGGTAGTCACTAGGACAGGTGCCCAAATCTTCTGCCTTGCGTATCAAGGGTCGAAGATACATTTCTTGCCGCCCTAAAATATTTCCTAAGTGGCTGGTGCCACTACTAGTGGCGCCAATAGGATTTTAAGCCTGGCACCACTGCAACAGGCGCCAGGTCAATTTTTTGTCTACAAATACAGAGCCTCCTCCCTGCGTAGAGGAGGTCAATAGCCTAACTCTAGAAACTCTCTCTCTCTCTCTATATACAGCCTTCGAATTGTCTCCGAACCCTAGCTTTCTTAGGCTTCCTCAAACCCTAGCCCCTATACACTTTAACCCTAGCATATATACACCTAATACGCACCTATACGAGCCTTCGAGCCAACCATTGAAGACTCAAGGTGCTGCAATCTCAAAGCTCTCGAAGATGAAGGTGAAGTAAAGCAAGCAAAACAAACAAATCAAAGAAGACATAAGGTTGGTTTTCTATTTATGTATATGCAATTTTCCTCTTTCTCTCTTCTCTCTCCTAACCCACTTGGGTTTTCTTCTATTTTAATCCCCTATCTTCTTCCTCTCCTTTCTTGCACGCTTGAAATAAGGGAATCCCCGGTTCATATGTAGGAAAAATGGTCGAAAGTCACCGTGTCGGGGGCTTTCCTCTAATTTGACCTTAGACCATGTGGATTCCGCCACTTTGATTATGTGGTGAAGCCTAAACCTTGTATGTTCGCGATCCTATTTGAATTGTGCATATCATACTCATACATCTCTTCAAAATCATTTTCTGAACTTGTTTTCAAAAACTTACATCAAAAGCTCTTTCAAAACTTGCATTAAAATCTCCTTTTTCCAAACATGTTCTCAAAAATCACAATCTTAAGATTATTCTGACCACTCCATGGTTAGGATTGTTTTAGAAAAGTGTTACATAATTTTTGGGGTATAAACCCTAAAATTATTTTCGTCAAAATCACAATCTTAAGGTGATTCTAGCCATTCCATGGTTAGGGTCGTTTTAGGAAAGTGTTATATTTAAAGTCACTATTATGATTCATATTTTCAAGTCCTTGTTGTTTTCAAAACCATGATCCTAGAATGGTCCTAATCTTCCTATGATTAGAGTCATTTTACAAAAGTGAGATATTTTTAGAGAGTTGTAAAAGTCCATAATCCTTTCTCTTTCCAAATCACTTTTTAAAAATCTCCTTTACACAACCTCTTTTTAAATCCTCTCCAAAAATCTTTTTTTTTTTAAACTTACTTTCTAAAAATCCCTTTTTCTAAAATCTCTTTTCAAACTTATTTTCCTAAAAATTCTTTCCAAAAATCCATTTCCAAAAGCTCTCTTCAAAATTCTACTCTCTAAAAAACATTCTTTAAGTTTCTTTCCGAAAAACTCCCTTCAAAAGATTTACTTTCTAAAACCTCTTTTTCTTGGAATCCAAGTCCTAGAGCCAATGATTAGGAAATTCTAATTTTTACTTTCCTTTTTCACATCCAATTATAGTTTTCCAAAATTCTATTTTCTACATCGAATTCTTAGGTCTCCTAAACTTCTTTTTTAATGTCAAATCATATTTTCTAAATCCAAGTTTTTCAAATCTCATTCTTTACAATTCCATGTCAAATCTAGTCTTCCAACTTAGGAAACCAAATCCAATCATTCGTTTTTGGAAACAAAATCAAATTGTTTCTTTTTGGAAATAGAAATCAAATATTTCTTAATTCAATCATTTCCTAATTCTAAACTTTCCTAATGTCAAACTTTTTCAAATTTTAAACTTTCCAATATTTCTAAATTTAAACTTTTCCTCATTTTTAAACTTTCTAAATCTTTCTTAAATCAAACTTTCTAAATTCCAAATCCTCCTTAGATTGAAATTGTTCCAAAACTAAAACATTCATAATTTCAAAGCTTTCTAAATTCAAAACTTTCCTAAGTTGAAAATTTCTAAATCCGAAACTTTTCTAATTTGACACTTTTCTAAAATAGAACTTTTCTAGGTTCAAACTTTCCAAATCCTAAAGCTTTCCAAAATCTAATCTTTCCTAAACCTTAGCTTTTATAAATTCATTCCAAGTCGAGTTTTTCAAATCAAATCAAACTTCTTTTCAAAATCTTTCTTAAAATCCAACTTTCTAAAATCAAACTTTTCAAATCTAAATCAAACCTTCCTAATTCAACCACGGATTCTAATCTTAGGTAACCTAAACCCTAGGAGGCCTAACCCTAGTTCAACCCTAACCCTTAGAGTTAGGAAGCTTTAAGTCCTTTCCAAAAACTCTTTTCTAAACCAAGATGATTTGCTAATTTCGAATTTCAAACTATTTTCAAATCTCTATCTATTCAAATATAGTCCAAGTTCTCTTTCAAGGGTCAAATCCTCTTTCAAGTTTAATTCTAGATCTAAGTTCAATCTCGATTCCAATGTTCTATTCTAAGTTTCAAATCAAACTCTTTTTCCAATAAAATTTTTCTATTTTCCATCGGACTCTTGTTCAAACTATGACTGACCTAATTCCCAAAAAGGTATATGTAGGCAACTCTCATGCGTGCAATCATAACTTTTTTCAAATTTTCAATTCCATAACTTTTTTTAAATTTCCAATTTCATAATTATTTTCAAATTTTCAATTCTATAATTTCTTTCAAGTTTCTAATTTCATAACTTTTTCCAAATTTCCAATTCCATAACTTTTTCCAAGTTTCTAATTTCATAATTATTTTAAAATTTCCAATTCTATAATTTCTTTCAAGTTTTTAATTTCATAACTTTTCTTAAGTCTCCAATTCCATACTTTTCTTAAACTTCCAATTTCATAATCTATTTCAAGTTTCTAATTCCAAAATCTATTTTCAGATCTCTATTTCCAATTTCTGAAACTTTCTTTCAAAAATCAAATATATCTTTTTAAATGTATTTCCAAAATCAAATTTGTTCTTTTCAAATCCATTTTCAAAATCAAAGTCTTTTTTTGCACTTGCATATCATGCATCATGTCAATTTCTTTCTAAAAGTTCTTTTCAAAAGTGGATACTATTGGACATATATTAATCACAGATTCTGAATGAGTGAACCTAGGGTGAATAGACATGTGGGTACCGCAAGGGTGGGGTAGGGTAATGGCTTAGTGCGTCTTCCCTACATGTAACCAACCTCCGAACCTAGAATCACTGTTTTCAAAGACTAAATGGAGTTATTTTCAAAAAGAGCTTACATTTTTCTAAAGTTTGCCAAACAACCTATTTTTCAGAAAATCCTTTCTTGAGGATGTTTTCAAAACCGTTTTCAAAAACCCTAAGTGTAATATTTGGATTGTGCTTAGTTTTAGGTGACCTAACTCACCTTAATCAAGTTAGGTGGCGACTCCAAATTGTTTTCCAAAAGCCCTTAATTAAAATCAAATTTTCAATTCAAACCTAGTCGCACTTGTCCTTCTAGGAGGATGAGTTCTAACGAGAGAGTACCGTGTTTTTCTCACTTGTCTTTTTCGGGTGGGAAAAAATGGAGCGCGACAACTAGCGACTCTGCTGGGGAAACTTAGAGGGTTAGGCCAATATCATGTCTTTTTACGCTCGCCCATTTGGAGTCTTTGATTAATTTGTCCAATTCTATCCATTTCAAATTTTTAAAATTTAGTTTTCCAAGTTGTTTTAAACAAAAAAAAAAAAAAAAAAACATGTCATTGTCTCACTCTTCTCATATTTATTCTATATTGCATTAGGTTTGTCATTCAAGTACTGACTTTTGCATATTTATTTTTGTAGGTGGACCTTTGTTCACATATTTATTTCATGTTATATTAACTGCCATATATGAATGAATGTATGGAATGGACAAGATGGATTAGAGTTGTTGGGTTCTTTCCTCCAATTTTCAAAAATCACACACACACACTGCACGTGCACTTGCATTCTACATATTTGCATTCTCTACCATGATATGTCCCTTCTAGTTAGAAAGGGGAATGGTATATTGGTTGTGGGCAAGATGCTGTGTTAGTTTCTTCGCCTACGGCCTCTTGATGCTTCCCCCGCTCGGATCACCAACCGATAATGGCACCACCTCAGGGAGTTGGCCTAGGTTTGAAGATCTGGAAACCGAGCCTTCTTAGGACGCATTAGTGAACCCTCAATCTCATGCTCATATAGACATCTGCATAGCCGAACCTCTGCCGGATTTAGGACACACACGCCATTTTCAAAACCATAGAGGAAAGGGCGACTGCTTTACTTTCCTTTATATTTGTTTGTTCATGTTGTTATAATGATTGTACTCTTACCGTTATAATGCTCGTCTAACTGTTCATGCATGCATGTTTACTTCAATTGCATTCTCTCTCCTTATACTCTTTGCATCCATATTCATGCATACAATATTTTATTCCAAGACAAGAGTTCTGAAGTAACTCAAGTCATTGCATTTTCATGCATATGATCAACCCATCGAGAGTGGCACCAAGGTTACTCTCCCTTGCATTAAACCTACCCAAACCCCATGTAACCCTAAGAATTCATGGCATGCATTTTAAGTCATTCCATAAGAGGGGCCCCAATCCCTTTATGCTCATGGAGATAGGATTGCCAAGAAGATAAGGGGCAGTCAATCAACAAGGTCACTCAACGACCTCTTCGACATCAAATCCAAAGAAGGCGAATCCAAAGACTCAAAAGTAGTTTAGGATTTCATATGTAAAATTAGATAGGTGGAAGTTTAAAGGAAAATGTTCCCCCTCTCCCCATTAAAATGTACTCTGATTCATTCTTGTATCTTAAACCTAAAGCTCAATGCATCCCTTTCCTTTTTGTAAATGAACGTACGAATGAAAGAAGGGTCCCATTTGACAGTAAAGTATATGCATACAGGGGTAAAACCTCTATCTCCAAAAGTAAGCCATTACATCATGCTTAGTCTCCCTTTCAAGTAGGGGCACCCCTAGGACATGCATTGCATACAAACAATTTTCAAATCAAGGCATTACCTTCTCTTACGTTGTTTTTTTTTTTTTTTTAGTCTTCTATCCTCCCCCTCCTCATCTCCAAGTACCAAGAGAACTGAAGACAGAAGCAATACAAGAAGGAGGTTTTTCTAAACTATTCATTTATTGTCATCATACTGCTCACACGTTCACTTCTATTATGCTCATGCACCCATATCCAACCCCAAGACAAGAGTTCCAAGAAACTCAAGTCATTTCATTCTCATGTATCTAATCAGCCGTAGAGAGAAAGGAGCAATCCAATCTCATGTTAATCGAACCGAACCTACCAAAACTCCTAAGGGTTCCTCAACCCTAAGGGTTCATGGCATGCATAGAACCATATCTCAATAGAGGCCCCAAATCTCTCTCTGTCCATAGAGGTGGGATTGCTTGAATAAAAAAAACATCAACTGGCCCATGTTAAAGAAGTATTGTATTGCATAAGGGGCAAAACCACCCTCCAAAATAGGCTCAGCATCATGCCTAGATTCTCTCAAAAAAAAAAAAAAAAAAGAACCTCCATAGGACATGCATCACATAAAATCTCTAACTCTACATGCTAACTGTACTATATTTTTCTCTCTTTCTTTTTTCAGGTCAAAAAGCATAACTGAACTCATGGAATCCCTCCATCCCATCCCTTTCACAATTCATATGAGGACTAAACCAATTGTTGGAAGAGGCATGATCCCATTAGAAGAATATAAAGGGTTGGACCATCCATCCATAAGATGCTCTCTCTCTCTCGGCCATCAACTTGGCACCTTATTGCCACTGCATCCAATCCTTGAGCCTAGCCACCCATGCATAATCAAATGAAATACAAGGCAATTGGAGCATGGAGGACGCTATCATGAGCCCAAAACCCTATTAAAGGTTATCACCAAAAGGCTCACAAGAAAAGGGAGGTTTCCACAAAATTCGTCTATTTTCTTTTCATCTTTCTTTTCTTGCATATCTTCTTTAAACAAACATCGTATGCCATGCATTCATGATTTGAAATGAAAAAGAGATAGGTCTCAGTTTATTCCCTTTGTCTCATACTCTATGGATGATTATTACTTTTAGGGATTCTTTTTCATTTTGTAATGACTCAACTTGAAGGATGGGATAACATAGGCAACTCACTCAGAGGGGGTTAAAACCTTCGAGAGAGAGAGAGAGAGTGAGAGATAGGAGGAAGGCAGTCTTAACAAAGAGGTGCGGATTTTACTGAAGAGGCGACACTTGAGTGATATCCTGGCTAAGCAATGGGTAGCCGAGTCCTCAAAATGATGAGAAGCTATTATTTTATTTATCCAATAAGAAATAAACACTACCCCTTGCTCAGCCCACTAAAGCTGCAAGTGATTTCTATTCAGATATCCCCCAAACCAAGTACCTTCCCCCACACGGGGGTAAGCATAGAGTAGTTGATTCAATAGAATATATAAGGGTTATTGGCAGAAACACACCATTTTTTTTTTTAGGTACATTGTCTAAATTTTGAATAAAGGCTTTATGGACTAAGTAATTTAATTCAAAATGATGAGAGGCCCTCAATTCTGCTACCACACACAAAAAATTTCTTTACAAAGCCCACTTGAGCCGGTTACAATTTTTCAAGAAAACCAATCAGATGGTCACCGCCCACACTGGGTTAAGGTAAAAGTCATAAGTAGGAACTAATATGAGAACAGTGATTTCCAAGAGGAAATGGAGCCAAAGACACCTCTAATAAAAAAAAAGAGAGAGAAAAAAAAAAAGGAATGGGGGTGACATGTTCGTAGTGATCTTTAAAAGAAGATATTGTCATCTAAAAATAGAAATGAAAAGTTGGTATCTCTAAAATTTGACTTGGGAACGAATTTCGTGATGAGCAAATCCTAATCAGAAGTGAGAAAATGGTATGGAAGAACAAAAAGAGTATGAACGAAAAAAGAAAGCAGTGAATGGAGGTTAAATTGCCAAAGGTGATCATTGGTCTTTTGAAACCCCATAAGTGATAATTTTTAGCATTTATACCCTTTCAAATTAAAGTCCTCTCTGATCCAAGAAAATTGCTTAGTCCAAATAAGTCTGAATAATACTAAGACAAGTAGGATGAGAAAGGAGAACTGGAAAGTAATACAAGGGCAATCTCATGCTCTAAGGTATGCTCAGATGGTTTTGGTTTAAACAACCCACTAAAAGAAGATTTTTGAACCTAAATATCCCTTCATTTCTTACAACCCCTAAACCCAGCCTTCATTACGGTCCTAAAAGAAGTCTTCTCAAATTGAGGGCCTAGCTGTTTATCGCTCTGCAAAGGGCATGCAAGTTGTCGCTCAAGCCAAGGTGGCATTTTGAAAATCTCAGAAAGAAAACCAAGTGAGGTTAGAAAAACCCTAAACAGCAACCCTGTAGAAAGTATGGATAGAATAGCAAACCACAAGGTCAAGATCCTTGGAGAATGGTGTAAATGTTATCCTACCTCGATAAGAATGGGACAAAACTGAATGAGGCATAATCTTGGAAGGGAACTAGAATCCTGAGAGTATGAATCCTGGGGCAATCTTGGGATATTCTTCATAAATAGTTTATATACATGTAGTACTAATACATCAATGTCATGTATAACTTGTACGTCCATTAAATTCCTGTGTAGTTTATATCTATTTATGCATTCATAAAAAAATAATAATAAATAAATAAATAAAATAAAATAAAATAGGACATGCATTCAATTCTATTTCTGTATATACATTCATAAAAAAGTGTGACATGCATTTAACTCCATTCCCATATGTGCATTCAACGAAAAGTATAACATGTATTCACTCATTTACTGTGCATTTTTAGAATTGGTATAAATAAACTA
Source organism: Euryodendron excelsum (assembly GCA_033060915.1). NCBI lineage: Eukaryota > Viridiplantae > Streptophyta > Magnoliopsida > Ericales > Pentaphylacaceae > Euryodendron > Euryodendron excelsum. The sequence continues at coordinate 21,222,522 of CM065379.1, forward strand.
TTTTTGCGTAAAAACTTGCTTTATGTCTTTCTCTTTCTCTCTCTCTCTTTCAAATAAGAAACAAGGAAAGGGGAAAAGCACAAAAAGAAGCTAAAGTTACCCCACGACCAAGCAAGCTACGACATCTCCAACACTAGCACACGCCTTAGAAGGCTCAGACTTCCATAGAAGACAAGAAACATAATGGGGCAATGGCTCACCCTCGACCCCCCCAATCAACCTTGGACTTCCCTAGAGGAGCAGTATTTCGCCAAACGGAGTGTCGGTTTAAGAAGTATCAAACATCAACCTTGGACTTCCCCAGAGGAGCAGTGTTTTTCCAGATAAAGATTCGGTTCAAGAAGAATCAAACATTAACCTTGGACATCCCCAGATAAGCAACATTTCGCCAGACGAAGTGTCAGTTCAAGAAGTATCAGAAATCAATCTTGGACTTCCCTAGAGAAGCAGTGTTTCGCCAGACGGAGTACAGGTTCAAGAAGTATCAGACATCAACCTTGGACTACCCCAGAGGAGCAGCGTTTTACCAAACGGAGTGCCGGTTCAAGAAGTATCAAACTTTAATCTTGAACTTCCCTAGAGGAGCAGCGTTTTGCCAGATGGAGTGTCGGTTCAAAAAGTATCATACATTAACCTTGGACTTCTCTAAAGGAGCAGCATTACGCCAGACGGAGTGTCGGTTCAAGAAGTATCAGACGTCAACCTTGGACTTCCTCAGAGGAGCATCATTTCGCTAGACGGAGTGCCTGTTCAAGAAGTATCAGACATCAACCTTGGACTACCCCAGAGGAGCAGCGTTTCGCCAGACGGAGTGTCGGTTCAAGAAGTATCAGACATCAACCTTGGACATCCCCAGAGGAGCAGCATTTCGCCAGACAGAGTGCTGGTTCAAGTAGTAACAGACATCAATCTTGGACTTTCCCAGAGGAACAGTATTTCCCCAGACGAAGTGCCGATTCAAAAAGTATCAGACATCAACCTTGGACTACCCCAGAGAAGCAACATTTTACCAGACGGAGTGCCGGTTCAAGAAGTATAAGACACCAACCTTGTACTTAACCAGAGGAACAGCATTTCACTAGAAGGAGTGCCGGTTTAAGAAATATTAGACATCAACCTTGGACTTCCCCAGAGAAGCAGCGTTTTGCTAGACGGAGTGCCGGTTCAAGAAGTATCAGACATCAAACTTGGACTACCCCAGAGAAGCAACGTTTTGCCAGACGAAGTGCCAGTTCAAGAAGTATTAGACATCAACCTTGGAATTCCCCAGAGGAGTAGCGTTTCACCAGACAGAGTGCCGGTTTAAAAAGTATCAAACATTAAACTTAGACTACCCTAAAGGAGCAACGTTTCGCCAGACGAAGTGCCAGTTCAAGAAGTATCAAACATTAATCCTCAATTTCCTTAGAGAAGTATCATCCCGCCAGACAGAATATAGGTTCAAGACAGAAAAGGAGGGCAGTTGTAGGCTACCCATTTTTGCCTGTTCAAAGATCTTCAAGGGCCGGTGTCTCATCCATGATGTCCATCTCCTCCTCAAAAGCTGGTCGACAGGAGGGAAGGGGTCGATTGGAGGCTTACTCCCCCTTCTGCTCTGAGTAGAGGATGCCCTGCTAGCTAATTTGTGACTACCCCCGAAACGACTAAAGCTGCCAACAGAATTTGGACCGACCCTCTTCCTAGATCGACGGCTCCTCTCAAAGCCATCATTAGTCACACCTGCCATCCTGAAAGGTAAATCAAGGTAAGAATATCAAAATATGGTATATACAATCAAAAGGACAAGGGGTAAAATAATAGTAAAAATAAATAAGCTTTCAATAAGTTTCTTAACTTTTTCCTCCAAAAATTCTTTTCCAAAATCAGATCCTAAAAGGTTTTCTAACTCTCTCTTCCAAAACTTCATCTTCAAAATCATTTTCAAATCCTAAGGTTACTAAACAATTGTTCCCAAAATCTATTAAAAAAATCAAGGCTTAAAGTCCCTTTCAAAATTGAATCTCAAATGTTTTTTTGTCAAAATCCATTTTTAAAACTTTTCTAATTCTCTTCTTCAAAAGATTTTTCTTCCAATCAAGTCTCAAGATTTTCTAACTCCTTTTTCAAAATCAAAGATTCTTGAAATTTCAATCAAAACTCTTTCCTTCAAAAATTTCTCTGAAATTCCACAGTTTTTGAACTCCTCTGCCCAAAATTCTTATCAAGGTCAAAGTTGAAGTTTTCTAAATCCAAAGTCCATTTTTAAAGGATTTCCTAAAAGTCTTTTCTCCAAAGTCTCATCTATAATTCTATTTTCAAAAATTCTCCTAAGTTTTTCTTTCAAAAAGTTTGATTTCAAAAAGTTTAATCTCAAAATCATTTCTTGGGTTTCCCAAGTTTTATCCTTCAAAAGCTTCGTTCTAAAAATATTCTAAAGTTTTTCTAAATTTATTCATTAAAAAGTTTCATGAGTTTCCTAAGCACCCCATTTTTGCTCGCTCAGCAATCTTCGATCTGACCAAACTCATATTCAAAGTGACATAGACATATTCAAGTTCAAATTAATTTTTCAAACTCATTCCAATTAATCAATCGCTTCGCAGGCTCGCTAGGCCCAATAGAGGCAGAATGATCAAAATGCCCTTATGGCATGGCTCGGTCCAATTTCAGTTGGCACGTCTTCCTAGAGATAGTAAGTTCCCATTTCAATCTCAAATTCAACTTCAATTCCAGTTCCAATTCCAATCCAAGTCAATCAAACTCAATTCGGCATGCCTTTTGAGAAAGTTGATTCCACAGGTAGTAAGACCATCCAATCCAGCACGTTTTCTGAGAAAACTCTTTGGAACAGTAAGTCCCTTCAAACCCGTCGACCGGGACGAGTCCCCAAGTCCCTGAGATTGTAGAACGGTCCACTTTTGGTGCCTGCAAGACCGCCATTGAAGAATTGTCCGTTATTCGGCATGTCTTTTGAGAAAGTTGATTCCTCAAATGATAAGTCCACCTAGCAGCTTCCGGAGATCAGGCAATCTCCGAAATGAATGCGAACCGTCAGAGTGGAGGAAACACTCACAAATATCGCAACCGTCGGAGTGGCAGAAACACTCATAAATAGGTCGACATTGTGAATTGCCAACAGACCCCTTATGTCACGGGACCGAACTCGCCTCTTGGCTATGACACGTATACCAAAGGACAAGATACCTTTGCAAACCAACTTGTCATAGACTGTCAGAGTGATGAAAACACTCAAAACCCGGGTCAACACTCGTGTCTGCGAGCCCACTCCGGTGAAAAATGACCAAACTGGCCCTTAGGCCATTTTCGGCACGTTTCTTGAGAAAGTACCTAAGTCCTCAGAACGGTAAGTCCACCCTTCCAAGATTATCCCAAAGACAATCCGTCATGTTTACGTGCCTTCCAGTTGGTTCTGGACCAATTCTAGGACCATTCGGTCAAAATGACCATTTTGCCCCTAGGCATTCGAGTGCCTCCGGAAACCACAACGACTCTGGTTATCAAATCGATAACCTCCTGAGAATGCTTCTTATAGTATTCCTGACCTTTCATTATTTTTTTGGATCATTCCGAGTCAATTTTGGCAAACCTGGTGCAAAATGACCGTTTTGTCCCTAGTGGGCAAGTCGCCTTTTCCAACTACACCGAATCTGGGTATTAAACCAGCACTCCTTTGGAACACTCTGGATAGTGTTTCCAACCTTTAAGTCCACTCATGGATTATCCCTAGTCCATTCCGGTAGTTTTCTGGTCTGGTTGACCGTTTTGCCCCTAATAGCCCGATTGCCAATTCTGACCTTGTTTTTCAAGTCTGTTACCCTTGGGATACTATTTCAAGGGTTTCTACACATTTTCGGCCTTTTGGACCATTCTCGGCCCTCTGGAACATTCTTGAACCTTCCAGAGTCACTTCTAGTGGAGCCAGGCTAAAAAATGCATGGTAGCCACTAGGACAAGCGCCTAAATCTTCTACCTTGCATATCATGGGTCAAAGATACGTTTCTTGCTGCCCTAAAACATTTCCTAAGTGGCTGGCGCCAATAGGATTTTAAGCCTGGCACCACTGCAACAGGCGCCAAGTCAATTTTTTGTCTATAAATACAGAGCCTCCTCCCTGCGTAGAGGAGGTAGGGTATCTAACTCCAGAAACTCTCTCTCACGATATCCAGCTTTTGAACTCTCTCCAAACCCTAGCTATCTTAGGCTTCCTCAAACCTTAGCCCCCATACACTTTAACCTTAGCATACATACACCCAATACGTGCCTATACGAGCCTTCAAGCCGACTATTGAAGACTCAAGGTGTTGTAATGTCAAAGTTCTCGAAGATCAAGGTGAAGTAAGCAAGCAAAGCAAACAAATCAAAAAAGACACAAGGTTGGTTTTCTATTTACGTTTATGCAATTTCCCCCATTCTCTCTTCTTTCTCCTTACCCACTTGGGTTTTCTTTTATTTTAATCCTCTATCTTCCCCCCCCCCCCCCCCCCCCCCCCCCCCCCCCGCGGGCGCTCTTTCTTGCATGCTTGAAACAAGGGAAATCCCGGTTCATGTGTAGGAAAAATGGTTAAAAGTCATCGTGTCGGGGGCTTTCCTCTAATTCGACCTTAGACCATGTGGATTCAACCCCCATGTATCTCTTCAAAATTGTTTTCTAGACTTGTTTTCAAAAACTTGCATCAAAATCTCTTTCAAAACTTGCATTAAAAACTCCTTCTTTCAAACATGTTTTCAAAAATCACAATCTTAAGATGATTCTAACCACTTCATGGTTAGGATTGTTTTAGGAAAGTGCTACATAAGTTTTTGGGTGTAAACCCTAAAATTGGTTTCATCAAAATCACAATTTTAAGGCGATTCGAGCCATTCCATGGTTAGGGTCACTTTAGGAAAGTGTTATATTTAAAGTCACTATTATGGTTCATATTTTCAAGTCCTTGTTGTTTTCAAAACCATGATTCTAGAATGGTCCTAATCTTCCAATGGTTAGAGTCATTTTAGGAAAGTGAGATATTTTTAGAGACTTGTAAAAGTTCATATTCCTTTTTCTTTCCAAATCACTTTTTGAAAATCTCCTATCCAAAACCTTTTTTTAAATCCTCTCCAAAAATCTTTTTTTTTAAAACTTACTTTCTAAAAATGTCTTTTTCTAAAATCACTTTTCAAACTAACTTTCCTAAAAATTCTTTCCAAAAATCCATTTTCAAAAGCTCTCTTCAAAATTCTACTCTCTAAAAACACTCTTCAAGTTTCCTTCCTAGAAACTCCCTTTAAAAATTTATTTTCCAAAACCTCTTTTTCTTGGAGTCCAAGTCAAACCCTAGAGCCAATGATTAAGAAACTCTAATTTTTACTTTCCTTTTCCACATCCAATCATAGCTTTCCAAAATTCTGTTTTCTACATCGAATTCTTAGGTTTCCTAAACCTCCTTTTCTTATCAAATCATATTTTCTAAATCTAAGTTTTCCAAATTTGATCCTTTCCAATTTCATGTCAAATCTAGTCTTCCAACTTAGGAAACCAAATCCAATCCTCTGTTTTTGGAAACAAAATCAAATCGTCTTTTTTTGTAAATAGAAATTAAATCTTTCTTAATTCAATTCTTTCCTAATTCTAAACTTTCCTAATGTCAAACTTTTCAAGCTTTCTAATATTTCTAGATTTAAACTTTTCTTCATTTCTAAACTTTCTAAATCTTTCTTAAATTAAACTTTCCAAATTCCAAATCCTCCTTACATTGAAATCGTTCCAAAACCAAAATTTTCCTAATTTCAAAGCTTTCTAAATTCAAAACTTTCCTAAGTTGCAACTTTCTAAATTCGAAACTTTCCTAATCTAGCACTTTCCTAAAATAGAACTTTTCTAGGTTCAAACTTTTCAAATCCTTAAGCTTTCCAAAATCCAATCTTTCCTAAACCTTAGCTTTTCTAAATCCATTCCAAGTCGAGTTTTTCAAATCAAATCAAACTTCTTTTCAAAATCTTTCTTAAAATCCAACTTTCCTAATTCGAACCTTTCCTTAATCCAACTTTCTAAAATCAAACTTTTTAAATCTAAATCAAATCTTCCTAATTCAACCACGGATTCTAATCTTAGGTAACCCAAACTCTAGGAGGCCTATACCCTAGTTCAACCCTAACCCTTAGAGTTAGGAAGCTTCGAGTCTTTTCTAAAAACACATTTATAAACGAAGATGGTTTTCTAATTTCAAACTTCAAAATATTTTCAAAACTCTATCTTTCCAAATCTAGTCCAAGTTCTCTTTCAAGGGTCAAATTCTCTTTCAAGTTTAATTCTAGGTCTAAGTTCAATCTTGATTCCAATATTACATTCTAAGTTTCAAATCAAACTCTTTTTTTAGTCAAAATCTTCTGTTTTCAATTGGACTCTTATCCGAACTATGACTAACCTAATTCTCAAAAAGGGATACGTAGGCAACCCTCATGGGTGCTGTCATAACTTTTTCTAAATTTTCAATTCCATAACTTTTTCCAAGTTTCTAATTTCATAATTATTTTCGAATTTCAAATTCTATAATTTCTTTCAAGTTTCTAATTTCTTAACTTTTTCTAAATTTTCAATTCTATAACTTTTTCCAAGTTTTTAATTTCATAATTATTTTAAAATTTTCAATTCTATAATTTCTTTCAAGTTTCTAATTTCATAACTTTTCTTAAGTCTCCAATTCCATAACTTTTCTTAAAATTCCAATTCCATAATCTATTTCAAGTTTCTAATTCCAAAATCTATTTTCAAATCTCTGTTTCCAATTTCTGAAACTTTCTTTCAAAAATCAAATCTATCTTTACAAATGTATTTCAAAAATCAAATTAGTTCTTTTCAAAATCAAAGTCTTTTCTTGCACTTGCATATCATGCATCATGTCAATTTCTTTCTAAAAGTTCTTTTCAAAAGTGGATATTGTTGGACATATATTAATCAAAGATTCTGAATGAGTGAACCTAGGGTGAATAGACATGTAGGTACTGCAAGAGCGAGGTAGGGTGATGGCTTAGTGCGTCTTCCCTACACATAACCAACCTTTGAACCTAGAATCACTGTTTTCAAATGGAGTTATATTCAAAAAGGGCTTATATTTTTCTAAAGGTTGCCAAACAACCTATTTTTCAAAAAATCGTCTCTTGAGGAAGTTTTCAAAACCTTTTTCAAAAACTCTAAGTGTAATATTTGGATTATGCTTAGTTTTAGGTGACCTAATTCACCTTAATCAAGTTAGGTGGTGACTCTAAATTGTTTTTTTAAAAGCCCTTAATCAAAATCAAATTTTCAATTCAAACCTAGTCGCACTCGTCTTTTTAGGAGGATGAGTTCTAACAAGAGAGCACTGTGTTTTTCTCACTTGTCTTTTTCGGGTGTGAAAAATTAGGGAGTGACACAGCTCCTGAGCTTCTGCCAAGTACTGGGCCATTCTATCTTTCTTAGCAGCGTACTCCCAGTTATTTGATTCACCACCAGCTACGAGTCTGAGTAGATTGCTAGCTCAGTAATTCTCAGTTTTATAGCTCAGCAGAACTCGGCGAGTAGAGTCTCGTATTCTGACTCGTTGTTGAAGATAGTGAATTCTAACTTCGTGGCTTGTTCTAAGGCCATCCCATAAGGGGTGATGAGCATCATGCCAGATCTTGCCCCCTGTCGTTGGATTCTCCATCAACAAAGAGCTTTCAATGGTCATTAACCTCCTAGGGTTCTAACTACGGACTGTTGGATGAGAGTTTGGTGACTTTTGCCTCTCCCATTTCCTCTGGCAACTTAACAAAAAATTCTACAATTAAATTAACAAGTACTTAACCCTTGACTGTCGACTTAGGCTGGTATTTGATGTCGAATTAGTTGAGCTCTACTGCCCACTTGGCTACTCTTCCTAAAAAATGTGCCCTTTTAAAAAGTGGTTTTAACTAATGGTCTTTTAAAACATTGATCATGTGTGCCCTGAAGTAATGCACCAGTTTTCGTGATGCCACTATCAGGGCTAAAGCCAACTTCTCTAAAGGTAGATATCTTATCTCTACCCCCAAGAGGGTTTTGCTCACATAATAAACTGGCCTTTGCTGTCTCTCTTGTTATCGTAGTAGCACGACACTAACTGCATGCTCAAAAATGGCCAAATATAGGTAGAACTCCTCATCTTTCTCTAGGGTTGATATGAGTGGAGGTTGGGTCAGATAGGCTTTGAGGGCGGCGAGTACTACATCACAATCTGGACCCCAGTTAAAATGCTCTTGCTTCTTCAGTAACTGAAAGAATGGTCGACACTTGTTTGAAGATCGGCTTGTAAAGCGGTTAAGTGCAGTAACCATCCCTGTTAGCTTCTGAACTTCCTTGACACTCTTCAAGGCTCGAATGTTCTGGATGGCGGTTATCTGGTTAGGATTGGCTTCAATTCCTCGATGGGTGACCAGAAACCCCAAAACTTCCCTGACCTGACCCTAAACACACACTTCAAGGCGTTCAGTCTCATCTTGTACTCCTTTAAGGTGTCAAAGACTCCCTTCAAATTTCCATGGTGGTCTCCGCCAACCTTACTCTTAACCACCATATCATCAATGTAGACCTCCACCACGCTGTCGATCTACTATTTGAACATCTTCGTTACCAGCCTCTAGTAGGTTGCACTCGCATTCTTAAGTCTGAAGGGCATCACCTTATAACAAAAGATTCCTCTTGGCATGATGAATACTGTCTTTTCTTGATTATCCTTGTGCATTGGGATCTGGTGGTATCCTCAATATGCATCTAAGAAGCTCATTCTCTTATACCCAGCAGTTGCATCCACCAGTTAATCAATCTTCATTAGAAGAAAAGGGTCTTTAGGGCATGCATTGTTCAGATCTGTGAAATCTACGCAGACCATCCACTTGCCATTCTTCTTCATAACCACTGTGTTGGATAACCATCGTGGATAGTAGACCTCTTGTATTACCCCCGCTTTAAGGAGCCTTTCCACTTCTTCAATCATACCATCAACAATTACGTTGCTGCTCACCGACCTTCTGTACCACAAGTCAGCATTGTGGATCGACATTAAGGCTATGACAAGCAACATCAGGATCAATTCCTGGCATCTCGTACGGAGTCCATGCAAAGACCTCTAAGTTCTCCATCAGCAATTTGATCAGGGCCCTCTCTTTTGTGGTTGGTAAAGATGTACCAATCATAAAGTACTTTTTTCTTGTCTAGTCTGTTGATCTCAATCTTCTTAAGTCCATGACCTTCTTGTTAGAGAGTTTCGTGATATCATCTAGAGTGGGGCTGTCTTCGTGCAACTCCATCATCTAGACCCAACTTGCCTTTATCTTTGAGGCACAAGCTATCAAAAAGCATTGCTTGGTAACGACTTGGTCTCCTCTGATCTCCTGTATGCCCTCACTACTTGGGAAGCATATTAGTTGATGATAGGTGGATGGGATGGCCTTTATTAGGTGCAACCATGTCTAACTTATGATTACGTTATAAGGTGAGGGCACATTGACAACCAAGAATTCAGTCTGCAATGTGATATTTCCTAGCATCATCGATAAGGTCACCTTTCCTAGTGGTCAAACTGTGTCCAAGCTGAAGCCAATCAAAGGTTTGAGGGACGGTTGCAAATTAGCATCTTCAGCCCTAACTTTTTGAACTGGTTTAAGTATATTACCTTCGACGAGCTTCCTTAGTCTATTAGGATCCTCCTAACATCACAGTCCTCCATTTGTAAAGTCACAACCAGTGGATCATTGTGAGGTGTCTAGACCTTGATCAGGTAATCGTCAGTGAAGGTTATGGCCCCACTGTCGTTGTTGATTTTAGTTTTCTTTGTTAGGGGCTGCACCTACATTACTTCCTTTAAGTGTGCAGCCTTCTAAATCTCTAACGTTACTTGTTTGGGTCAACTTCCATCGAATCGGCTGAGTCATGTAGTATTGCTATCACTCTCAATTGCTTCGCCTGGGGTTTTCTTTGCGATGCCTCCCTTGGTTTAGCCTACTCTTTTTACTTCGTTTTATTATGGTCAATGAACTGGCTGAGGTGCCCCGCCTTCACTTAGTCCTTTAGATGATTCTTAAAGTGTCTGCAGTTTTCTGTTATATGGCCCCTTTTCTTATGATACAAGCAGAACTTCTTGGGGTCCTTGGTGTTGGGATCCTTTCCCAACTTTGGGAGCCATTTAAAATAAGGCTTATCTCTAATCTGAGGTAATATTTTGTAGATTGGGTCTTTGAACATCGTGTCTATTGCCTCCAAAGTCTTTTTGCCCCTACTATTGGGCTCTGCTTGCCTAGGCTTTTTAGCCTCCGTCGGCTCCTTCTTTACAGCTTTATTGTCGACCTTCTCCTGGCTTAGCAATATAAGGTTATCATCTACTCTGGAGTACTGTTTTATCCTCTGTATTAGCTCAATCATGTCGTTTGCTAATTGCTTTGTCAATGACTGTCTCAAGCAATGCTTCTTAAGCAAGTCGATCTTGAACTGCGCAACGGCAGCTGCTCACTGTAGTGTTCAATCTTATTGTAGGCCTCTCAGTAGCGCTTGGCATACTGTCATATTCCTTTATCCTCCTTCTTCTGTAGAGCTAATAGGTAGTCCACCTCCCTTGGCTGCTTGTTGTTAGCAATAAATCATACAGTAAATAGCTTGGCCAGTTGCTACCAACTCCTTACTGATCTCAAGGATAGTTTTTCAAACCAACCAAGGGCTAATTTGCCTAAGTTGGATGGAAAAAGTGGGCACATCAAAGACTCGTCTCCACTTTATAGAGCCATCATCTGCTTATAGTGCCATATGTGACTGATGAGATCAGACTTCCCATCATAAGGAGTAAATCTCAAGGGAGTGAACTTCCTGGGAGGTCAGCGCCTTTCTAACTCTTCTGTGAACGGAGACGATGTAATCTACTCTAAGGCCTTTCTTGCCACATCACGGGTGGTTCTTCCTTTGGGCTGTGCAACTCTTCTCTTTAACTAGTCACTAAGCCATCGATTTAAGTCCTCTCGACCTGCGTCCGGATAAGCCCGGTCTCTCCTCATCGACGACCGACCTCTCCACGGCTGCTGTCCCTTTTCACGTACCTTCTTGTGATGGCTAGTACTAGAGGCATGGCTACGAGGCTACCTGATAAAGGGGACACTGGTACTCTATGAACTAGATCTCCTTCTCCGATGTCCATCCCAACCTTTGGATCTCCCTTGATTCCTGTTTTTACTAGCACAACATCCTCCTTCGTGGCTCTTAGCTGTGCTTCTAGGTCGGCGATCTTTTGGTCGCATTCCCTTAATTTCTCATCCCGAACTTTAAGGCTTGAGTGCCTTTGAGGGGGATCATTAGAACGTGAGGGGTTTCTCTGACAATTACCTTGACGGAGAGGATTCCCACCCATAGTTTGGGGGCCTTTATGCTGATCAGTTTCCTTGGTGTCTGGGAGATCGGAAGCCGGATAATGGACATCTGGCTGTAGGTGTCGGTCCCTTCAAACTCGGTAGTACGCTGATACGTCCCGGTATTCTGACGTGATTTCTCTCTCTAAAGAGGGATGCCTTTTAACATTGTGGCTGTCAAGAATCTCATGGCTAGTAGGATCTATTCCTCCTACGAGGTTGCTTATACTCATTTTCTCTGCTTGGTCTTCCCATAGACGGCACCAATTGTAAGTGAAATTTTTTAGAAGACCTGATCCTCTTTGCGAATCAACTTGATGAGCTCCAAGCAATCTACAAGAATAGGAACAGTGAGAATACATTGACCCTCTTTGAGCCGATGATACTCCGAAGATTAAGTAAGGCAAGCTTAATCTCAATGAATCGAATGAAAGCACTATGCACTATCTTAAGTGAATGTACCTTGCTTCTTAGTGATATGGTATATTTATAGTCTTCGGTAGCCCTATCCCTTCTAGGAATGATATTCATTCTCATTTTAGGAGTCAATCACTTTTGGGGTCGGTTTAAGATAGATTCAGACCTATCTTTAAATGTCCTAGTCTTGGTCGACTTGGGACTCTTGCCCATTGGACCTATCTGTTAAACCATTTGGGCTTAATTCACCTAGCTGGGCTTATCTTCTTTAGATCGGGCCTGGTATGCTGTATTCTTTGGGCTTTTTGATTTATTTGGCCCACAGTGTGACCAAATTTTATTATTATGTTTTAATTTCTAATTTGTATAGTAGTCATATTATTTTTATAAATTTTGTACCAAGGACAGAAATATTAACATGAAAAGTTTTTTTTTTTAAATTTTGGTATCAACTTTTTCCATCCACTCACTAATGAACTACTAATAGGGGATATAAACATTCTTAGGTTCAATTATTGGTATTTTTGTAATTTCAAAAACTTGAGGATATTTATGTAATTTATTCAAAATTAAAGAATCTATTGAGTATGCGTGGCAAGGACAATGTCTTTTCATAATATTGTCTGTTTTAATGAAGGGTTATGCTGGCGTTTCACATCGGGAGCGTTTGGATGTGTGAGTGAGTATTTAACAATTCTAGAGTGCCCATAAAAGTTGGATCTGTTTGTGAGTTACTCTTGGGTTGCTATAAAAAAAAAGTGGGTTACGTCTTGGCGAGTGTTAGGCGTTCTTGAGCTGGCTTCAATCAAGGATGGTGTGATTATCCATAGGTGCAATTGAGGCTTTACAATCCATGTCTGAGGGTTGGGTTTGCATTTTGGACTGATGTCCCACATTGGAGATGTTTTGGGTATGTGAGTGAATATTTAATGGTCCTAGAGTGCCCATAAAAGTTGGATCCTTTTGTGGGTTGCGATGTAAAAAAAAAAAGGAGATTTATGCTGTATAACTAAAAAATTATATAGAATAATGCAATTGAGTAAGAAAATTTCATTTTAAAACAAAAATTCATATATTTTTTTAACAGCAATTTAGGTGTAACCCACAAAAAAATTCAATCTTTATGGACATACTAGAACCGATGTGGGGCGCTAGCCCACTACGCAAACTTAGCCCCTAGTCCTAGATAGTTAAACAACCATACTTTAAGGCCTACAAGGTCTGAGGTTTTTGTAAGCTGTCGTCAAGGGTGGAACCATGCTTGGACAATGAGGTGCTATGACCCCCTATTTTGACCAATTTTTTTACTTAGGCTCTACTAATTTTGAGTATTTATAAAGAAGTAAGTGTACATTGGCCTCCCCAAAATTTTAGAATTTTTTCTTTTGACCTTCATGATTTGCTCATTCTGCTGTTTACTCATTGTAGGATTTAGTCTACTAACATATTAATTTTTTCATCTCTACTAACCCTCCTCCATTTAACTATACCTTTATTTGAACACTTCTAAAAAAAAAAACAAAAAGATTTAAGAATTTTTACCTTAATTCCAACAAAATTAAAAAAATTTCATCTTGATCTTCAAAAAATTCAAAAATTTTAACATTTGCTTCAACAAAATTTAAAAATTTTTATCTCAATTTTAAAAAATTTAAGACTTATATATCCTAATTCCTCAATAAAATTCAAAATTTTTTTACCTTAATCTTCTATAACCCCTTCGATAAAATTTATGATTATGTCCCTGACTGTCGTCATGGTTGGTATAAAAAATTTTCAAGCTAGATTCTAACCGACGCGACAAACCATGAATTATAATTGTTCCAGTTATGGAAAAAAAAAAAAGGTTCAGCGGCTAATAATAATCAGTAATGGTCGTCGTTTCTTCAATTGGGCCGTTAATGCCTAGCAAAATAAAAACATAATAAAAAATAAAAGTGTGCCGTTAACGCCATGTAAAACAGCCACCTACAACATAAGTATGAACAACAGCGCGACTCATACAGAAAAACAAAAATTAAAAGAAAAACCTGTTACAAAACATTCGACTGTTTCTTTTAGAGAGAGAAAGGAGAGAGAGAGAGAGAGCGGTTCACGTTGTGGTGTCTGTCGCTAAATTTCAAAGAGGACGTCGAAATCTTATCAGATCGGAGCAGCTAAGTGTAAGAGATCTTTGCCCATTTTTGGTTGGGTACCCTTTTTTGTTCTTGTTGATTGTTGATCCGATTGTGTATGGTCTACCTTGAAAACAATGTCCTTCGATCTGTATTGTTGCTGGAATTGATTTTCTATCTGGTGCAGAGTAGAGTTCTGGTTGCTTTGGTTCTCTCTCTCTCTCTCTCTCTCTCTCTGTGCTTTGTGGCTCTTTGTTTTTCATTTTTTGTTGGTTTTTTTCGTTTCTTGTTAATGAATTTGAGCTCGGAGATGACGGTTCCATTCCTGTTTCTCTATCTACGTTCCTGTGTGTATGTATAATATTCATTTATCTTATACATGTTTCATGAATGTGGGCTTTAAAATGAGGGTTTAAGTACTATTTTCACCTATTTGATGAATTGGGTTTGCTTGTAGTGACATTCGTTCTATTTCCATGTTGCTTCTTAACGGGTCTTTTCTTTGTCATTTTCATTTCTCATTTATATACCTAATATCTCTGTTGTCCGTCAAGGTTTCTATTATTTGCTGTCTTCTTGATTTTGTTCCTTCATCATTTCAGTGTCGATATATTAGTGAGTATGGGTTTTAATTGACCCCCTCCTTCAGTGGATGCTTGTACAAATATCATTTTTGTCTTTTTTCACCCCCACTTTTCCCTTTCGCTTTTGGGGAATCATCCTGGAAATTTTTCTAATTTTTTAACTTTTTCCCCAATTTGTATACCAATATAACATACTGGGGCTCTGTTGTTTATTGTTTTCTCTTTATGTCGCTGTCTGTATGTATAATTGAGGGAAGCAGCCCACAGGAATTGTATGAAAACTAAAATGAACTTAGCCTATGAAAAGGCCAATTCAGAAACTCTTCATAGCACTAAAATTATGTTATGATGATTGTTCTCAATTCAAGTCCCTTCTGAGCGAGTGGTTTTTATTAATTGATCTTGAAAGGTTTAATTCTGTTAGGCTATTTGTCCTCTAAATCATAGATTCCAACGCCTCTGTAGCCTTGTGATTTTCAACTGCTGTATCAGTGGGGTCTATGTGAAAAGGAAGGGAAAATGAGGAAAGAACACCTTCAAGACTCTTGATCTTTTTAGGTCTATTTGGACGATTATTGTTAATTGCTTTCATGATTTGTGGTAGTACAGAAAAAAAGAAAAAGAGGGGCGACCAAACTCTATGTAAGAAGAGTTTGGTTGCCCCGTTGCAGCCATATAGAATATCAAATTTTGATACCATCATAATATGTGCAATCTGAAACATCTTCCTCTTGATACTATCTTCAGAGGCATTCCTTCGCGTCTCTTGGGTTCCAGTAGGATTAGGACTATGGCAACTAATATATGACAAATGGAGAAGGCCTGATGCATGTTTCCTAGCTAGCCAAGGCGGCTAGCTCAATGCCACTCTTGTCTTGGCTAGCTGTAAGTTATGATCACCATCAAATGGACAGTTCTATGTTTTCTTTTTCTCTCTTTAGATTTTTTTATCTTCAAAGGAGAGTTGTTTAAGAGGTAGGGAAATGTAAGTCTATGATGGAAATTCATGAATACGTACTGAAGTACACATGTTTGTATCCATCATTTTTCTGGAAGTTAAATGTGAACGTTCGTCCATTGTCTCTACTAAGGAGGAATTGCAAAAGAGTTACCTACAAAGCCACATACCTGGGAATATTTACCTTTTTATTAGGATGAATCGTAGAGGTGTATGCAGAGCTGGACATGTATATTGAATTTGTGTGCTTGTGAGTGCATATTTGAATTTATGTGGTTTCTGGACCTCAAATAAGTAAACTTATGATGTTGAGTAAAGTGTTGTTTGTTTGATCAAAGAGCATCTGTCCTTGATAGAAAAGCATTCTGATGCTTTTGCCATATTTTTTGCAGGGACATGGGGAGGGATGTTGCAGGTTTACACATTGACAAGAAGCCTAGTTCTGTCAAAGTGAATTCAAATGGTGTTTCTCATGATACAGTTTATGTTTCTCCCAAAATTTCGGGGGGAAGTGGTGAAGCAAAGGACTATGAAGTAGAGGATCATACTGCAGAGGACTCACTTGCGGAAGAATGTCATGAGAAACAAGATGTATTAGGTGTTAAAAGTACTAATTGTGATACTGGGTTGCCTGAGGGGAAAATCTTGAAACCTGAGGCTCAAAACTCAAGTGACAAGAAGTTGAGCTTTTCACCTGTCAAGGGAAATGTGCAAAGAAAGGACACTGTTTTGAAGCTATCTGCTCTTGCGACTGAGAAGCAGGTTTCAACTGAAACTCATCATTTTAGGGCTGAAACTGTTGGTTCTGGTGGGAATTGTTCAACTAACGCTAATGATTTCCACTCCCCCAACACTGCAAAGAAATCACAGGTAAGTCAATTCCTTAATGTTGCATGTGTGGGTGACATTATATCTTTCCTCCTCTCGAAACTATAAAGTGGCAGGTTCTGAATCAGTAGGTCCTTGTACAAATCCAAACATCAACTTGACGAAGCCAATCATTTAGGGTCGGTTTAAGGTCAAAATAAATTCAATTTATTTGCAAAAGATTGTAGTTCCATACAAGACCTGGCTGTCAAGATTATATGAGAGACATTTATTTGCTCTTATGTTAATGATCATTGCCAGTTCTAGTTTATTAATTCTCTGGTTGAGGCTAACATGAAACAACTGAATGACCATATAGATTGTATTTGTTTGGTAAGTTGATGGACTAGATGAGGATTGAGACTTCTAAATTAATCAATAATTGTGTTTCCAAATGCAAAAATGTGGCAACTGTTATGCTTGAGTCCTTTCAGGTATCATTATACTTTTCATTTCTGCCTCAGTAAACTTGCTGTGTTCCTATTCTTTTTTTCTTGAAAATTCTTTGTGGAGCTTTGGTTTGAATTCTCATAAAGCAGAATCAGCAATTTGTATTTTAACTGCTGTTGGAATCTGGAAAGAAAATAAAGGACACCATAGTGTGATATAATTGTAGATTTGGAAAGTGTGCTTATCTTGAGAATTTTGCATTTGTACCAGCCAAACTCTCCTCAGGTGTCAAGGAAGCACCTGCAACTTGATAACAAGAAGCATTTTGATGAGGATGATAGTTGGTCCATGGCTTCCTCGTATCCTTTGTTTCTGTCTAGATTTATGCAATTTTTTTTCCCATTTCATGTTAATGTCTGTTGTTACCATGTTAAATTGTAAGTGTCCTTAGCCTTGCGTAGTGCTGCAGCATCCATCCGGACAGTCAAATATCGTACCACTGTCCCAGTAGCACCTGTATTTAAGTGTGTTGAACGTGCAGAGAAACGTAAAGAGGTATTGCTAAATCAAACATTGAGTGGATGAGTACTTTGTAAGAGTTTTATCAATCAATAGCTTTTAAATTGCCTTTTGGAATTTTATTCTCCTCATTAATTTTCCATTTCTAGTATTACTCGAAGCTGGGGGAAAAACATCAAGCTCTGGAGGCAGAGAAATTGGAATATAAAGCTAGGACCAAGGTACTTTCATTTGTGTGCATGTATCGTTTTACTGTTTTCTTTGTGTTTCTATTGCACATCATAATTGCTCGTCAATTATGTAACCAAATTTTTTTTTTGAAATAATTAAAATACCACCTCTCATGTATCCTGCTATCTGTTCTTAATTTTTAGGAGGAAGAAGAAGCAGCTATAAAGCAGCTTAGAAAGGCCATGGTGTATAAAGCAAATCCAGTCCCTAGCTTTTATCAGGAAGGACCTCCACCTAAGGCTGAACTTAAAAAGGTACTCAGTTTGGATTTATCCCGAGTCCTGTCAAGTTGAGAGTCTAAAATATTGTTTCATCTGGCACAAGGATTCACAGTTCACATATTCTTTTAATTTGGTTTTCCAAAACGTCTTAGATGAAATGATAACTTTCTTGCATGAAATGACATTTTTCTAAACATTTCATAAAAACGACATAAACATTGGAATTGGGAAGAAAAAACTGGAAAATCATGGAACCTAATGGGCATCATTAGGGTTACAACTGAATTGACAATTGGGCTGGTCAGTCTTGTATTGCTTAAACTCTGCTTGTTTGAGTTGCAGCTGAGCTTGACACACCTTCAGTAGCGAGTTCAGGCTTGTTTATTTATATTTTTCCAGCTTGAGCTTTTTTCATGGGCTTTCCTGAGCTTGTTAAGTAGACTATTTAACACTGGCATTTCCGTCAAAATCTAGTGCTTTTAGCATGGCATGCATAATTATTGATTTTGAGGTTGTAACATTTTAGAGAAAATCTTGTATGCTTCATTGGTCAACAAGCTTTGATGGGCTTTTAAAGAGTCGAGCCCAAGCTATCCGCAAGTAGCTGCCTTTGTTTGCGGCCCCTGTACATAATTGGTAGTGCATGTCATTGCAAGTCAAGGACAAGGATATCCCAACTGCACTTGGTAAAATCTTTGTATAAGCTTTAAGGAGCAATGTGCTTGTCCATACATCAGCATGCGTATAGGTTTCATCAATCATTTATCCATGCATCAATTGGTCTTGATGGTAGTATTTGTGGGAGTTTTATTGCGTTGCAATGGTTGAATGGTTGAGGGTTTAGAGAGAATGGTGCAAGGGCTAGGAAGAGAGATTCCATCTACCCGGTTGTGCTGTGCTGTCCTGCTTGACATGCCTCTTTAGGTTATTTACCTATCTAATGTTGGTGTTTACAAGGGCAACGTTATAGACTCTGCAGAATCTATATCTATTCTTGATACTACAGCAACATGTTGTCATTTCTTGAGGCCTTAAACTCTCAATCCAATTTTTACGGATTTTCAATTTTTGTTAAATAATAATAAATGTTGCAATTTGATTGGTTTAAAAATTAAAATTAAAATAATTTTAAGTTAACCTAAAAATTCTCATTAATTGAATTATATATATAGTATAGGTGAATTTATAATTCTTGAAGTCTAGCAATGATATTATACTTTCATAAACTCTCTTTCAAAATTCAAACTATATTGTGCTCCCTAAACCCACTCCCTTAAATCTATACTACATATTATACCAATTGGTTACTTGGTCATTGAGTTCAAAAGTCCTAACTCAGTTGTTATAGCTTTTTAAACTTACAACATTAGAATACATATGTCATCTAATCATTGGTTTTTCTACTTTAAATGTAATTATTGGTTGTTTAGTCAATATGATAATACCTTTCAATTCATCTCATATATATGGAAAATGAATCACATTTAAATTGTTGAAATTTAACTATTATTGACTCTTTAATCAATATTTGATCAATTTGGCAATATTTTTTGCAAATTTTATGTTGATTAGCCTTTAAATTGTTTTAATATTTTTAAGATCCTTTAACATGACAAAGAGCTTTATCACATTCATCCTTCATAAAAAGAACTATTATTTTTTAGTAACAATTGGTTCATGTTTCTATTTTAAGTAACAAGGGATTGTGTGGTAAGGCGCATGGTCTCATGTTCGATTTCTCTTCGGGATTAAACTCATGATTTAATTGAGGAGTCGTAGCGGTGAGTTGCTGTGCTACCTCCTTACAGGGGGGATTAGTCCCACCAAAGGTGGGGATACTCCTGTTATCAAAAAAACAAAAAACAAAAAATACAAAATGTTTCTATTTTATCTGTGGACCTTAACTTTTGTTTAACAAATCTTTAGCATTGTGGTATGTATAACCCAATTAACTCGTTTTTTTAAAATAATATTTAAGGTCTTAAGCCAACGAACATTTAGTCAAATCCTATTCATATATGATTGGGTTAAAATGAATCAATCTTTTATTAGATTTTAGAGCAGATATTTTTAAATTCAACCTATTTAAACGTTTCTTTTAATATGCTCTTGGAAAAATTTAAGTTGATTACCTCAATGTTTTCCATTACTATTGATTTTGTTTGCATTACTATAATTTAAAGTGGCAAATAATTTTAATTTTGGAAGAAAAAGGCTTATTCTTAAGGTTATGGCCTAATATTATGCTTTTAATCACATATTTTAATTTGGTAGAATTACAGGTAACACATGTATGTAAAAACACACATTCAAAATATTAAATATAGCATGAGAATAACACTTGGATCTTTTTAAATAATTTGTTACATTCATAATTCATATACAAAAAATTGAATATCAACATATTCTAAGTGAGAAATACATTTTTAAACTATGGTTAATTGCAAGTATAGATATTATACTCTATGTTATAGCAATAAGTTGTTGGGTCTTTGATGTTGAAATGCTCAACTAATTTTATTAATTTTTGAAATTTTTAAATTATTACTATTACATATGTCATAATAGTATTGTTGTAGCTATGAAATGTAGAAACTTTTACCTTCTACTCGTAATTGATAAATATTTACTAAAAGTCTGGTAATATCACGTCATATTGGAAAGTTTATTTACAATTCAAAGACATTGAAATTATTATTTTAAATTGCCTTAAATTCCTCTGTTATGATTTTGGGAAGTTCTTCCTCAAATTCAAAATCCCTTTAATTTCTTTTTTTAGAAGGTCAAATATAATAAATCTATCTATACTATAAATAAAAATTACCAACTTTAGAAATTCTTTTTGTTCATGAAGCTATGATTTTGACTTGACTTACTGGAATCATTTAATGCTTGGGAATAAATTAATCTTCACACATTTATATATATTTTAACCATTTATTACCATTTTGATGCTAGAGAGTTTTTGTGCATAGCACGGTGTCATGAACCGACACTTTCTCAAGTGAGCTCGGCCGTGTGGCATTTGTCTTTGGCGGCATCAAGCAAGTCAGCTAAGGGGCACCTCGCAAGTTAAGCCAACACACATGCCTAAAGGTGCACAAGTGAGCAACTTAGAAGTAACAAGCTAAGAACGAATAAAGCAAAAATTGAGACAAATAACACACAATTTACAATCAACAAGATCACTTTTATTGCATGTACAAAGCAATTCCAGACTACAATTAAGTGGGGAGTTTAGATAGCCAACAATCGATAAGCTAAGGACTTGGACTCATCTTACTACCCTCTCATATATAAGCTTTTTAAGCCATTTTAAAATTGACAAGAGAAAACGTGACACCCCCTCAAGGAGTCATAATAGGTCTACAAAAATATTTACAAGGAATTTGACAAAACCCTTTTACATACATCTATATATGACCCTAAACTAATTTTCTATCCCTTCGGAAAAATTATAACACCTCTGCTCGATAGGGCCAGGACACGACTAACTTGGATGCTACACACCTTAACAAGGGAAAATCTATATGTGCATTCGACACCAAATTTACATTCTTAGACTCTATACAATATGCATAGACATGATAGAGTTGGCACGTGACTGAAAAATGAGGGTATGGGCCCGGTCTTGAAGTGCAGCTCGCGACACTCTCCCCCACTTATGCAGTTGATGTCCTCGTACACTTTGAAACAAGGTACTTATCGAGCTTGTCCACGAACGGTTGCAAGTCTTCCGCTTTCTCTCAGCTGATTTCTTTCTCTCCATGATCCTTCCACTTCACTAAGTACGTCAGGCATAGGCGCCTTGTCTTGACCACTCTGTCGGCAAGAATGTCTTCAACTTGTTGTGGCGTTGGTAGCTTGGCATTAATGGCTGCTCTTGTGGAGATGTTGCGAGTTGAATCTTCGTGATCTGCATGGTAGGGCTTAAGACAACTCACGTGGAACATTGGGTGCACTTTTATCCAGGCTGGAGGCTCGACCTTGTAATATGCCATCCTAATTTTGGTCACAACCAGAACAGGTTCCTCGTACTTTCGCACTAGGTGTTTGTTGTGGTTGTGAAGGAATTTGAGTTGTTCAGGCGTTAGCTTCACTAGTACAAGGTCTCCAACTTGGAACTTGAGCGGCCTTCTTCCCTGATTTCCCTATTTCTTCATTCTCTTGGAAGCCTTTTCTCACTAAGCTCGTACTACTTCATTCCCCCGCTTCCATTCTTTGGTGAAGTTATAGGTTCTCGGAGACTTCCCAATATAAGGCTCATTCACTGTGTGGGGCATCAACGGCTGTTGACTTGTAACAATCTTGAAAGGGCTCTTGTTAGTGGAAGAACTCTTTTGAGAATTAAAACAAAATTGAGCTACATCAAGTAATTGCACCCAATTTCTTTGGTTGGCATTAACAAAATGGCGCAAATACTTTTCAAGTAGCTCGTTAAAACGTTTTGTCTCGCCATCAGTTTGTGGATGATAGCTAGACCACATGTCGAGCTGTGATCCAAGAAGCTTAAAGAGTTCTGACCAGAAGGTCCCTGTAAATTTTGAATCTCGGTCACTGACAATGCTTTGGGGCATGCCCCAATACTCGACAATGTGTTTGAAAAATAGACGAGCTGTCTCCTCTGTCGCCCAATACTTTGGAGTTGGGATAAATGTGGCATATTTGGAGAACCGGTCCACTATTACTAAAATAAAGCTGAGATCTCCAATCTTTGGTAAGTTGCTAATGAAATCAAGTGAAACACTTTCCCAAGGCCTCCTAGGAATGGGAAGTGGTTCCAATAACCCAGCTGTCTTAGCTCGCTTCGTCTTATTTTGCTGGCAGGTGAGACAAGTCTTTGTATAATCCATCACATCATTTTTCGTATGGGGCTAATAGTAGCCCTGTTTCAATAGTGCCATTGTTCGTTGTCACCCTTAGTGGCCAGCCCACAAGGTATCATGGCACTCCCACAGGAGCGCCCTCTGTAGGTCATCAGCTTTGGGTACATGAACCCGATTATCTTTTGCCATAAGCAAGTAATTCTCAACCCAAATCTGGTGTATCTTTCCTTCTTTGACTAGCTGTATCATGGTTTGGGCCATAGGATCTTTTAGCAAGTTCTCCTTGATTCGTTCTCGCATGCTTATGGCCATTTTGCTAGCCGTAAGGTTCGCCACCAACTTAATAGCAGCAAGCTCAGCCCTGTGACTCAGTGTGTTTGCCACTTGATTGGTGCAGCCCGTCTTATACTCTAGATTAAAGTCAAACTCAACAAGATGTTCCTGCCACCAAGCCTGTTTTGGGGTCAATTTAGGCTGAGTTAAGAAGTGACTAACGGCCACGTTGTTAGTTTTCACTACGAACTTGGACTTCAGCAAGTAGTGTCTCCACACCCGAAGGCAATGCACCACCGCAAGCAACTCCTTCTTTTGTGCAATGTATCTCTTCTCGGCATCGTTCAGCTTGCGACTTTCATAAGAAATTGGATGACCCTCTTGAAGAAGCACTCCACCAAGGGCAAAATCTAAAGTATCAGTTTGAACTTCAAAGGGTTTGGACACATCCGGTAAGGCCAAGACTGGGTCACTCATCACGACTTCCTTCAGGTCAGCAAAGACTCCTTGGCATTCCCTTGACCAATCTTAGGTTTTGTCTTTTTTCAACAAGTCAGTCAAGAGGGCAACTCTTCTTGCATACCCTTCAACGAACCGTCAGTAGTAATTGGCTAGCCCTAAGAAAGAGTATAGCTCAGATACATTAGTTGAGGCCTTCCATTCCTGAATTGTCTTCACTTTGTCCATGTCCATCCGAATATGTCCCTGCTTGATGATGTGCACAAGAAACTTTATGCGTTCCTGTACAAATGAGCACTTCTCTTCCTTGACATAGAGGTGATTCTCCCATAGCTTCTTGAACACCATCCTCAAGTGCTCTATGTGCTGCTCGAGGCTAGAGCGGTACACTACTATGTCATTTAGATAGACTACCACGAACTTGTCCAGGTAGTCATGAAACACCTGGTTCATCAACGTGCACAAAAGTGGCTGGGGTGTTAGTTAAGCCAAATGGCATCACTAAGAACTTAAATGCCCCGTACTGAGTCATACAGGTGATCTTCTTTTCATTCCCATCCATTATGCACACTTGATAATAGCCCGACTGCAAATCGAACTTGGTGAAGAACTTGGCATTGCAAAGTTGTTCAAAAAGATCTGCGATCAGTGGGATGGGGTACTTATTCTTTACTGTCACCTTGTTGAGAGCCCGATAGTCCATACACAACCGTAGACTCCCATTGTGCTTCTTTTGAAAAGCACAGGGGCTCCAAATGGTGCTTTAAAGGGGCGAGTAAAGCCCGCTTCAATCAACTTATCCTACTGTTTCCTTAGCTTCGCGAGTTCAGGAGGGGCCATTCTATACGGCCCACGAGTAGGAGGCTTTATCCCTAGTAACAACTCGATTGCATGATCCACCGCCTTGGAGGTAGTGCTTTGGGTAGTTCTTTGGGTATCACATCTAAAAATTCACGTAGAACCCTTTTGATAGTTGTCGACACGGGTTCTTGTTCCATCTCCTCCTTTACAGCTAGAGCTGCAACGAATGTTGGTTCATCATGCTTCACCCCTTTCTTAAGTAGCATAGTTAATAAGAACTTGTCTTTGGAGGTTTGAGCCACGGTGGGAACAAGGCAGGAGTCCTTCCCCATTAAGTATAATGAGCTAGCAAAGGGCATTGTAATGGCCTTGGTGTCTCTTAGAAACTTAATGTCCAAAATCACTTGGAAATTATCCATAGGAATGGCGGTGAAGTTGGCATGTCCTTCTCAATTTTGCAACTTTACTGGCACTGATTTGGCTACCCCTTGGATAGGACGAGCTGTCGAGTTTACGGCCTTCATCTTGCTTGAGTCCTTGTCTAGCTGTCAAGCTTGTCGTCTCCCTGTCTGACACGAAGTTGTGAGTGGCGCCAGTGTCAATTATGGTCTTGGTCAACTTACCATTGATGCACACATCCACGAACATTAGGCCTTTGGGAGAGGCTCTCTTTGTCTTGAATTGCTTCTTCAAGGCATTAAGCAAGCGCATGACACCCATCCGCGGGGCTCTTTCAACTTTCTCTTCTTAGTCCTGTTCCTGTGCATCACTAGACAAAGAAGCTTGTAGAGCATTTAAAGCTTGTCTATAGGGGCACTCTGACACCCTATGGTGACTGCTACATAAGAAACATCTTATGAAAAATTTGGGCTTGTCTCTTGCCATGTTGGGCACTTTGGACTTTGGTTGGAACTTAAAGGAAGAAGATCCTTTGTCGCCTCCCCCACTTTGTTCCTTGTTGACCTTGACAAACTTTCCACTGCCTCCACCTGACCCACTTGAGGAATCCTTTTTCTTGTTTGAGGAGGAGGACGAAGTTTTGGAGGTGTAGTCAGTTAGGTGCTCAACCGCGGCCTGAGTGGATGCCAAATCCTGCACTCGTTGCCTTTGGAGCTCTGTACATGCCCAAGGCTTTAGCCCTTCTAAGAAATAGAACATTTTATCCTTTTCCGACATGTCTCGGATGTCCAACATTAGTCCAGAGAATTGTTTAACATATTCCCTCACAGTGCCCCGTGTGTTTCAAATCTCTAAGCTTGCGCTGAACTATGTACTCGACATTCTCAGGAAATAATTGGGCATTTAATTCCCTCTTTAGGTCTTCCCACGTCTCAATGGTGCAGCGATCCTGTAGGATTTCTTCATGCTTCGTGCACCACCATAATTTAGCATCATCGCTCAAATACATTGTAGCCATGATGACCTTGGTCTCTTCTGAGTCGGCTTTAAAATATTGATTCATGTCAAAGAGATAGTTCTCCAATTCTTTGGCATCCCATGCTCCACCATAGGCATGGGGTTTCGGAACACGTACCTTTGCCTTGTCAAAGATGGAGGTGTGAGGGGCCCGAGTTACCGACTGCCCACATTAGCAAATTTAGCTTGGTGTTGATCTCATCCAACTCGCCTCTCAACTCTTTCATCTCATCCCAAACCGCTTCAGTGTCGGCGAGTCTGCCAATGGTGGCACTAGCCCATGGTGTCTCAGTTGCCGTGTTTACTTCCATTACGTCTAGGCCGCTATCTCTCGTCTTAGCCTTTTCATTTCCACTTCCATCTTGTGGAGGCGGTCTTGTGCTGACTTCTTTGGAGGCATGGTTCCCAGATCCTTCAAGCAACCACTGTGCTCTGATACCAAATGTCACGGATCGACATTTTTTCAAGTAAGCTAGGTCGTGTGGCACTTGTTTTGGGCGGCACCAAGCAAGTTAGCCAATGGGCAACTCGCAAGTTAAGCCAACACACACACCCAAAGGTGCACAAGTGAGTAATTTAGAAGTAACAAGCTAAGAACGAGTAAAGTAACAATCGAGGCAAATGACACAATTTGCAAGCAACAATATCACTTTTATTGCATGTACAAAGCAATTCCAGACTACAATTAAGTGGAAAGTTTAGATAGCCAACAACCTACAAGTTAGGGATTTGGACTCACCTTACTATTCTTTCCTATATATGCTTTTTAAGTCATTTCAAAACTGGCAAGAGAAAACGTGATACTCACTCGAGGAGTTATAATGGGCCTACAAAAATATTTACAAGAAATTTGACATAACCCTTTTACATACATCTATATATGACTCTAAACTAATTTTCTATTCCTTTGAAAAAATTATAACACCTCTCCTCGATAGGGTTAGGACACTACTAACTTAGATGCCGTACACCTTGATAAGGAAAAATCTATGCGTGCATTCGACGCCAAACATACATTTCTAGACTCTGTACAATATGTATAGACATGATAGAGTTGGCACAAGACTGAAAATTGAGGGCATGGGCTCGGCTTTAAAGTACAGCTCGTGACACACGGGCACAACACTAGTATATATATGCAAATGTAGTTGAACGTCTCACATGCCTCCATAATTCAATCCATATTTTTCTAAAAAAAACTCAAAAACCATGATGCCTCATGGCAAAACTCTCCTCCTCTCTTGTCTACCATCGGCTCCTATCTTCCTTTTCTAAATGAAAAAGAAAAATTTCCCATCCTTTCGCACTCTCCTAAAAAGAAAAGCAAACAAAAAATGAAAGAATTGCTCCCATCTATCACCTCGGCTATCGCCTCTCAAGCAAAGGTTTAAAATTTCGATTCGGTATGATGTTTCAATTGGCACAAAAAATGGGAACATTTGGAAAGTTGTCGGAAGTATGTCCGAAGTGACAAATATTAGTATAGTAAAATACAATCTTCTGTATTTTTTTAAATAAAAATTGTACAAAATTTATCAAAAGTTCTAAATTCCGTTTTGACAACTTATTGTTTCCGTATAGAGCATTGTGGTTTGGTATAGTTCTTTATGTCTCAATGTGTTTTGATGGAAGTAATTGAGTTTCGTTATTCTACTAGTGTTCCGTTTCAGTTTGTTTAGAAATAGAAATGTTTCGGCCGTTTCAAAACAAATAGAAATTTTGTTCCTTGCTTTGAGTCTCCAAAAGGAAAATGGAAAAAAAAAATGTAAAGAATTGGTCCCACCCTCTCATCCAGCTCATCCTCTCACTCTAAAAAGTCGAGTTTGATACTTCATTAGTAAAAAATTAACTTTCACAAAAAAAAAAAAAGAAGACAAACTGAATGCCTATATTCAAGGATGCAAGGATCAACCAAAAAGGAAAAAGGAAATCTAAATGACTAATAGAGAAAACAAGAATAATCTGATTCTCAATATTTATCTCAAAATCCTAAAATCTTCACTAATTAGGGTAATTCATGGATGTGAGGATCAGAAAATGGAAAAAAGCAATATAAAAAAAATAGCGAAAAAGAGTGTGATCCCTTCTTTATCTCACTTCCAGTCTTTAACTCTAAATCCTTAGCTCTCACTAATGAGAGTGTGATCCCTAAAATCTCTATGAACATTATACCATCCTTTGCTAACTGCCTAACACATGCATGTGTATATCTCTCTCTCTCCCCCTCTATAGGTTCTCTCTCTTCTCTTCTCCCCCCTCTCCCCTCATCACCACCGTTTGCTACTCTCACTTGGCCATCACGTTTGTTCCTCTCCCCGCTCTGTGTTACTGAAACTGTCTAGCAAGTAATCATGATCTCTCACTACAATAAAATGTACAATTGTTCCGTAATCCTCCTCTAGTTACTGGTTCCTCTTCCCCCCGCCACCAATCTGTCCATGGCTTAGTACATTCCAAGGCTCATGTTGCTTGATATAGAAACTGCTTTGTTGGTCGCTGCTGGGGCATAGACGGCAATTAGTGATAACGTGGCCAAAGGCTAATAATTGAAAATCCCTTTCCCTTTCTGGTGAAGGCCGGGGCATTGAAGGAGAAGATGTGAAGGTCAAGTCGTTGACCAAAAACTTCCACTCTTGACTGGTCCTCCCCTGAGTCCTCACATCCTTTCCAGATTGATGACACTCTAGGTAGATGAGCTCTCTTCCATCCGTTCACTCTATACCCATACGCCTTTGTAGCCACACATTGTTCTGGACATATTCAGATTGTCATGCACACCATTACGTTCAGCAGGTTCCACACCCTACAGCCTTTCCTCTCCTCCTTTCATTTAAATTTCTTTATGCTTAATGTTTCTTTAATTTTATTTGGAGTTCCAATTGATTTTCGTAATTATTGTTATACAAATAGTTTGAAGTATGATATGGCAGTAGATAAATGTGGAATTCAGTTGATAGTAAGCAATTGATTTACTATGTTGGCATGGGGACGTGAAAGTGGGAGGCATAAAATTTATGCATAGGGAGTGTGCATGTCTTTGATATGTTATTTCAATTAACTATTGTAGTGTTATTGTTGTTTCTGTATATCATTTACAATAAACAGTTGCTAGCACCATTTCAGTCAATGAATAATAGGATGAGCAAAATATGGGAAACGATTTTAATTAATTGACTACCATTATGAGTAATTTCAATGAACAGAAAAAGGAGGAATAGATGGCTAAAGAAAAGAAGCTGAATGATTTGTTCAAGATTGTTGTGAGTTAGCCCAAAGTGCCGATTGGTAATTGGCTGAATTCTTCATTTTTTTCTGGATCATTGGATTGTTGATTTCGATTTTTTGGAAAAAAATATTTTATTCATGTCCATCTTTGATGTAAAAGTAGCAGCTTGGTTTTTGTTAGGAGGTGATCCGAAATCCGTATTATGCAATTTTATATGAAGATGAATGCATATATTCTGTGCTTAGGAGTAATGAATGCCCTCTACCTTTATTTTTCCCTCATCTCTCTTTCTGTGCTCTTTGCAACAACACCAGCAGCTTTGCCTGAGCCACTGTCTCTCTCTCTCTCTCTCTCTCTCTGTGTGAGACCTAGCAGCCGCCTTATTACTCTCTCGCTTTATCACCTGTTTTGTCATAAAAAATTTAACCATGCCTACGTTCGTGAATAGGCCATTAGTGGATGTGTAAGAAAGGGGAAGTTGTCTTCTGATTTGAACTTTAAGGCTTTCATCAAAAATCATTATTGGATGTCTTTGGGTTATTCTAATTATGTTCACATAATATATTTAAAATTCTCTTACTTGATTAAATGGGACTTATTTACTAACAAGATCAATTGTTCCTTTGCTTATTTCTCCTTAAAGTTTTTTAAGATCACATGGGTTACCGCTAGTATGTACCTATTCCGGCGTTTCTTTGTTGCACCATTGGTGTGTGCTTGCACAATATGACAGTTCAAATTGGAAACATTTCTACACTTGCTTCTTTTGTTCAAGAACAATATGACATACTAAATTGGATGCCATGCCAGCTTCCATTGACTCGTGCCAAATCACCGAAGTTGAACCGAAGAAAGAGTTGTGGTGATCCAGCTGGCTCGTCTTTGGAGGAAAAGGGAGTTTGCACCAGGGCAATTCGCCACAGCGTTAACATCCACAAAGATGGTAGTACTAGCGCTAGCCCTGTGAAAAATAAGGATCAGATTAGTGGAAGGAGTGGTACTGCAACTTGCAAAATTAAGAATCATTCAAAAACAGTGAAGGAGACAGCCAAACCCACCCCGCATAAAATGGCCGACCGGAGGAGTGCAGACATCATTGTCAGCGGCTAGTTTTTTTCTACGTTGGATAGGAGAGGGAGTTCTAGAGTTTTCTTCTTGGTAATTTGGGTGTTGTGCAAGGAAACAACTCATTATCTTTTTTCTTGTTTGCAATGACTTGTTCAAGTAGTGTACTAGTACATCTTGTATCTGAATTGTATATTTTTATGTACCTTACACTGTTACATGTATATTATCTACAAGAACGGAGATTCTTATAATGTGGACTCAAATTGATTGTTCCAGTACATTAATTTTTGTTCCTGGTACTGCTCTTGGGGCTCCATCTGTTCTTTTTGGGACCATTTTTAAGCGTTTTGTTTGGAGAAAAACACAGCTTTTAAACAGGCTGACTGCCTTTTGGGACCTTTGTTAAGCCATTTGAGACATTTTTTCTTTACAACAAACACAGCTTTTATTGTTATGTTAAACCCATTGATTAGCCCCTTCTGCTCAGACGAATTTTCAGTGATACAGTAATGCCCATTACTACGACTCAAAGTTAAGGTTTACAGTCAGTCACCCATGCCCACTGAAATTTTTTTCCCTTGCGTACCAGTGAGTTCCAAGTTTGGCATTGCAAATGTGTTCCTGGTTTATTCGCTATAGTATTATGCATGGAATTTATCTTCTGTTGCAACTCTTCTATTTTTGCTGTCATTTGTTTATGTTGTGCTCCTGGGTTTTTGGCAACTTTTGCTTGCGCGTGGCTATATAGTTGTTTAGGTTGTCTCTAAAGGGTGATGCTAGGGTTGCACAATTGAATCGAACTTTGGTCCGGTTTTGGGTCTAAAAACACTAATCCAATCAACTCGATTCGGTTTATATTTTTTTGGATCCAAACTGACCAAAAACCCGATCTTAATATTGTTTTGAAACTTATATATATTGTGTATATATATCTTTAAATTATTGTTATTTGTATTTTATTATTGTTAATTTGTGTTTTTTTTGTTTTTTATTTTTTTGAAATATTGAAGATGTAATATTAATTCTCTTTTTTAAAATCTTAAATAAATAATTTATGTTTCGTACAATAAAAGTAGATTTGAATAGTTCTAACCCAATCTTCACCCAAATTAAACTGAGACATGAACTGAAGTGAATCAAACCAACTGAATTGAGTCGGGTTGGTTCGGTTCAGTTCAGTTTCATTAGAAGATTGGTTTGGTTTTAGGTCCAAAAATCTGAAACCTACACCGAAAACCAATCTAACCCGACTTATACACACCCCTAGGTAATGTTATAAATACATAAAATTCATAGATAATTTTTATATAAAATGATGTGGTTGAATGAGAGCTTTTTGCTTTAAAATAAAATAGTTATTATAATTAAATGCTTTTAATTATAAAAATGCTATTGTCCTATTATTTTGATAAATTTTTTTGTATAAATCTTATGAAAGAGTAGCATTATCTATCTTTAAATAGTCAACGTAGGTTTACTGAAGTTTTCTCCGTTATTCTTGGGAGCTTTACGTATTTTTTTGGCCTTTCGATTTCTTTTGGCTGGTTATAATTTCTATTTGATGAGTAATTGTGCGGTAACGTTTTTTATGATGTTTTGTTTTAAACCAATACTTTCACTTCATATCTGGAGGGAAATTGATAGTAGTTACATTTTTTTAAACATTTAATTATGCATTTTGGCATGTAAAACAAAAATTATTGTTTTATATGCTTAACATATCTAGTGAGCATTTAACTCAAACCAACTTATATATAGCTAGGTTGAGATGAGCTAACCTAAAACTGACATGTTTAGCTAATAATTAAGTATTTCAATTGCAACAATAAAAATAATTTTCTAAACCCATTTGGTGAAACCTTCACTTTAGTGAGGTTTTTCTTTTTTGCGATAAAAATGACTCACAGCAAGAAGTTTGCTTAGTTTACATTTAACACATGCAAAGATAATTATCTAAAACTTACAACTAAACAACTTCTTCGTATTTTGTAACCGTCGCTCACTACTAAATTACTAGTAGAGAGAGTAATTCGGTGTAGTACAACACACGCACATCATGCGTCCCACCTTTTTAGTTAGTTATATATTCACCTATTCTGTGAGGTTTTTTTTGGTTCCAAATCAGTGAGAATGACGTAATGTAATTCTAGAAAGTGATTCATAGAAAATTGTAATAGCCAAAAACTTGATGGTGTCACGAGCATAGTTGTATATCCCGCACCGCACCGGCTGGTATGCACCGTACCGGCTATAAAACAATACAAAAAAGGGTATATTCCGCACCGGTTAAAATACCGGACAACACCGACAAATACTGGTCCATCTCAGCTGTACCGGGCAATACCGGTTTACACCGGGTGGTATCGGTATACACCGGATTTTGTGTAATTTTTTCTAAAATAATTTGTTTTTATTATTTTTGATTACAAATGTCTATTGTTTTAATAAATAGTAAATACTAGACAAGTAATATGTTTTTTAAATATTTTTAAATACTTACTTGGGTTAGATTACATGTTTATATTGTGTAAAAATAATTTAGTGTTAAATAATACTTTATATGAACAATGCCGATATTTTGAAAGATAATATATCGTAAATAAATATACAATTTTATATGTATAAAATATTAATAGCGATAAATCCGATACGCTGTCCGGTAATATACCGATACCGGTACGTACCGTACTAATAGCAAAAACGGTGCACCAACTGGTGCGATTTTGAAAACTATGGTCACGAGCCGATAGATCACGTACGTAAATATGTTAATTCCACGACCTGTTTTTGGAACACAGCGGAAATTTGCATCACTTCACCTAATTCAAATATTGAGGCAACTAAAGTGCACTTCACCAGCATCACTAGTGTGCCTTGCGCGCACGCATATATTCATCCGAAATGCTCCACGCTTTATGAGAAGAACCATCCTTATATGCTCAAACTCCAACTGAAGCATTGGCGACCTCAACGCGTACGTGCACCATAAAGAGAACACGTACACGTAGATGCTAGAAGCATTGCGCCATTAAATACCCTACAAGCTTCATAGACCAAGCATATGCATCATCTGTCATGACATACAATATGCTAGTGCCTAAAGCCCGTCCCTCGTGGCAGTGCTCAACATTTGTCTCTTTGGCACTTGACGTTGCTCATTGTAGTACGGAGTTAGCATGAGGACTCTAGCAACTTGCATGAAAGTTTATAGCTAGCCCCCAAGTCATTGCCTCTCTTGGAGGACTCATTTATTATATGCCCACTAGTACAACACCAACGGTGTTAAAGTCAACACTAGGAACCCCCTTATAATAGCATTCAAAACCATCTCCTAACTCACCACAGGAAACATCACCACTGGTCGAGGAGTCAAAATTTCAAAATTCCAGAATTCATCAAAAATAAGAATTAAGAAATTGCCACTTTGGCACCAATGGTAAAAAATACCTCTCTCCTAATGCCTCACGGCCTCAATGGCAAGCCATAAGAACTAACTTGCAACATTCTCTACAACTTGAACCATTAACTTCCTAATTGTTGATGAACATAATGCGGCAGTGCATGTGCCCCTACATACCCTCATGTGGATCAACACCTTTATGCTGAGAAGCGAACAAAGGTATGCTCGCTTATGGGGAGCCAAAACCAATTCTCATGCTACCTACAGTGCTATACCTTTGACCAGACATTCTACCTTTGTCGAATTGAAACCAACCAATACTGAGTCACAAGTAAGAGGAGGAGGTAATAGTGGATAGAGAATCACTCAGCGTGGGCCCCCTCCTTTGTATGAGGTCAGGTGCTGGTCAATAACCCAAGCAGGAAATGTCGAGGAAGCGACTAACAATACAATTGCTCTTTTCTCCTTAAACGCTCTGGAACCACCTAGATCTACCTTGAAATGCTACTCTTACCAAAGGTTGCCTTCCCGGTTTACACCTTTTGACAAAGCAAGCAATACACCTTTTGTGCCATACTAAGCCCGGTTTACACTAAGGTTTGTTCATGATAACTTATTGCAAACTCCGCTCCTTTGATCAAGCTCCCCTTTGGAAACTTTGAAGTACCTACGCTTAAAAAATGTTGTTCCCCTTCCTAGGAGAACCTAACATGTTGCTTTGCTTGTTGGCAACACTCAGAAGCATACCATGTTGCGCAGTGTGTGGGTAATATGTATCTACAACTCCAACCATATCACATTATCCGTCGGCAACAAGAAAGGGACTTGTGTTATATGTCGCGCACCATCCACCACTTAAAGGAGTCAATACTCACATCGATAAAGCACACCACGTGCAACCCACTACACACTCTGTTAATGAGCCAACCGAAGATAAGCTTTACATTAGAATTCACCTTGTGCATGACCTAAACGAGTTCTTACGATGTCCCATGGTTTCTTCCCACACTAGATTCCAATTGAGCGACACTTTAATTGGAGGTAATTCCATGGGCATTGTTAAAGTCAATCTGCCTAATAGGCTAAACTTAGGGATCCTACACACCCAAGTAGCTAAGGCTACTCGTGCCTCCCCTCATTGGAGGACCTAATTCAAAGGTGCACTATCTCTGGCACCAAGCTCGAAGGGTCTTGACATTACAATCACACTACAAGGTTGCCCTCTGGCAACGATGATTCCCGTATTTACGCGATGGTCCTTTGTCTTCGTTACACCAAGGTGCCTCTGCACAACGGGGTAAAGACAAGCAGAAAATTGAACAAAAATTGTTACACTATTGTTAATGTTAATACCCATAAAAAGAAGCACAATCATTTACTAAGTATGAAGTAAACAAGTAACCATGCAATAATACGAGCAAGGCTTCTAATGATTTTGCCAAACCAAGGGTCGAAAAAAGGCATTTCCAAAGCCAACTTGAGGCAAGTCTCCCTCATAAGCCCACACAGTGGTAGCAACCAATCAAAACACCAAAGCAGAACAAAGTTACTTGCACATTCTTAAGAATGCCTTGCTGCACAATGGGCATCATGATAAAATAACAATGAGCATAGTGCTAATTCGAAGGTTGTTGGAGTGGCTAACTTGAGGATATTATAGGGGTTCAAATTAGCAATCGATCCACGAAATGATAATTGTATGCCCACGTGGTTAAGAAGCTATTACACAAGCCACCAACCCGCACAACAAATGATTGGAGTTAACTACCTCTTGTACATATGTTGGCAAAAGTCGCCAAAGATGAGAGAAGCAACACCCAGAAGTAAGCACCCCATAAAGGTCAGTGCTTTGATACCAACTAAGCTAGTGATATGACAATTCCATGACTTGCCTTTAGACCATGCAGCGAAAATATGCTCATGAGGCGACTAAGCTCCAAGATCAGCCCTACCAACTCAAACACTAAGGCAATTAAAATATGCTTAACTAGTATCACTAGTGCGGCTTGCGCGTATGCA
The DNA here is from genome assembly GCA_033060915.1 of Euryodendron excelsum. Classification (NCBI taxonomy): domain Eukaryota; kingdom Viridiplantae; phylum Streptophyta; class Magnoliopsida; order Ericales; family Pentaphylacaceae; genus Euryodendron; species Euryodendron excelsum. Next base: position 21,257,678 of record CM065379.1, read on the forward strand.
CATACTCATCTGAAAGGCCCCATACTCTATGAGAAGTGTTACACTCCGATTTTCTCTCGCTGTTTAAAAACTTGATTTGAATAAGGGCTTTGTAGAAAAATTTGAAGTTGCCACCTAATAAAGTTAAAGATGTGTTAGGTCATCTAAAAACTAAGTGTAATTCAAAGACTAAACTTAGGTTTTTCAAAAGTGTTTTGGAAAATGCCTTCTTAACAAGGTTTTTTTAGAAAAAAAGTTTTTAGTAGCTTTTTTGAAATGTTTTAAAGCCCCTTTGAAAATGTGACTCTGAGTTTGGTCTTCGAAATAGAAATTTATGGTCTTGGGGTTGATTATGTATAGGGAAGATATCCTAAGATCATCACCCTACCTCCCATTTTCGGTACCTACATGTCTATTCACCCTTAATTCACTCACTTAAATCACCAATTACTTAATATTCACTTAACATCCACTTTTAAAGTTTTAAAAATGGGGTTTGGTTATCATATTTGGGATGAATGATACATGATGCATGAGAGACTTTTGAAATAGTTGGAAGTTTTTGAAACTTGGTTTTGGAAGTTAATTTTGATAGAAGGAATGTTTTGAAAAAGGACATTTGATTTGAAATGAAAGTTATGACTGCACCTATGAAGGTTGCCTACGTATCTCATTTGGCAAGTATCAGGTCAATTGTAGTTCATGCAAGAGCACGATTGAAAAGATTTGAATTGTTTGAAGTGTGAGTTTTGAAAATTGTATGATTAGAATATTTTTGAAAATGTCCATTTAGCGGACGTGGTGATCGCACCTAGGTTTTCCTAAGTTACCTATGTATCTCATTTGGCAAGAATCAGGTCAGTTGTAGTTTGTGCAAGAGCACGATTTGAAAATGGACTCATGGAGTCTTAAAAGGTTTTTGAGACTTGTACTTAAGAGAGTTTTGACTTGGACTTGGATTTTGAAAAGTTTTGAAAAGTTTCTGAAATAGAATTTCGAATGTTTTGAACTGTTTTTGCAAGCAACGCAAGAGAGTTTTAGAATGTTTTTTTAAATAACTCAAAAAGTGTTTTGGAATGTTTTTGAAACAACTCAAGAAAGTTTTAGATTTTTGAAAGAACTTAAGGGAGGTTTAGAATATTTTTGAAACAACTCAAGGGAGTTTTTGAACTATTTTAAAAACAACTCATAGGAATTTTTGAACTATTTTTAAGACAACTCAAAGGAGTTTGGAAGATTTTTTTGAAACAACTTGAGAGAGTTTTGGAATATTTTTGAAAGAAAGTAAAAACTCTTTTGAACTTGTCTTTAAACCATTTTTATATACCTTATTAAAGGTATGTTGAATATCTCATCACGCTGGAAGAATTAGCTATTGAGAAACTAAACTCCTTTAAAATTATGAATTTTGGAAAGTACTTTTAGAAAAAGGGGTTAGAAACCTCCTTTAGGGTTTTGAAAACTCTTAAGGTTAGGAAACCCTAGTTGGATATCTCACTTTTGCTTGAATAACCCTAACCATGGAGGGAATAAGATTGCTTCAAGAAGGTGATATTTGGAAATCATTTTCGAAAAAGATTTTTGAAAAACACTTAGGGTATTTGAACCCTAATATGAACCTTGAAGGTTGCATTCAATGTATCACTTTCCCTTAGAAACCTTAACGGGTTCAGATTACCTTAGGGTTGTGAGTTTTTTCAAAAAATAACTTTTGAAATTGCCAAGTGTCTAGCCATTTTTGTTAAGACAATTTTGAGAGAGCTCTTGAAACATTTTGTAAGGAGTATAGAAGCATTTGAAAAAACGTTAGAGTTACGATTTTTGAAAACTCAAGAGAGTAGAATGTTTTTGAAAACAAAATTTTGAAAGATAGCATAAACTTTGAAGAGTGGTTTAACATGAGATTGGAGTGAGAGACTTGAAGCTAACTAACCTTAGTTAAGGAAACTAGGGTAGGATGATCTAGGGTTAACTAACTAGGGTTATGGTAACTTAGGGTTATGATAACCTAGAGTTAACTAACTAGGGTTAGGTAATTAGAGTTTGGTTAATCTAGGGTTAACTAACTTGGGATAGGTTTACCTAGGGTTAGGATGACCTAGGGTTAACTAACTTGGGTTAGGTTAATAGGGTTGGACAACTAGGGTTAACTAACTTAGGTTAGGTTAACTTAGAATTGGATACACTCGGCACGCTCTTTGAGAAAATACCTTAAGTTCTTAGAATGGTAAGTCCACCTTTCAAGACTGTCCCTAGATAACCTGGCATACTTAGAATGCCATTCAAACTAACTTTGGACCAATTCCAATGACTCTTAGTCAAAATAACCATTTTACCCCTAAGCACTCGGTCACCCTCATCAACCACACCGGCTCTGTGTATCAAACCAGTAGACCCCCGGAGTACTCTTACGAGTATCCCTAATCTCCAAACCCCATCCTGGTCCATTTCGGGACCATTCAAATGACTATTTACCCTCGGCGGGCCGGTCATCACTTTCAATCACACCGGCTTTGGGTATCAAACTGGTAATCCCTTGGAACACTCCTAATAGTGCTTCCAACCCTAGAATTCCATTTCAGTCAACTCCGAACCGATTCCTGTGTTTTCCAATTTAAATGACCATTTTACTCCTAGCAGGTTGGTCATCTTTTTCAAACACATCGGCTTTGGGTATCAAAATTAAAACTCTTGGAACACTCCTAAGTGCCCTATCTCTTTCCAAATCGAACCGGAGCCACTTGTAGTGGAGCTAGGCCAAAAATTGGCTTGGAGCCACTCCAAGTGGCACCCAAATCTTTACCTTGCAACCCAAGATCAAATCAAATCTTTGAGATCACTTCCATATTGAGGAGGTGCCATTACAAGTGACGCCACCTTCTTTGGCTTTGCCTATAAATACAATGCACCCCCAACGTATTTCAGGTATAGAAAACACACAGCAAAGCTTTGCCAAACTCTCTACAGACCTTGAAGATCCCAAGAACCCTAATTCTCTTAAAGGTGTGAACCTCTCTTGCCCCTTATACTCAGACCCTAGTCTATACACCACTAACCCTAGCCTCCAAGCTCCATTGAAGTCTCTTCCAGCCCTTTCAAAGCTTTTGAAGACCTCTCAAGTCCTAGACAAAACCTCTATTGAAGGTTCTATTGAAGGTTGAAGAAGATTGAAGACAAGGTAGGGTTTTCTCTTAAAGCTTATGCTCTCCCCCCCTTTATCTTTTTCCCTCCTAGTCCACTTGGACTATTATCTATTTTAATCCCCATCTTCTACCTCCTCCTCTTGCATGCTTAAAACAAGAGGACCTTGGGGTCCATGCCTAGGGAAAGCCTTAGGGAGGTCACCGGTTGGGGGCCTTCCTATAGTCTACCTTGTGATGGTTGTAAGCACCTCATTTTTGCCCGCTTGGTAGTCTCCGGTCCGTTCAGACTTGAGTTCAAGTCAATATGGACATATTCTAAATCAACTTAATTTTTCAAATCTAGTCTAGTCAATCCATCGTTTCATGGGCCCGCCGCAGGGCCCCAAATAGAGGCAAAATGACCGAAATGCCCTTGGGGGCATTGTTTGTTCTAGTTCCAGTAGGCACGTCTTCTCGAAGATGGTAAGTCCCCCTTTTTCAACTCTAATTCCAACTCCAATCCCTCTCTTGAGAAAGTTGATTTCTCGAGGCGATAAGTCTATCCTGTCCAGCACATTTTTGAGTGAACTCTTTAGAACGACGAGTCCCTTCAACCCATCGACCGGGATGAGACCCCAAGTCCCCGATATAGTAGAACGGTCCACCTTGGGCACCTGCTAGCCCGCTAATGCAGAAATGCCCGTTTAGGCACGCCTCTTGAGAAAGTTGATTCCTTAGGCACTAAGTCTATTTAGCAACTTTCCGAGATCAGATAGTCTCGAGAATGATCGTGAACCGTCAGAGTAGCGGAAGTACTTATAAACATCGCAACCGTTAGAGTAGCGAAAATACTCGTAAAAAGGTCGATATAGAGAATTGCCAACAAATCTCTATATCATGGGACTGCCGTCAGAGTGGCGGAAACACTCAAAACCCAGGTCAACCCTAGTGCCTGCTAGCTCACTCCGGTGAAAAATGACCATACTGCCCTTAGGGCCATTTTTCGGCACGTTTCTTGAGATAGTACCTAAGTCCTCAGAACGGTAAGTCCACCCTTCCAAGATTGTCCCAGAAACAATTTAGCATGATTAGGTGGCTTCCAGTCAGTTTCGGGCCAAGTCCGAGACTTTCTAGTCAAGATGACCATTTTGCCCCTAACCATCCGAATGTCCCGGGAACCACACCGGCTCTGGATATCAAACCGGTAACCTCCCAAGAATGCTTTTTATAGTATTCTCAACCTTTCATTATCTTTCTAGATCATTTCGAGTCGATTTCGGCAAACTTGGTGCAAAATGACCATTTTGTCTCTGGTGGGCTGGTTGCCTTTTCCGACCACACCGACTCTGGGTATCAAACCGGTAACCTTTGGAAACATTCTAAATAATGTTTCCAAATCTCGAGTCTTCTTTGGAGACATTCTGAGTCTATCCTGGCAGCTTTTCGGCCTGGTTGACCGTTTTGCCCTTAATAGCTCGGTCGACCCATCTAACAAACTCTGACATCCTTTTTCAAGTCCATTACCTTCGGGACCCTATTCTAAGGGTTCCTGTCCCTTTCCAGCCTTTCGGGCCATTCTCAGTCCCTTAAATCCTTTCCAGACCTTCTGGAGCCACTCCTAGTGAAGATACGTTGCTTACCAACCTTAAAACTTTCCTAAGTGGTTGGTGCCAGTAGTAGTGGCGCTAAGCCAAAAATTGGCCTGGCGCCACTCCTAGTGGCACCAGAAGGATTTTTGGCATGACCACTGCAACAGGCACCAGGTCATTCTTCTCTCTATAAATACAGAGCCTCTTCCAGCATGAAAGAGGTCCGCAAACTCAGTCCAAAAATCCTATTATTCGATATACAGAGCTCGTAGCTTCTCTAAACCCTAGTCTCTTTTAGGTTTTCCAAACCCTAGCCTCCGTACACAAACCCTAGCCTCTTATACACTCATACACACTCTTATACACTCGTACACTAGTCTCCAAAGCCTTCATTGAAGACTTGAAGTGCTGCAACCCGAAGCTCTCATAGATTAAGACAAGTTCTCGAAGACTGAAGCGAAGATCGAAGCAAAGCAAGAAACATAAAGTGCGCAAAACAAAACAAATAAAGAAGACACAAGGTAGGCTCTCTATTTAAGTTTACACATCTCCCCCCTCTCTCTTCTCTCTTTGAACCCACTTGGGTTTTCTTCTATTTTAATCCTCCATCTTCTCCCCCCCCTTTCTTGCATGCCTGAAGCAAAGGACTTCTCGGTCCATGTGTAGGATTAGGCTATTAGAGGTCACCGTGTCGGAGGCTTTCTTTTAGTCTAACCGGAGACCACATGGGTTCGGCCCCCTTGATTATGTGGTGAAGCCTTTAACCTTGTATGTTCACGACCCCAACTTGCATTGTGCATATCATGATTTTGCATCTCTCCAAAATTTGTTTTTAAACTTGTTTTCAAAAGCTTGCATTAAAATTGATTTCAAAACTTGCATTAATTTTTTTTCTTCAAAACTTGTTTTCAAAACCACAATCCTAAGGTGATTCTAGCCTTTCCATGGCTAGGGTTGCTTTAGGAAAGTCTTATATTTAAAGTGACCAATATGGTCCATATTTTTAAATCTTTGTTGTTTTCAAAACCACTATCTTAGAGTGTTTCTAGCCTTCTTATGGTTAGAATCGCTTTAGGAAAGTGAGATATTTTTATGGACTTTCTATAAACTCTCTTTTCAAATCTCTCTTTCTAAAAATCTCTTTTCCAACATACTTTCTCAAAACTCTCTTCAATCTCCTTCCCAAAATTGTTTTCTAAAAACTCTCTTCAAAAATCTATTTTCCAAAACTCCTTTTCAAACTCCTTTCCCAAAAAGTTCTCTTTAGAATTTCCTTTCTAAAAATACTCCCTAGGTTTCCTTCCTAAAAACTTTCTTCCTAAAAACTCTTTCTAACAATTTCTTTCCAAAAATCTATTTTCGAAAACTCTTTTCAAAACTCTTCCTAAAATCTCTTTCCTAAAAGCTTCTTCCAAAATCTTCTTTCTAAAACTCCTCTCAAATTCACTTTTCAAAAACTCCTTTTTAGGATCTCTTTTCAAAAATCTTTGTTTCCAAAAACTCTTTTAGATCTCTTCCCAAAAATCTTCTTCCAAGAACTCACTTTCCAAAAAAAATTCCTTTTCTTAGAGTTCAAGTCAAGCCCTAGAGCCAACGATTAGGAAACCCTAACTTTTCTTGCCTTAAAACCTAGATTTCCAAAATCCTCTTTTCTACATCAAAACTATATATTTCCAAAACCTATTTTCTACATCAAAACTATAGTCTTCCCAAATCTAGGATTTTCAAAACTCCATCTTTCTAATTCCATGCCAAGTCAAATATTCCCTTTAGGAAACCAAATCCAATCTCCCCGTTTAGGAAACCAGATCCCATCCTCCGTTTTTGGAAACAAAATCAAACCATCTCTTTTTAGAAACAAAATCCAATTCTTTGTTTTAGGAAATAGGAATTTCAATCCTTGCAAATCTAAACCTTTCCTAATTCGAATTCTTCTTAATCTCATACTTTCCTAAATCTTAAGTCTCCAAAACTTAAACTTTTAAATCTTCTCTAAATCTAAACCTTCCCTAATTCCACCCTTTCCTAAGTTCCATACCTTTTCAAATTTCAACTTTCCAAATCTAAATTTTCAAATCTTTCTTAAACTTAAAACTTTCCTAATTTCAAGTATTTTTAAAACTTAAACTTTGAATCTTTCTAATTTCAAACCTTTCTAAATTTCAAATCTTTCCAAAATTCTGAACTTTCTAAATTCGAAACTTTCGTAAGTTAAACCTTTCCTAATTCAAAACTTTCCAATTTCAAAACCTTTCCTATCTTAAACTTTCCTAATTCAAAACTTTCCTAAAATGTAACTTTCCTAAATTGAACATCTCCTAAAATGACACTTTCCTAAAATGAAACTTTCCTAAACGGAACTTCCCTAAAATGAAATTTTCCTAAAACGGAACTTCCCTATTTTGAATCTTTTCTAAATTGAACCTTTCCCAAATCAAACATTTCCTTAATCTTCCAAGTCCAACATTCGAGTCAAATCTTTTCTCAAAACTCTTTCAAGTCAAGTCAAATCTTTGTTAAATCTCAAACATTTCCTAAATCCCATCTTTCCTAAGTCTAGGTTTCCTAAATTTCTATCTTTTCAAATCAAAGTCTAATCTTTTCTAATTCCAAATTCCAATTTCCAATCTTCTATCCTAAGTTTAAATCAAGTCCTGTTTCCAATCAAAAATCTCTTTTCTATCGAACTCTGGTCCAAACTACAACTGACCTGATTCCTCAAAAAAGGATAAGTAGGCAACCCTCTTGGGTGCGGTCACCACCTTTTTCAAACCTCTATTTTCACAACCTTTTTCCAATTTCCAATTCCATAATTCGTTTCAAATCTCTTTTCTTAAATCTATTTTCAAAATCAAATCAAATATATCTTTTCAAATCTTTTTTCAATTTCTTTTCAAATTTATTTTTCAACTCTCTTTTCTTGCAATTGCACATCATGCATCATTCTTTTAAAAATTCTTTTCTAAAGTGAATAGGATTGGACATTTGTTAGTTGAAGACTCTCATAGGTGAATCTAGGGTGAATAGATATGTAGGTACCGCAAGGGTAGTGTAGGGTGATGGCTTAGTGCGTCTTCCCTACACGTAACCAACTTCCGAACTTAGATCACTGTTTTCGATAGACCAAAACGGAGTTATTTTTCTAAAAAGGGCTTAAATATTTTTTAAAGATTGCCAAACAACCTGTTTTCTTAAAAGTCCTCACTTGAGGCAGCATTTTCAAAATCGTTTTCAAAAACCCCAAGTGTAGTCTTCGGATTGTGTTTAGTTTTTAGGTGAACTAACTCACATTAATCAAGTTAGGTGGTGACTCCAAATGTTTTTCAAAAAGCCCTTTATTCAAATCTATTTTCAATTCAAACCTAGTTGCACTCATTCTTCTACGAGGACGAGTTCTAACGAGAGAGTACAGTAGTATTCCTCGAGTGCGAAAAATCTGGGCGCGACAATGGTGTGGTCTTGAGCTCTCTTGATTATGTGGTGAAGCCTTCAATCTTGTATGTTCATGACCCTATTGCATTGATAATATTGTGCATGTTCATTTATCATTCACAACAATCTTATTACAAAATTGCTTACAAGATCACCACCTTGAAGTGCTCCTAGCCTCTTCATGGTTAGGGTTGCTTTAGAAAAGTGAGATATTCAACGTGACCATCATGGTTCATATTAGGGTTTCAAGCCCTAACTTGCTTTAGAAATCACAATTCTAAAATGATTCTAGCATTTTCATGGTTAAGGTTGCTTTAGGAAAGTGGAATATTCAAAGAGGCCTCCAAAGGCCACATTAGGTTGTCGAACCCTAAAAATCTCTTTCAAAACTTAGTTGTTTTAAACCTCTTTCAATTTTACTTTCAAATGCTTTTTTGAAATTGGTCAAAGAGTTTTTTTCTTGAAGCCCTAGGAATTCATGTCTTAGGAAGCCTTGCCTTGTCCCTTAAACTCTATTCTAGCATTCATTGCATTCAAATTGCATCAAAATGGTTTTCAAAATTCTTGTTGCATCATATTTTCAAAAATTGCATAACTCTCTTGAATTGTCTTCAAAAAGTGTCACATGAAATCATAACTTTTTCAAACCAAAAGTTCCACATAAAATCATAGAACTTGTCACATGAAATCAAAATCATAAGTTTTCCATGCAAAAGTTTACACACAAAATCATAGATTTTGAGTATCAAATCAAATCTCTCCATTTTGAAAACAAAATCAAATATTTTTATTTTGGAAACAAAATTAAATATTCCATTTTTGGAAACAAAATCAAAATTTTCTATTTTGCTTCCCATTTCGGAAACAAATTCAAATCTTTCCTTTTTTTAATTCAAATCTTTCATATTCTGATTTCAAATCAAACCTTTCTATTTTTAGCTCAAAATTATATCTTTTCATTTTTAACATGAAATTATATCTTTCCTTTTTCAACACGAAATCATATCTTTTTGCACATAAAAATCATACTTTTTCCAAATTTCCTTTTGCTCACATGCATGTAGCCTCCTTCTTAAACCATCTCCAAACCATTAGGGTCAAAATCTAACTCTAAACCATATTAAAAAACCACCTTCTAAAACCCTAGGTTACCTAAATCCTAGTTGGTCTAACCCTAGGCCAACCTAACCCTAGGTCATCCAACCCTAGGTTACCCAAACCCTAGTTGGTCAACCCTAGGTCAACCTAACCCTAGTGGTCCAACCCTAGGTCAACTAAACCCTAGTGGTCCAATCCTAGGTTAACAAAACCCTAATGGGTCAATCTAACTCTAGGCGGTCCAATCCTAGGTCAACCTAACTTTAGTTGGTCCAACCCTATGTCAACTTAACCCTAGGTTACCTTAAACCTAGTTTGCCCAACTCTAAACCTCTGCACGCTTTACTTTTCTTATTTTGCTTCGGTCTTTGCTTCAGTCTTCGTCTTGATCTTCGAGAGCTTCAGTTTGCAGCACTTCAAGTATTTAATGGATGCTTTGGAGGCTAGTGTATGAGTGTATGTGAGTGTATATCAGTGTATAGAAGGCTAAGGTTTGGGTATGGAGGCTAGGATTTGGGGAGGCTACGAGCTCTGTATATCGAAGAATAGGGTTTTTCACTGAGTTTGCAGACCCTTTTCACACTGGAGGAGGCTCTGTATTTATAAAGAGAAGAATAACCAAATATTGGCTTGGCGCCACTACTAGTGGTGCTAGGCCAAAATTCCTTTTGGTGCCACTCCAAGCCAAATATTGGCTTGGCGCCACTACTAGTGGCACCATTCAGTTAGGAAAGTTTTAAGATCGATAAGCAACGTATCTTCAGAAGATTTGGGCGCCTGTACTAGTGACTACCATGCAATTTTTAGCCTGGTTTCACTAGGAGTGGCTCCAGAAGGTCCGGGAAAGATTTAAGGGACCGGAAGGTTGAAAAAAGGGGCCGGAACCCTTAGAGTAAAGTCCTGGGTGGATTTGAAAAGGGATGACAAAATTTGTCGAAAGGGTTGATCGCGCCATTTAGGGGTAAACAGTCAACTGGATTGGAAAACTACCGGGATGGACTCGGAATATCCTGGAAGAAGACTCGAGGTTTGGAAATACTATTTGGAATGTTCCCAAAGGTTATCGGTTTGATACCCAGAGCTGGTGTGGTCAGAAAAGGTGACCAGCCCACTAGAGGCAAATCGGTCATTTTGCTTCGGGTTTGTCGGAACTGACTCAGAATGATCTGGAAAGATAATGAAAGGTTTAGAATACTATAAGAAGCATTCTCGGGAGGTTACCGGTTTGATACCTAGAGTCGGTATGGTCACCGAGGCATTTAGATGCCAAGGGACAAAATGGTCATCTTGACCGAAAAGTCTCGAAATTGGCCCGAAACTGACTAAAAGGCCCCTAATCATGCCGGATCATCTCTAAGATGATCTTGGAAGGGTGGACTTACCATTCTGAGGACTTAGGTACTTTCTCAAGACACGTGCCGGAAATGACCTTAGGGGCAGTTTGGTCATTTTTCACCGATGTGGGCTAGCAGGCACCGGTGTTGACCTGGCTTTTGAGTGCTTCCGCCACTCTGACGGCGGTCTCTTGAGACAAGAGTTTTTTGGCAATTCCCTATATCGACCTGCTTACGAGTAGTTCCACTACTTTGACGATTGCGATGTTTACGAGTACTTCTGTCACTCTGACGGTTCGCGATCATTCTCGAGACTGCTTGATCTCGGGAAGTTGCTAAGGGGACTTAGCGCATGAGGAATCAAATTTCTCAAAAGGCGTGCTGAAACGGACATTTCTACATTGGCGGGCTAGCAGATGCCAAAGTTGGACCATTCTACCATCTCAGGGACTTGGGGTCTCGTCCCGGTCAATGGGTTTAAAGGGACTTACCGTTCCGAAGAAACTTTCTTCGAAAAATGTGTTGCAGAGGATAGACTTACCGTCTTGAGGAATCAACTTTCTAGAGGGAGGGATTGAAATTGGACTGGAAAAAGGGACTTACCGTCTTCGGGAAGACGCGCCTACGAGATTGGACCGAACAATGCCCACAAGGGCATTTTGGTCATTTTGCCTCTATTTGGGCTTGGTGGGCCCTCGAAGCGATGAGTCGACTAGATTAGGACTAGAATTCTAGAATATGTCCATATTGACTTGAACTCAAGTCGGAACGGACTGGAGACTGTTGAACGTGCAAAAATGGGGTGCTTACAATATCATGATCTTGCATTTCTCCAAAATTCGTTTTCAAACTTGTTTTCAAAACTTACATCAAAACCGTTTTCTAAACTTGCATTAAATCTTTTTTTTTTTTCAAAACTTATTTTCAAAATCATAATCCTAGGGTGATTCTAGCATTTTTATGGTTGGGGTTGCTTTAGAAAAGTGTTACATTTAAAGTGACTTTTATGGTCCATATTTTCAAATTATTGTTGTTTTCAAACCACAATTCTAGAATGGTTCTAATCTTCTTATAGTTAGAATTGTTTTAGGAAAGTGAGATATTTTTAGAGACTTGTAAAAGTCCATATTCAAATCTCTCTCCAAAATCTCTTTTTAAACTTACTTTCCAAAACCTCTTTTTAAATCCTCTCTAAAATCACCTTTTACGTCTATTTTCTAAAATCTCTTCTCCAATATATACTTTCTAAAAACTCTCTTTAATCTCCTTTCCAAAATTGCTTTCTAAAAATTCCCTTCACTAAACTTACTTTTCTAAAAACTCTTTTCAAACTCCTTTCCAAAAAGCTCTCTTCAAAATTCACTTTCTAAAAACGTTCCTTAAGTTTCCTTCTTAAAAACCTCTTTCCAAAATCTCTCTTTTCAAATTTACTTTCTAAAAACTCCTTTCTAAGATCTTCTTCCAAAAATCTTTCTTTTCAAAAGTTCTACTTTTCAAAATCTCTTTTCTTAGAATCCAAGTTAAACCCTGGAGTGAATGATTAGGAAACCCTAATTTTCTTTCCTAAAACACGATTATTTCAAAACCTAGGTTTCCAAAATCTACTTTCTTTACATCAAAATTATAAAATTTAAAAATCTATTTTTACATCAAACTACAGCTTTCCAAATCTAGGATTTCTAAAACTTCATCTTCCTTTTAGGAAACCAAATCTAATCTACCTATTTAGAAAACTAGATCCAATCATCCGTTTTTGGAAACAAAATCAAAACACTTCTTAGAAACAAAATCCAATCTTTTCTAAACCTTAACTTTCCAAATTCTTCAAATCAAATCTTTTCGAACCATTCCAAGTCAAGCGTTTCTAAATCAAATGAATTTTCTTAACCTTTCATTATTCCATACCTTTCCAAATTTCAACTTTCCAAATCTAAATTTTCAAATATTTCTTAAACTCAAACCTTTCTTAATTTCAAGTATTTCTAAAACTTAACTTCGAATCTTTCTAAAATTCTAAACTTTCTGAATTTCAAAATTTTCCTAATTCAAAACTCTCTAAAGTCAAAACTTTCTAAATTTGAAACTTTCTTAAGTTAAAACTGTCTAAAATCTAAACTTTCCAAACTCCAAATCTTTCTTAAAGTAAAATTTTCCTAATTCAAACTCTTTCCAAAAATCAACTCTTTCTTAAAAAGAAGACTTTCCAATTTTAAAACTTTTTTATTTCAAAATATTCCAATTTCAAAACTTTTTAATTTTGATTCTTCCTTAATTCAAAATTTTCCTAAATCGAAACTTTCCTAAAATGAAACTTTCCTGAAATGGAACTTTCCTAATTCGAACATTTCCTAAATCCAACTTCCCTAATCTTCCAAGTCCAATATTCGAGTCAAATATTTCTTAATCTCAAGTCCTTCTTAAATCCTTTCTTTTTTAAGTCTAGGTTTCATAAATCTCAATCTTTCCAAACAAGTCCAAATCCTTCTTCCAAGTTCAATCTTTCCAAATCAAAGTCCAAATCTTTTTAATTCCAAATTCTAATTTCTAATTTTTTATTCTAAGTTCAAATCAAAATATCTTTTTTCAAATCAAACCTTCTATTTTCAATCGGACTCTTGTCTAAATTACGAATGACCTTATTCCTAAAAAAGGATACGTAGGGAACCCTCATGGGTGCGGTCATGACTTCTTTCAAATCTCTAATTCCACAATCTTCTTCAAGTTTTCAATTCCATAATCTAATTCAAATTTCTAATTGTAAAAATCTATTTTCAATTTCTAAAACTCTTCTTTTAAAACTCAATTTTTCTTTTCAAATCAAGTCTTTTCAAATCACAAATTTCTTTTCCAAGTCTATTTTTAAAGTTAAACTCTTTTCTTGTATTTGCATATCATGTATCATTCTTTTAAAAATTCTTCTCTAAAGTGGATAGTTTTAGACATATATTAATTGAAGACTTTAATGGGTGAATCTAGGGTGAATAGACATGTAGATACCGCAAGGGCGGAGTATGGTGATGGCTTAGTGCGTCTTCCCTACACGTAACCAACCTACGAACTTAGAATCACTATTTTCATAGGACCAAGATGGAGTTATTTTCAAAAAAGGGCTTTAATATTTTCTAAAGGTTGCCGAACAACCTGTTTTCCTGAAAACCCTATCTTGAGGAAGTATTTTCAAAAACCATTTCCAAAAACCCTAAGTGCACTCTTCGGATTGTGTTTAGTTTTAGGTGACCTAACTCACCTTAATCATGTTAGGTGGTGACTTCGAATGTTTTTCAAAAGCCCTTTATTCAAATTAATTTTCGATTCAAACCTAGTTGCACTCATTTTTCTAGGAGGATGAGTTCTAATGAGAGAGTACAATATTTTTCCCGCTTATGTGCGTATTCCTCGAGTGCGAAAAATCTAGGCGCGACAGCTAGCGACTCCGCTGGAGACACTTAGAGGGTTAGGCCATAGTCATGTCTCTTCACTCTTCACCTATGTAGAGTCTTCAATTAACTTGTCTAATTCTATTCACTTTAAATTTTTCAAAATCAAATTTTCAAAGTTGTTTTTAAAAAGAAACATGCATTCAACTCCATTCATATTATCTTGCATTAAGTTTGCCATCTACATACTAACTATTGCATCTTTGTTTTGTAGGTGGGCTTTTGTTTGCTTTATTGTTTTATACTAATTGCTATGCATGAATGAATGTGATGAATAGGATGGATGAGAGTTGTTAGGCTCTTTCCTCCGCTTTCAAAAATCACACTCACACTACACTTGCACTTGCATTCTACATACTTACATTTTTTACCCTGATCTGTCCCTTCTAGTTAGAAGGGGGAACGGTATATTGGTTGTGGGCAAGATGCTGTGTCAGTTTCTTCAGATACGGCCTCTTGATGGTTCCCCCGCTTGGATCACCAACCGGTCATGCCACCACCTCGGGGAGTGGGCCTAGGTTTGAAGATCCAAGAACTGAACCCTTTTACGATGCATTAGTAAACCCTCAACCTCATGCTCATATAGACACCATGCATAACCGAACCTCTGCTAGATTTAAGACATGCACACTGTTTTCAAAACCATAGAGGAAAGGGCGACTGCTTTTACTTTCCTTTATACCTGTTTATTCTTGTTGTTATAATGACTGTATTTTTGCTGTTATAATGCTTGTCTAGCTACTCATGCATGCACGTTTACCTTGCTATTACATTCTCTCTCCTTATACTCTTCGCATTCATATTCATGTATTTCATATTCCATGTCAAGACGAGAGTTCCAAAGTAACTCAAGTCATTGCATTCTCATGCATATGATCAACCCAAAGAGAGTGACATTGAGGTTGCTCTCCCTCGTATTAAACCTATCCAAACCCTAAGGGTTCCTATGTAACTCTAAGGAATCATGGCAAGCACATCAATTCATCCTATAAGAGGGGCCCTAATCCTTCTATGCTCACGGAGATAGGGTTGCCAAGAAGATAAGGGGCAATTGATCAACAAGGTCTCTCAACGACCTCCTCGATATCAAATCTAACGAAGGCAAATCCGAAGACTCAAGAGTAGTTTAGGATTTCTTATGTAAAATTAGATAGGTGAAAGTCCAAAGGAAAATGTTCCCCCTCCCCCTATTAAAGTGTACTTTGCCTGTTTTATATGTTAAATCTAGAAGTTCAATGTACCCATTTTCTATGAATGAATGAATGTAAGGATGAATTTAGATTCCTGATCCACGGTAAGGTGCTTACATATGGGGGCAGACCTCTCTATCTCAAAAAGTGAGCTAATACATCATGATTAGTTGTCCTCTTGAGTAGGGGCATCCTTAAGGCATGCATTGCATAAAAATTTGTCAAAATAAGACATTGACTTATTCCTTTTACTGGTTTCAGGTTCCTTTCCTCGTCCCTCATCGTTATAGACCAAAAGCTAAGGAATACTCATGGAGACACTCACACTCGACGCCTTAACTCTAGTGCTAGCAGAAGCAAGAGGACTCAGACATAGGATAACTAAAATGGAAGGCATGCTCTCTTCACTCTTATCCCATGCAGGGACCACAACCCATGAGCAGGTAGAGTCCTCGCAAACCCAAACCCATGAAGGACGAAAAAGGATGAAGAAAGAAGACCAAGACGGTGCCCTGACCATTTCCTACCAATAACTTCCCCAGGCCGACTGCCGCGTTACGACACCTCTTAAGCTAACCTTTAACCAAGCCCCCAAAACCTATAATCTATCCTATGAGTACCAGTCCCATCCGTTTGGCCCTGACCTAGAAAATTGTCCCACTTTGAAACGTAAAACTCGAAGCCCTTTCAATTCTAAAACCACCAACCCAATTACACCAGAACTTGATCCCCGACCTCTAAGACATCTAGGACACCTAGGCGAATAAGACTAAAAGATTGAGTTTTCACTAAACTCGCTTGCACGCAAACCACAGCTTACTTTAGTCTCCTAGCTGTGGGATATTTGAAACCTATACCCCCTCGACCTTGGCCTAATCCTTTGCCACCTCACGTTAACCCAAAAGCACATTGTGAATACCATTGAGGCAGCCAAGGACACGATACTGAAGATTGCTGGACCCTCAAGCATAAAATTTAAGACCTGATAGATAACAAGATCATCGGCTTACAACTAGTGAATCCTCCTCCGAATGCCACCACAAACTCTCTATCAGGCCACACTGTCAACGTCATCACGGAGTTTGGCAACGACAAGGTTTGGTTCGCCACATGCCAAGAGATACATTACGAGGATGGGGAGGAAATGGAATGGGGAGATGAGGAACCGTGTTATGCCTGGTCATGGTGTAACCTCAATAAAATGCCAGTCCCGAGGATGAACTCATAAATGAATTAACCGAGAAGGTTGACCAAGAGCCATTTAAACTCGGTGATAAGAACGCGCTGCTATGCACACCTGAGGGACACTGGGGCACGACCGGATGCTAGAGCAGAAAACCTCGAGCTCAAGTCAGGTCTATTAAGCTGGAAGAAGACAAGCTACCCAACTGGTTTATTGAAGAAATTAAGGAGCTAGCAGAGGAAGGCAAAAGGGTTAGGAAAGCCGACAATTGCATTATCACTGCCAATTCTCTTAGAGCTCCTGAAGAAACCTCTACTTGTCTTGCCATAACCAAGGATCCCAACCATGAATGGAGCATCGAGGATATGGGCATCATCTCAAAACCCAAAGACGGTTTCTCCTTCAAAAGCGTACAAGAGAGGGGTGTTCTCACTCACTTTCTTTCTATCTCTTTTAATTTCTATTCTTAAGTTAAATGTTTGCACTTTCATTCCAAAAGATCTCTATGCTTCTGCATTAAATAGCAAAATATCAGTTTGTGTTATTATCTTACATTGCTGTCATCTTAAATGTCTTTTGTGAATGGTGAATGCGTCCTACACAAGGGGCATGGTTTATCTTGTAGAATGATCTAACTTGAAGGGATGATATCATGAGTTAGCCGCTCGCCAAATGATTAACTTTTCGAAGAAAGAGAGTATATGGATGAGTAAGGAAACTACCCAAAGGCAACACTTGCAAGACACCAAGGCTAAGCGATGTGTGGCTAGATTATCAAAATGAAGAGGAGTCATCTTTCATTTCCCGCATGTAAAAGAAAAAGTGTTCATATTCCATTTGCTTAACCCCTAGTGCCTCGTAATGAACAAAATGTTCCTTATCAACCCTGATCCGAGACCGTCCCCCCACATTGGGGCAGACAATAATCAAGAACTCTAGGAAGAGTATCCATCCTATATCATGCTAGGGCAGCATTAAAGGTTCTATGGATCAAGCAATCTAGTTCAAAGTGAAGAGAGGCCCTTATTTTGTTTCCCATACAGTCAGAAGTAACCCCTTGCCAAACCAGTTGAGCCATTTATCCTTTTTAAGAAAACCCCAACGTAGGGATCACCGCCCATATTGGGTTAGATTGAATTGTTAAGGAAAAGGTCTAAGGAAAAAAAGGGTTGTAAAATTGTTTATTTCATAAAAGGAAAGAAAATAGATGGAAAGGAAAAGGCTTGAAGAAAACCACGATTGAGCCATCTTTAAAAATATAATAAGAAGGCGAAAGAGAAGAAAGTCATGTTTATTTCGAAAGGCATATAAAAGGGTTAAAAGAAAAGAGTCATCTTTACCCTGGGAAGTATATAGTAAGAGCAAGGAGGAAATTTAAAGGTGATTCTAGGCTACAAAGAACCCCAGTAGAAACAGTAGGTTCGAGCATTTACCCTTTTTTGCAAAACTCCAAAACCATAGCCTACATTACAACCCTACTTAAGTCCACTCTAATTGAAAATGGATTGCTTGATCTAAATGAGCTAGACACGCTGCCGAAGCTAAAGAAGGATGCTAACCCTACTAGGAAAAATAGTCAAGGATGGTAGGGATTTAAACCCTGCTGAAAGTAACATCTAATTTGAGCCTACATATCCCGTTTTTTTGAAAACCCCATAACTTGGCCTACATTACGGTCCTAAAGCAAAGTCTCCTTAGATTGAAAGATTAGCCATCTATTGCTCTGCTAAAGGTCAGGTAAGCTGTTGCTGAAGCCCCGAGAGTTGAGAGTTTCAGCCCAATAATCCTATACACTAAGCCCAAAATAGAGAATCAGAGGCGGTCAAAAGATTGAGAAGGGTGCAAAGTGCTATCATCCAGTCAAGATAAGGTTGAGCCCAAAAGGAGACACTAGGTCCCTCCGAAAAGGAAAGAGTTACCATTCCAAAGATGCTGAGTTTGACGGCACCCCTTGTCGTTCCTTAACTAGTATATTTTTAATATGTGCATACATTTTCATATAAAAATAAGAAAAAATAATAATAATAAAAGTAAAAATAAAAAAAATAAAAATAAAAATTGGCATGAGCTTTGCATACATAGGACATAACTCCCTGTAGAAATAGAAGTCACCAATATAGTTCAATATCAACCCATGTAATAAATATAAAGCATCATCATCCATCACATGCTTCTGATCATGTACTTAACTGTAAAAATTATAAATATCTCTGCCTGTCCATACACTTAACTATCTAAATCATAAATGTCTATCTCTATGTAAAATCTACAAAAATAAAGCTGTCTAACATAAATACATCTCTAGGATAGAGGCAAAGGAAGATCAGGGTCTACAACAAGGGGGGCATCTGTCAAAGATCAAAATCAATATTCTCCGGATCAAAATCTCCGAAACCTAGATCCGGAGGAGGTAGATAACTACTAGGAGCACCAGCAACCTGCAAATAAAACAGAACCAGAATCAGCAGGGCAAAGGAATAACCAAACAACAGCAGAGCGAAAAGAAGGAGGGAAAAGACGACATACCCCACCACCTCCTATCTGGGCTAACCTGGCCGTCAAGGAAGCTATCTCTGCCTGGTACTAATCCTTCTCTATCTGGTATCGATCCCTCTGGTCCCTCACAGCAGTAAACTCAGCCTGGGGCACGTATCACCCAGCACGGCACCATAAGTTGACCACCTCCTGGCCCACAACGTATCCGCCGACTACTACTCAAACTGAGTGAAGGCATCGACAGAATGAGTTCCAAAGTGTGTGGCATAGTCTGTCTCCGGTGGAAGGAAGAACTCGGCACCTGGCTGGCGCTCCTGATAGGGAATAGGAACTCCCTTTACCAAGGCTCCAAACATGTACTCCGGTGGATCTCCTGCTGATCGCAAGTCCTCATAAAACTGCTGCCAATGTCGGTCTCCTAGGTAGGACTCCCAAGAATCATCGTTAAGAAAGGAAGCCCTCGATAGGGACAATGGGACCAAATACAGCACCGTCTCATAATGAACTGATCCAATGAAGGGTTGCCAAGTCACGTTCCTTGCCTCAATAAGCTTTAGGTTTGCCCGTAATGTCACAAAATCAGTGATCTCCAATTGCTGGGCAACCTGGTCACGAGCCCATCTTAAAGCACGAGGATAAAGGTCATCCTTGATAACTGTGGGGCAATGAACCGATAGGTACTCATAGCTCTACCAAATAAGGAAAGGCCAGAAACTAGTCATGCTGCCCCAACGTAAGGAGGTCCAGACTTGCATCGATCGCAGGAAGCAACCGAAGGAGAAGGGCCCCCAATCCAGCTTAGACAAAGCCCCAAGATTAGCTACTATACTCACCAACCGAAAGGCATAAGTGACTTGTTGTTATTGCAGAAGCAACTGAAGATGATGTACAAAACAAGTTGTCGCCTCATGATGTCTCGCCGGGGAGGGGTGGCTCAATAGCAAAAGTATTATCATTCCGACTGGGCCAGGAGACTGGGAAGGCAGAACGCTCAAGAGGGGGCAAGTTCAGTAAGATGCATGTGTCAGCTCTGCTGATTGACTGCAAAGTGATCCGCTGACTGACGAAGAAAAGCGCCGTGATGATCACTCAGTCCAAAGGAGTGGGTCCCAACTCAAAACCCACAAAATGAAAGTCCCGGTCTCTCCGAACCACCTCTCGATAAGTGTCGACACTAGATGTTGGTTCAGACGGTTAGCCTGTAATCCAATAAAAGCCTTGAACCCAGTCTCAGCCAAGAAAGCACGGTATAATAGAGTGGCCCGCTGCATCGTCACAAACATCTGATGGACGGCCCCTTTGAAGGCTGTGTGAACGAGTGGAGGAGGCAGGTGCTGTCTAGAATACACACTGGGATGGTAGGCAAGATCTCCCAAAGGTAGAATGTCTGGTACCTCCAGATCGCCTAACTCAGCGTCTGTCTGTGTATGCCAGATGGAGGCTCTTCCTTAACCAGTCACCTGATCGCCAAGACCTGATACCTCCTCCTCTGCACCAATCTCCTCCTCAAAGGCCTGGTCAACTGATGGAAAGGGGTGGACAGGTGGTCTACTCTGCCGTCCGCTCTGACTAGATGATGTCTGTCCAGTAGATCACCGGCTACCCCTGGATTGACTGGAACCACTGACAGAATCCGTCCGAGACACCTTCTCGGAGCAGCGTCTCCTCTTAGAACCGTCGTCACCCACATCTGCCATCTTGAAAGGGTAAGCCAATGTAAAAGGTGTTAATATAGAATATATGCAGATAAGAAATAAAAGCAGAAGAAAAAAATAGTAATAATGATAACCAAAGATTAAAAAAAAAATGACACAGCTGTCAGTAGATCTTGCTCTAGCTGATTCAAAAGGTTTCAAAAACTCAACTCTCGAAAAGTTTCTTAAATTCAGTTTCTTAACGGGTTTCTTAACCTTTTTCTCCGAATTTTTCAAAAACTCTTTCCTCCAAAGATTCTTTTTCAAAATCCATTTTCAAAAAATTTCTAATTCCCTTACAATTCAAAATCAATTCTTCAAAATCAATTTCTAAAATGTTTTTCTTCCCAAAAATTCATTCTAGGAATCATAGTTTAGAATTCTCCAAAATCAAATCTCAAAGTTCCTTAGCCCATCTTAGAGCTTTTTTAATCTTGTGTCTATTCCAACTAATATTCCAGGTTTTAAAAAAATTATGTTCCAAAATTTCTGTCAATTTCCAAATCTTTTCGTTTGTCTTCAAAAATTCAATTTTCTAAGTCAAAATGAATTTTCTACACATTTTGATTTTCCAAATTCGAGTCAAATTGGATTTTCTAAATCTCTAGGTTTTTCTGTCTTTTTCTCCTTCAAAAAGATTTTATTCCAAAACTTTTTCAACTCTTTCCTAATTTCAAAAAAATTTCAGCAGAGTCCTGCTTAAAAATAATCCCTACAACACCCACAACATCAACACAAAACACAAACCATGCACCGCACAATGTCACAATCACATAACATCAATACCCGCGCACACTTTTTCAAATTTCTAAGCTTTTCAAAAGACTTGTTTTATTTTTCAATAAATCAATTGCTTTCAAAATTGTCCTAAAAATTCTCAAAATAATTTCAAATTTTTTTCAAAATATTCCCAAATTTTTCTAAATTTTGAACTTTAATAATTTCATCAATTTCGCAATTTTCTCTAATTTTTCTATTTTTCTAAGTATTTTTCTATTTTTCAAAAAAATTCAAAATTCAAAATTTTTTTAAAAAATCACGAAACTTCACACGACTATTAAACACATTTTTTAAGGCACACGGTATAAAAATCTAGCTAAAACACCCAATACCCAAAGCTGTAGGAACAAACTCCCAATTCTTGCAAAAACCCCCTTTTACATAATCATGAAAAATCACTCACATTCAATCAAACTAGTACCAAAATGCAAAAATAACTTCACCAAAGTGTTCAAAACGTATCAAAATATTAATTTTCACTATTCACATGATTCAAACGGAATTCTACACGTCGATATCCACATAAAATCGAAAACTCACCTTTTAGAGTTCTCCGGCGAAATCTCCTATTCCGGTGACTTTTCCGGCGACGGGGTCTACTTTCGGCAATCCCTCATGGTCCCTATGAAGCACTGTTGCAATGTCTAAGTCGGATTCCTCGCAATGCCTCTCAGTTTTGCAAAAATCATTCAAATCCTGTGTAAGCACCCCATTTTTGACCGCTTGGCAGTCTACGGTCTGTCCAGACTTGTAGTCAAGTTAATATGAACGTATTCCAATCGAAAATATCTTTCTAAGCCTAATCCCGTCTATCCATCGCTTCACGAGCCCCACCAGGCCCAAATAGAGGCAAAATGACCAAAATACCCCTAGGGGCATTGTTCGGTCCAGTTCCAAATCAAGTGCGTCTTTCCAAAGACGGCAAGTCCCCTTTCCAATTCCAAATCAGGCACGTCTTTTCGAAGACGGTAAGTCCCCTTTCCAATTCCAAATCAGGCATGTCTTTCCGAAGATGGTAAGTCCCCTTTCCAATTCCAAATCAGGCGTGTCTTTCTGAAGACGGTAAGTCCCCTTTTCAATTCCAACAGGCGCGTCTTTCCGAAGACAATAAGTCCCCTTTCCAATTCCAAATCAAGCATGTCTTTCCGAAGATTGTAAGTCCCCTTTCTAATTCCAATTCCAATCTCTCTTGAGAGACAGTTGATTCCTTGAGACAGTAATTCTATCCAATCCGAAACATTTTCTGAAGAAAATCTCTTCGGAATGGTAAGTCCCTTTAAACTTGTCAACCGGAACGAGACCCCAAGTCCCCTAGGTGGTAGAACGGTCCATCTTTGGATCCTGCTAGCCCACCAATGCAAAAATGTCTGTTTAGGCGCGCCTTTCAAGAAAGTTGATTCTCAGGTGCTAAGTCCCTTTAGTAGCTTCTAGAGATCAAGCAGTCTCGGGAATGATCGTGAACCGTTAGGGTAGCGGAAATACTCGCAAACATCGCAACCATCAGAGTAGCGAAAATACTCGTAAACAGGTCAATATAGGGAATTGCCAACAAACCTCTATACCATGCGACCACCGTCAGAGTGCTAGAAACACTCAAAACCCAAGTCAACACCAGTGCCTGCTAGCCCACTCTGGTGAAAAATGACCAAATTGCCCCTAGAGCCATTTTTCGGCACGTTTCTCGAGAACACACCTAAGTGCTCAGAACAATAAGTCCACCCTTCCTAGATCGTCCCAGAGATGATCCGGCATGATTAGGTGCCCTCTAGTCAATTCTGGGTCAATTCCGAGACTTTTCGGTCAAGATGACCATCTTGCCCCTAGGCATCTGAACGCCCTGGGAACCACACCGGCCCTGGGTATCAAACCGATAACTTCCTGAGAATGCTTCCTATAGTATTCTCAACCTTCTTTTGACTTTATGGATCATTCCGAGTTAGTTTCGGCAAACCCGGTGTAAAATGACCATTTTGCCCCTAGTGGGCCGGTCACCTTTTCCGACCACACCGGCTCTGGGTATCAAACCAGCAACCTTTGGGAATATTCTAAATAATGTTTCCAAATCTCGAATCTTCTTTCGGGATGTTCCGAGTCCATCTCCACAACTTTCCAGCCTGATTGACCGTTTTGCCCCTAATGGCCTGGTCAACCCTTCCGACACATCCTATCCTCCTTTTTCAAGTCAAATACCTATGGGACATTGTTCTAAGTGTTCCTACCCTTTCTTGCCCTTCTGGGCCATTCCCGGTCCCTTAAATCGTTCCCGGACTTTTCGGAGTTGCTCGTAGTGAAGCCAGGCTCAAAATTACATGGTAGTCACTAGTACAGGCGCCCAAATCTTCCCAAGATACGTTGCTTGCCGACCTTAAAACTTTCCTAACTGGCTGGCACCACTAGTAGTGGCGCCAAATCAAGAAATGGCCTGGCGCTAAGAGAAAATTTGGCTTGGCGCCACTGCAACAGGCCCCAGGTCTATTCTATCTTAATAAATACAAAGCCTCCTCCAGAGTGAAAAAGGTCCGCAAACTCAATCTAAAAACCCTAATATTCGATATACAGAGCTCGCAGCCTCCCTAAACCCTAGCTTTTCTAGGTTTTCCAAACCCTAGCCTCCTATACACTTATATACACTCCTATACACTTATACACTAGCCTCCAACCCTCCATCGAAGGCTTGGATTGCTGCAACTACAAGCTTTGAAGATCAAAGACAAGCCCTCGAAGACTGAAGTGAAGCGAAGACCGAAGAAAAGCAAGGCACGCAAAGCCAAGCGAAATAAACAAGACATACGGTAGGTTTTCTCTTTAAGTTTCTACACTTTCCCCTTTCTTTTCTCCTTCTTAACCCACTTGAGTTTTCTCTATTTTAATCCCCCATCTTCTTCCCCCCTTTCTTTGCATTCTTGAAACAAGGGGATTCTCAGTCTATGTGTAGGATTAGACTATTGGAGAGTCATTGTGTCGGGGCTTTCTTTTAGTCTAACCGGGGACCACGTGGGTTCGGCCCCCTTGATTATGTGGTGAAACCTTAACCTTGTATATTCATGACCCCAATTTGCATTGTGCATATCATTATCTTGCATTCTTCCAAAAATCGTTTTCAAACTCGTTTTCAAAGCTTGCATTAAACTTGTTTTCAAAAGTGCATCAAAATCTCCTTTTTCAAAACTTGTTTTCAAAATACAATCCTAGGGTGATTCTAGCCTTTCTATGGCTAGGATTACTTTAGGAAAGCGTTACATTTAAAGTAACCGATATGGTCTATATTTTCAACTCCTTGTTGTTTTCAAAACCACTTTCTTAAAGTGGTTCTAGCCTTCTTATGATTAGAATCGCTTTAGGAAAGTGAGACATTTTTATACTTTCCAAAAACTCTCTTTTCAAAAGTTTCTCTTTCTAAAACCCTCCCTTTCAACATGCTTTCCTAAAAGTCTTCTTTCCAAAGTTGTTTTCAAAAGCTCCCTTCCAAAAATCTATTTTTCAAAAACTCTCTTTTTAACTCCTTTCCAAAACACACTCTTCAAAATTCCTTTTCTAAAAGCACTCCCTAGGTTTCCTTCTTAGAAAACTCTATCCCTAAATCTCTCTCCTAAAAACTCTTTCCAACAATCTCCTTCCAAAAATCCCCTTCCAAAAACTCTTTCTTTTCAAATTCACCTTCTAAAAACTCCTCACTAGGATTTCTTTCCAAAAATTCTCTCTCTTCAAAATTCACTTTCTAGAAACTCCTCTCTAGGATTTCCTTCCAAAAATCCCTTTTTCCAAAAAACCCACTTTTCAAAAACTCTTTCCTTAAAGTCCAAGTCAAGCCCTAGAACCCACAATTAGGAAACCCCAATTTTCTTTCCAAAAATGTGATTTCCAATACCTTATTTTGGCCTCAAAACCTAAGTTTCCAAACCTCTTGTTTTCTACATCAAAACTATGTATATTTCCAAAACCTCTTTTCTACGTCAAAACTATAATTTTCCAAAATCAGAATTTCCAAAACTCCATCTTGCCAAATCCAATCTCCCCTTTAGGAAGCCCAATCCAATCTTCCCTTTAGGAAACCAAACCCAATCTTCCCATTTAGGAAACTAGATCCTATCCTCCATTTTTAGAAACAAAATAAAAAACACTTCTTCTTAGAAACAAAATCCAAATTTTTCCTAATTCAACTCCTTCCTAATCTTCTACTTTCCTAAATCTTAAGTTTCCAAAACTTGAACATAAAAATCTTTTCTAAATTTTAAAACTCAAAATCCAAATCTTTCCTAATACAACCCTTTCTTAATTCTACCCTTTTTTAAATCTTAACTTTCCAAATCTAAGTTTTCAAATCTTTCTTAAACTCAAACCTTTCCTAATCTCAAGACTTTCTAAAACTCAAACTCTAAAACTTTTTAACTCTTAAACTTTCTATATTTCAAATCTTTCTAAATCCAAAGTATTCTTAATTCGAAACTTTCTTAAGTTAAATCTTTCTAAACTTCTAAACTTTCTAAATTTAAAACTTTCTTATTTTCAAAACTTCCTTATCTCAAAACATTCCAAATTCAAATTTTCCTAATTTCGAAAACTTTCTAAATTCGAAACTTTCTTCAGTCAAAACTTTCCTAAATTGAAATTTTCCTAAAGTGAAACCTTTCCTTTTTCGAAACCTTTCATTTTTCGAAACCTTTCTTAAAATGAAACTTTCTTAATTCAAAACTTTCCTAAGTTGAAATTTTCCTAATTTGAAACCTTCCTAAAATTACACTTTCCTAATTTGAAACTTTCCTAATTCGAACCCTTCCGAATTACGACTGACCTAATTCCTCCAAAAGGATACGTAGGCAACCCTCTTGGGTACAGTCACAACATTTTTCAAGTTTCTATTTCCAAAAAATCTTTCCAAATCTCCAATCTATTTTCAAACTTCCAATTCCAAATCTCTATTTTCAATTTCCAAAACCTTCTTTCCAAATTCAAACTTCTATCTCCTTATTTTCAAATCAAATCAATTTCTTTCCAAATCTATTTTTCAATTCTCTTTTCTTACATTTGCATATCATGCATCATGTCTTTTAAACATTCTTTTTCGAAGTGGATAGGATTGGTCATTTGTTAGTTAAAGACTCTCATAGGTGAATCTAGGGTAAATAGACATGTAGGTACCACAAGGGCGGGGTAGGGTGATGGCTTAGTGCGTCTTCCCTACACGTAACTAACCTCCGAACCTAGAATCACTGTTTTTGAAGACTAAAATGGAGTTTATTTTCAAAAAGGGCTTAAATGTTTTCCAATGGTTGCCAAACAACTTGTTTTCCTAAAAACCCTCTCTTGAGGTGATATTTTCAAAAACCTTTTCCAAAAACCCTAAGTGTAGTATTTGGATTATGCTTAGTTTTTAGGTGACCTAACTCACCTTAATTAAGTTAAGTGGCGACTCCAAATCTTTTCTAAAAGCCCTTTATTCAAATCTATTTTCAATTCAAACCTAGTCGCACTCATTCTTCTTGGAGGGTGAGTTCTAACGAGAGAGTACAGTGTTTTTCCCGCTTGTGTGTGTATTCCTCGAATGCGAAAAATCTAGGCGCGACATTTTGCAAGTGTTCGAACCAGAAATGTTTCTAGTTTTGATCCTAAGCCTGGCGCTACTAGTAGTGGTGCCAAGATGCTAGTGTCCAATTCCGAGCGATCTTGCCATTTTTCCCGCCAAAACTCAATTTCAAAGGCCTTTTGGGCCCATTATCCATTTCTAATCTAGCATTCTGAAAATTTCCAAAGTCTGTCCCTTCGACCGCCTCACAGTCAATATGGGACTATTACTTTATTGTTTTCTATCTTCGACAAGCGAAGACATAAAAAGAGGGGTAGCTGTAAGCACCCCATTTTTGCCTGCTTGGCAGTCTCCAGTCTGTCTAGACTTATATTCAAGTTAATATGGACATATTCCAATCTAAATCAAATTTTCAAGTCCAATCCCGTCAATCAATCGCTTCGCGGGTGCATTGGGCCCAAATAGAGGCAAAATGACCAAAATACCCTTGGGGGAATTGTTCGGTCCAATTCCAGTGGGCACGTCTTTTTGAAGACGGTAAGCCCCCTTTTCAATCTAATTCCAGTCCAATTTCAATTTCAATTCCAATTAAATTCGGCACACCTTTCGAGAAGGTTGATTCCTCGAGGTGGTAAGTCCATCCTGTCCGACACGTTTTCGAGATAGCTCTTCAGAATGATAAGTCCCTTCAAACCCGTCGACCGAGACGAGACCCTAAGTCCGCGAGATAGTAGAACGGTCCACCTTTAGTGCCTGCTAACCCGTCAATGAAGAAATGTCTGTTTCAGCACGCCTTCCGAGAAAGTTGATTCCTCAGGCGCTAAGTCTACCTAGCAGCTTCCTGAGCTTAGGCAATCTCTAGAATGATAGTGACCCATTAAAGTAACGAAAATAATCGTAAATATTGCAACCATTAGAGTAGCAGAAACACTCGCAAACAGGTTGATTTAGGAAATTGCTGACAAGCCCCTATATCACGAGACTGCCATCAAAGTAACGAAAACACTCAAAACGCAGGTTAACACCAGTGCCTGCTTTCCCACTTTGGTAAAAAATGACCAAACTATCCCTAAGGCCATCTCCAGCACGTTTCTCTAGATAGTACCTAAGTCCTCAGAATGGTAGGTCCACCTTTCCAAGATTGTCTTAAAGACAATTTGGCATGATTAGGTGCCTTCCAGTCAATTTTGGGCCAATTCTGAGACATTCTGGTTAAGATGACCATTTTACCCCTAGGCATCCGAGTGCCCCGGGAACCACACCGGCTCTGGGTAT
This sequence comes from Euryodendron excelsum, assembly GCA_033060915.1. Classification (NCBI taxonomy): domain Eukaryota; kingdom Viridiplantae; phylum Streptophyta; class Magnoliopsida; order Ericales; family Pentaphylacaceae; genus Euryodendron; species Euryodendron excelsum. The sequence goes on from CM065379.1 coordinate 21,285,811, forward strand.
TGTCGCGCCCAGATTTTTCACACTCGAGGAATACACACACAAGCGGGAAAAATACTGTACTCTCTCGTTAAAACTCACCCTCCTAGAAGAATGAGTGTGACTATGTTTGAATTGAAAATAGATTTGAATAAAGGGCTTTTAGAAAAGATTTGGAGTCGCCACCTAATTTGATTAAGGATAGTTAGGTCACCTAAAAACTAAGCATAATCTAAAAACTACACTTAGGGTTTTGGAAAATGATTTTGAAAATATCTCCTCAAGAGAGGGTTTTTAAGAAAACAGGTTGTTTAGCAACCCTTGGAAAACATTTAAGCCCTTTTTGAAAAATAACTCCGTTTTTTGTCTTTGAAATCAGTGAACTAGGTTCGGAGGTTGGTTACGTGTAGGGAAGACGCGCTAAGACATCACCCTACTCCGCCCTTGTGGTACCTACATGTTTATTTACCCTAGAATCACCCATGAGAGTCTTCAACTAACTAATGACCAATCCTATCCACTTTAGAAAAAAGGAATGTTTAAAAGACATGATGCATGATATGCAAATACAAGAAAGAGAATTGAAAAATAGATTTGGAAAAAAATTGATTTGATTTGAAAAGAAAGAGAAAGAAGTTTGAATTTGAAAAGAGGATTTTGGAAATTGAAAATAGATTTTCAGAATTGGAAACTTGAAATAGATTATGGAATTGGAGATTTGAAAAGAGTTGTGGAAATAGAAGCTTGAAAAAGGTTGTGAGAATAGAAACTTGAACGAGGTTGTGGAATTGGAAATTTGAAAAATGTTGTAACCGCACCCATGAGGGTTGCCTGCGTATTATTTTGGAGGCATCATGTCAATCGTAGTTCGGACAAGAGTCCGATTGAAAATAAAAGAGTTGATTTGGAAAAGAGTTGGAGTTGGAATTCAAATTGGAATTGGAAAAATAGGAAATTTGGACTTTGATTGGAAGATTTGAAAAGATTGGTTTTGAAAGGCCTAGACTTGGTTTTGGGAAACCTAGACTTAGGAACTTAGAAAAGAAAGATTAGACTTGACTTGGAAAGATTAAACTTGGAAGAAAGATTTGGACTTGTTTTGGAAAGATTGAAGTTTAAGAAACCTAGACTTAGGAAAGATGAGACCTAGGAAAGACTTGAGATTTAGAAAAATTTGACTTGAATGTTGGACTTAGAAGATTAGGAAAGATTGGATTTTGGAAAGATTCAAATTATGAAAGTTTCGATTTAGGAAAGTTTCAAAATAGGAAAGTTTCATTTTAGGAAATGTTTGAAAAAAGAAAGTTTCATTTTAGGAAAGTTTTGAAATAGAAAAGATTTCATTTTAAGGAGGTTTTGAAATAAAGTTTTGAATTTGGAATGTTTTGAAATAAGGAAGTTTTGAAAGTAAGAAAGTTTTAAGTTTAGAAAGTTTTAGATTTGGAAAGATTTTGAAGTTTAGGAAAGTTTAGAATTTAAGAAAGATTTGTGTTTAGAAAGTCTTAACTTAAGAAAGTTTCGAATTTGGAAAGATTTGGAATTTAGAAAGACTTGAAATTTAGAAAGTTTAAGATTTAGAAAGTTTTAGAGTTTAAAAGTCTTAACTTAAGAAAGTTTCGAATTTGGAAAGATTTGGAATTTAGAAAGATTTGAAATGTAGAAAGTTTAAGATTTAGAAAGTTTTAGAATTTGAATTTTAGAAAATCTTGAGATTAGGAAAGATTTGAGTTTAAGAGAGATTTGAAAACTTAGATTTGGAAAGTTAAGATTTGAAAAAAGGCAGAATTAGGAAAGGCTTGAATTAGGAAAGATGTGAAAGTTGAGTTTTAAAACTTGGGAAAGATTTTTGTGTTCAAGTTTTAGAAACTTAAGATTTAGGAAAGTAAAGGATTAGGAAGGATCTGAATTAGAAAAGATTTGGAATAGGAAGGGTTAAGATTCCTATTTCTTAAAACAAGGGATTGGATTTTGTTTCTAAAAAGGGAAGGTTTGATTTTGTTTACAAAAACGGAGGATATGATCTAATTTCCTAAACAGGAAGATTGGATTTGGTTTCCTAAAGGGAAAATTGGATTTGGTTTCCTAAATGGAAGATTGGATTTGACAAGGATTTGGAAAGGGAGGTTTTAGAAACCCTAGATTTGGAAGACTATAGTTTTGGCGTAGAGAAGAGGTTTTTTGAAAACTAATGATTTTGATGTAAAAAACAGGAGGTTTTGGAAACTTAGGTTTTAAGGCAAATTTGAAAACCATGTTTTTGGAAAGAAAATTAGGATCTCCTAATTGTTGGCTCTAGGGCTTGACTTGGGCTCTATGGAAAGAGTTTGAGTTTTTTGGAAAGTGCATTTTTGGAAATGAAGATTTTGGAGGAAGATTCTAAAGAGGGGATTTTAGAAAGCGTATTTTTGAAAAGAATTTGAAGAAGGAAGTTTTTGGAAAGTAAAACTTTGAGAGAGTTTTGGAAACAAGATTTTGGAAGAAACTTTTGGAAAGAGTTTTTAGAAAAGTGAATTTTGAGGAGAGTGTTTTGGAAAGGAGTTTGAAAAGAAAAGTTTTGAAAAATAGATTTTTGGAGAGATTTTTTAGAAAACAATTTTGGAAAGAAATTTAAAGAGAGTTTATGAAAAGCATGTTGGAAAAGAGATTTTTAGGAGGAAATTTTTGAGAAGAGATTTTGGAATGTATATAAAATATCTCACTTTCCTAAAACGATTCTAACCATAAGAGGGCTAGAACCACTTTAGGATAGTGGTTTTGAAAATAACAAGATTGGAAAATATGGACCATGAAAGTCACTTTAAATGTAACACTTTCCTAAAGCAACCCTAGTCATGGAAAGGCTAGAATCACCGTAGGATTGTGATTTTGAAAACAAGTTTTGAAAAAAGAGATTTTGATGCAATTTTGAAAATAAGTTTAATGCAAACTTTGAAAATGGGTTTAAAAATGATTTTTAGAAAAATGCAAGATAATGATATGCATAATGCAAATTGGGGTTGTGAACATACAAGGTTAAGGCTTCACCACATAATCAAGGGGGCCGAACTCACGTGGTCTCCGGTTAGACTAAAAGAAAGCCCCCGACACGGTGACCCTCCAATAGGCTAATTCTACACATGGACCAGGAATCCTCTTGTTTCAAGCATGCAAAGAAAGGGGGGGGGGGGGGAAGATGGGGGATTAAAATAGAGAAAACCCAAGTGGGTTAGGAGAGAGAAGAGAGAGGGGAGAAGTGTAGAAACTTAAAGAGAAAACCTACCATATGTCTTGTTTATTTCTCTTGGGTTTGCGCGCCTTACTTTTCTTCGGTCTTCGCTTCACTTCAGTCTTCGAGGGCTTTGTCTTCGATCTTCAAAGCTTGTAGTAGTAGCAATCTAAGTCCTCAATGAAGGGTTGAGGCTAGTGTATAAGTGTATAGGAGTGTATGTGAGTATATAGGAGGCTAGGATTTGGTGTATGGTGGCTAGGGTTTGGAAAACCTAGAGGAGCTAGGGTTTAGGGAGGCTAAGAGCTCTGATATTGAATATTAGGGTTTTTAGACTGAGTTTGCGGACCTTTTTCACACTGGAAGAGACTCTGTATTTATAGAGAGAGGAATGCACTAGCGCCTGTTGCAGTGGCGCTAGGCCAAAAATTACACTAGTGCCCCTAGGAGTGGCGCCAGACCATTTTTTGGCTTGGCGCCACTATTAATGGCGCCATCCATTTAGGAAATGTTTATGGTTGACAAGCAACGTATCTTTAGAAAATTTGGGTGCCTGTACTAGTGACTACCATGTAATTTTTAGCCTGGCTTCACTAGGAATGACTTCGGAAGGTCCGGGGATGAATTAAAGGGGCCAAGAATGACCCGAAGAGCCGAAAAGGGACAGGAACCCTTAGAATAATGTCTCGGGGACAAAGGACTTGAAAATGATGATGAGATTTGTTAGAAGGATTGACCGGGCCACTAGGGGCAAAACGATCAACCGGGCTAGAAAGTTGCCTAGACGGACTTGGAATGTCCCAGAAGGAGACTCGAGGTTTGGAAACATTATTTAGACTGTTCCCAAAGGTTACCAGTTTGATACCCAGAGCCAGTGTGGTTGGAAAAGGCAACTGGCCCTCCAGGAGCAAAACGGTCATTTTGCACCGAGTTTGCCGGAATTGACTTAGAATGATATGAAAGATAAATGAAGGTTGAGAATACTATAAAAAGCATTCTCGGAAGGTTATCGGTTTGATACCCAGAGCCGGTGTGGTTCCCGGAGCACTCGAATGCTTAGGGGCAAAATGGTCATTTCACTTCAAGTGGGCCCTGCGGGCCCAGGAAGCAGCCAGTGGACTAAATTGGAGTTTAGAAATGGGGTCAGAGTCTGAATATGTATGTGATGCGTGAAAGTGAGCCCAGTCAGGCCGGAGATTGCTGAGCGGGCAAAAATAGGGTGCTTACAGGTATCAAATTGGTAGTCTCTGGAGAATGCTTCTTATAGTATTCCTGACCTTCCATTATCTTTCTTGATCATTCCAAGTCAATTTCGGTAAACCTGGTGCAAAATGACTGCTTTGCCCCTGGTGTGCTGGTCTCTTTTTCTAACCACATTGGCTCTGGTTATCAAACCAGTAACCTCCTGGGACATTCTAAGTATGTTTCCAAACCTCGAGTATTCTTTCGGGACAATTTGAGTCCATCTCGACAGCTTTCCGGCCCAATTGACCGTTTTGTCCCTAATAGCCCGGTCAACCTCTCTGTCCCATGTTGACATCATTCTTCAAGTCTATTACACCCGAGACACTGTTTTAGGGCTTCTTATCCCTTTTCGGCCTTCCGGGCCATTCTCGGCCCTTCAAATCATTCCCGGACCTTCCGGAGCCACTCCTATTGAAGCAAAGCTAAAAATTACATGGTAGTCACTAATACAGGTACCCAAATCTTCTAAAGATACGTTGCTTGCTGACCTTAAACATTTTTTAGTTGGCTGGTGGCACCAAGCCAAAAAATGGCCTAGCGCCACCAGGAGTGGCGCCAATGTAATATTTTGCCTGGTGCCACTACGACAGGTGCCATGTCATTCCTCTGTCTATAAATACAAAGACTCTTCTAGCGTGAAAGGGGTCTGCAAACTCAGTCTAAAAATTCTCCTCTTCAATACACAGAGCTCGTAGCCTCCTTAAACCCTAGTCTTCTTTAGATTTTCCAAAACCCTAACCTTCATACACAAACCCTAGCTCCCATGTGTAAGCATCCTATTTTTGACCGCTCAGCAGTCTACGCTTTGTCCAGACTTGTACTCAAGTCAATATCGACGTATTCTAATCGAAACCAACTCTCTAAGTCTAAATCTCATCTGTCCATTGCTTCATGGGCCCGCTAGGCCCAAATAGAGGCAAAATGACCAAAATGCCCTTAGGGGCATTGTCCTTTCCAATTCCAATTCCATTCCTTCTCTCGAGACAGTTGATTCTTCGAGACGGTAAATCTACTCCAATCAGACATGTCTTTCCAAAGACGGTAAGTCCCCTTTCCAATTCCAAATTAGGCACGTCTTTCCAAAGATGGTAAGACCCTTTTCCAAATCCAATCCCTCTCTCGAGACAGTTGATTCCTCGAGATGGTAAATCTACTCTAATTAGGCACGTCTTTCAAGACGTTAAGTCCCCTTTCTAATTCCAAATTAGGCACGTCTTTCCGAAAATGGTAAGACCCCTTTCCAAATCTAATTCCTCTCTCGAGACAGTTTATTCCTCGAGACGGTTCCAAATTAGGCACGTATTTCCGAAGACAGTAAGACCCCTTTCCAATTCCAATCCCTCTCTCGAGACAGTTTATTCCTTGAGATGGTCCAGTGCGTTTTTTGAAAAAAAATCTCTTCGAAACGGTAAGTCCCTTTAAACTTGTCGACCGAAACGAGACCCCAAGTCCCCTAGATGGTAGAATGGTCCACCTTTGGCGCCTGCTAGCCCGCCAATGCAGAAATGTCCGTTTAGGCACGCTTTCCGAGAAAGTTGACTTCTCAGGCGCTAAGTCCCTTTAGCAGCTTCCCGAGATCAGGCAGTCTCGGGAATGATCGCCAACCATTAGAGTAACAGAAATACTCGCAAACATCACAACCGTTAGAGTAGTGGAAATACTCACAAATAGGTCGATATAGGGAATTGCCAACAAACTCCTGTATCACGTGACCGTTGTCAGAGTGGCGGAAACACTCAAAACCCAGGTCAACACCGGTGTCTGCTAGCCCACTTCGGTGAAAAATGACCAAACTGCCCCTTGGGCCTTTTCTGAGACTTTCCGGTCAAGATGACCATTTTGCCCTTAGGCATCCAAACGCCCCGGGGACCACACCGGCTCTGGGTATCAAACCGGTAACCTCCCGGGATTACTTCTTATAGTAGTCCCGACCTTCCTCTACCTTCCCGGATCATTCCGAGTCAATTTCGGCAAACCCTGTATAAAATGACCGTTTTGCCCTTGGAGGGCCGGTCGCCTTTTCCGACCACACCGGCTCTGGGTATCAAACCAGTAACTTTTTGAGAATGCTTTTTATAGTGTCCTCAACCTTTCTTTATCCTTCCGGATCATTCCGAGTCAATTCCGGCAAACCCGATACAAAATGACCGTTTTGCCCCTAGAGGGCTGGTCGCTTTTTCTAACCACACCGGCTCTGGGTATCAAACCGGTAACTTTTCAAAAATGCTTTTTATAGTGTTCTCAACCTTTCTTTATCCTTTTGGATCATTCTGAGTCAGTTCCGGCAAACCTGGTACCAAATGACCGTTTTGCCCTTGGTGGGCCGGTCTCCTTTTCCGACCACACCGGCTCTGGGTATCTAATCGGTAACTTCCCGAGAATGCTTTTTATAGTGTCCTCAACCTTTCTTTGTCCTTTCGGATCGTTCTGAGTCAATTCTGGCAAACCCGGTACAAAATGACCGTTTTGCCCCTAGTGGGCCGGTCACCTTTTCCGACCACATCAGCTCTGGGAATCAAACCGGCAACCTGTGGAAACATTCTGAATAATGTTTCCAAATCTCGAGTCTTCTTCCGGAACAATCCGAGTCTATCCTGGTAGCTTTCCGGCCCGATTGACCATTTTGCCCCTAAAGGCCCTGTCAACCCTTCCGACACATCCTATTCTCATTTTCCAAGTCAAATACCTCCGGGACACTATTCTAAGTGTTCCTACTTTTTTCCAACCATCTGGGCCATTCCCAGTCCCTTAAATCATTCTCGGACTTTCCAGAGTCACTCCTAGTGAAGCTAGGCTAAAAATTGTATGGTAGTCACTAGTACAGGCGCCCAAATCTAGTCAAAGATACGTTACTTGCCGACTTATAAACTTTCCTAAATGCTAGCGCCAAGCCAATAATTGGCCTGGCACCACTCCTAGTGGCGCCAAGAGGAAAATTGGCCTGGTGCCACTACAACAGGCGCCAAGTCTATTCCATCTCTATAAATACAGAGCCTTCTCTAGTGTGAAAGAGGTTCGCAAACTCAATCTAAAAACACCAATATTTGATATACAAAGCTCGTACACTCCCAAAACCCTAGCTTCCTTAGGTTTTCCAAACCCTAGCCACCATATACTAAACCCTAGCCTTCTATACACTCATACACACCCCCATACACTTATACACTAGCCTCCAACCCTCCTTTGAAGACTTAAAGAGCTGCAATCTGAAGTTTAAAAATTGAAGATAACTCTTGAGGATTGAAGATGAAGATCAAGATGAAGATCGAAGACAACTAAGGCGCACAAAATAAACAAGACACAAGGTGGGTTTTCATTTTACGTTTCTGCACTTCCCCTTCTCTCTTCTCTCTCCTAACCCACTTGGGTTTTCTCTATTTTAATCCTCTATCTCTTTCCCCCCCCCCCCTTCTTTGCATGCTTGGAACAAGGGGATTCCCGGTCCATGTGTAGGATTAGACTATTGGAGGGTCACCGTGTCAGGGGCTTTCCTTTAGGCTAACCGAAGACCACGTGGGTTCGGCCCTCTATGCATATCATGATCTTGCATCTTCCAAAAATTGTTTTCAAACTTGTTTTCAAAGTTTGCATTAAATTTGTTTTCAAAATTGCATCAAAAACTCTTTTTTCAAACTTGTTTTCAAAATCACAATCCTAGGGTGATTCTAGCCTTTCTATGGCTAATATTGCTTTAGGAAAGTGTTACATTTAAAGTGACCAATATGGTTTATATTTTCAACCCTTGTTGTTTTCAAAACCACTTCCTTAAAGTGGTTCTAGCCTTTCTATGGTTGGAATCGCTTTAGGAATGTGAGATGTTTTTATATTTTTCAAAAAAAAACTCTATTTTCAAAAATCTCTTTTCCTAAAACCTCTTCCTTCAACGTGTTTTCTAAAAACTCTTATTTCCAAAGTTGTTTTCAAAAACTCCCTCCAAAAATCTATTTTCTAAAACTTCTCTTTTTAAACTCCTTTCTAAAACGCTCTCTTCAAGGTCCACTTTCCAAAAACGTTCCCTAGGTTTCCTTATTAGAAAAACCTCTTCCTAAATCTCTTTCTTAAAAATCTCTTTCTAAAAAACTTCTCACTAGGATCTCTTTCTCCTTAAAATTCACTTTCTAAAAACACTCCCTAAATTCACTTTCCTAAAAACTCTCTACAACAATCTCCTTCCAAAAATCTTTCTAAAAAACTCTCTTTCCAAAATCTTCCCTCTAGAAACTTCTCTCTAGGATTTCCTTCCAAAAACTTGTTTCGAAAAAACACACTTTCCAAAAAAATCCTTTTTCTTGGTGCCTAAGTCAAGCCCTAGAACTCACAATTAGGAAACCCTAATTTTCTTTCCAAAAACATGGTTTTTGAACTTGCCTTAAAACCTAAGTTTCCATAACCTCTTGTTTTCACATACAAACTATACACATTTCCAAAACCTCTTTTCTACGTCAAAACTATAGCCTTTCAAATCTAGGGTTTCTAAAACCTCCATTTCCAAATCCTTTTCAATTCCAATCTTTCCTTTTGGAAACCAAATCCCATCTTTCCTTTAGGAAACCAAATCCAATCTCCCTGTTTAGGAAACTAGATCCAATCCTCCGTTTATGGAAGCAAATCAAAGCACTTCTTCTTAGGAACAAAATTCAATCTCTTCCTAATCCAACTCTTTCCTAATCTTCTACTTTCCTAAATCTTAACTTGAACATAAAAATCTTTCCTAAATTTTAAAACTTAAAATCTAAATCTTTTCTAATTCAACTCTTTCCTAATTTCCTACCCTACCAAACCATAAGTTTCCTAAAACTTCTAAATCTTTCCTTAAACATTAAGCTTTCAAATCTTTCCTAAGTCTCTAAGTCTTTCCTAAGTCTAGGTTTCCTAAAACTACGTCTTTCAAAACCAATCTTTTCAAATCTTCCAATCAAAGTTCAATCTCTCAATCTTCCAATCCAATTTTCAATTCAATCTCTTTCTTCCAATCAACTCTTATATTTTCAATCAGACTCTTGTCCGAACTACGACTGACCTGATTCCTCCAAAAGGATAGGTAGGCAACCCTCATGGATGCGGTCACAATATTTTTCAAATCTCAAGTTCCACAACATGTTTCAAATTTCTATTTCTATAACTTCTTTCCAATCTCCAATCCCACAACATTTTTCAAGTTTCCAATTCCATAACTCTTTTCAAATCTCTTTTCAATTCCAATTTCAAATCTCTTCTAAAATCAAATCAAATTCTTTTTTTCAAATCTATTTCCAAATCTATTTCAAAGTAGATAGGATTAAACATTAGTTAGTTAAAGACTCTCATAGGTGAATTTAGGGTAGATTGACATGTAGGTACCGAAAGGGCGGGGTAGGGTGATGGCTTAGTGCGTCTTCCCTACACGTAACCAACCTCCGAACCTAGAATCACTGTTTTCAATGACCAAAAACGGAGTTATTTTTCAAAAAGGGCTTAAATATTTTCCAAAGGTTGCCAAACAACCTATTTTCTTAAAAACCCTCTCTTGAGGAGGTATTTTCAAAAACCTTTTCCAAAACCCTAAGTATAGTTTTTAGATTATGCTTAGTTTTTAGGTGACCTAACTCACCTTAATCAAGTTAGGTGGCGACTCCAAACTTTTTTCAAAAGCCCTTTATTCAAATCTATTTTCAATTCAAACCTAGTCGCACTCATTCTTCTAGGAGGGTGAGTTCTAACGAGAGAGTACAATATTTTTCCTGCTTGTGTGAGTATTCCTCGAGTGCGAAAAACCTGGGCGCGACACCCTGCGCTCACATACACCCTTATACACTCCTACAATAGCCTCCAAGGCTTCCATTGAAGACTTGAAGCGCTGTAACTCCAAAACTCTGGGAGATTAGAACAAGCTCTTGAAGATCAAGGCGAAAACCGAAGCAAAGCAAGAAAAGCAAGGCATGCAAAACAAAGCGAATAAAAAAGATACAAGGTAGGCTCTCTATTTATGTTTATGTAACTTCCCCCCTCTCGCTTCTCTTTCCGAGCCCACTTGGGTTTTCTTCTATTTTAATCCCCCATTTTCTTCCCCCCTTTTCTTGCATGTTTGAAACAAGGGACTTCTCGGTTCATGTGCAGGATTAGGCTATTAAAAGTCACCTTATCAGGGGCTTTCTCTTAGTCTGACTGGAGACCCCGTGGGTTCGGCCCCTTTGATTATATGGTGAAGCCTTTAACCTTGTATGTTCACAACCCCAATTTGCATTGTGCATATCATGATCTTGCATTTCTCCAAAATTCATTTTCAAACTTGTTTTCAAAACTTGCATCAAAACTGTTTTCAAAACTTGTATTAAATCTTCTTTTTTATCAAAACTTATTTTCAAAATCACAATCCTAAGGTGATTCTAACCTTTCCATGGTTAGGGTTGCTTTAAGAAAGTGTTACATTTAAAGTGACTTTCGTGGTCCGTATTTTCAAATTATTGTTGTTTTCAAACCACAATCCTATAATGGTTCTAATCTTCTTGTGGTTAGAATCGTTTTAGGAAAGCGAGATATTTTTAGAGACTTGTAAAAGTCCATATTCAAATCCCTCTCCAAAATCTCTTTTTAAACTTACCTTCCAAAACCTTTTTTTAAATCCTTTCCAAAATCTCTTTTTACGTCTACTTTCTAAAATCTCTTCTCCAATATACTTTCTAAAAATTTGCTCCAATCTCCTTTCTAAAATTGCTTTCTAAAAATTCCCTTCACAAAACTTACTTTCCTAAAAACTCTTTTCCAAAAAGCTCTCTTCAAAATTCACTTTCTAAAAACGTTCCTTAAGTTTCCTTCTTAAAAATCTCTTTCTAAAAACTCTCTTTTCAAATTCACTTTCTAAAAACTCCTTTCTAAGATCTTCTTCCAAAAATCTTTCTTTCCAAAAGTTCTACTTTCCAAAATCTCTTTTCTTAGAATCCAAGTTAAACCCTAGAGCGAATGATTAGGAAACCTTAATTTTCTTTCCTAAAACACAATTATTTCAAAACATAGGTTTCCAAAATCTCCTTTCTTTACATCAAAATTATAAATTTTCAAAACCAATTTTTACATCAAACTATAGCTTTTCAAATCTAGGATTTCCAAAACTTCATCTTCCCATTAGAAAACCAAATCCAATCTCCTAATTTAGGAAACTAGATCGAATCCTCTGTTTTTGGAAACAAAATTAAAGCACCACTTCTTAGAAACAAAATCCAATATTTTCTAAACCTTAACTTTCCAAATTCTTTCAAATCAAATTTTTTCCAACCATTCCAAATCAAGTATTTCTACATCAAATCAAATCTTTTTCTTAACCTTTCTTAATTCCATACCTTTCCAAATTTCAACTTTCCAAATCTAAATTTTTAAATTTATTTTAAACTCAAATCTTTCTTAATTTCAAGTATTTCTAAAACTTAACTTCGAATCTTTCTAAAATTCTAAACTTTCTGAATTTCAAAACTTTCCTAATTCAGAACTCTCTAAAGTCAAAACTTTTTAAATTCGAAACTTTCTAAATTCAAAACTTTCCAAACTTCAAATCTTTCTTAAACTAAACTTTTCCTAATTCAAACTCTTTCCAAAAATCAAATCTTTCTTAAAAAGAAGACTTTCCAATTTTAAAATTTTCTATTTCAAAACATTCCAATTTTAATTCTTCCCTAATTAAGAACTTTCCTAAATCGAAATTTCCTAAAATGAAACTTTCCTAAAACAGAACTTTTGTAATTCGAACCTTTCCTAAATCCAACTTCCCTAATCTTCGAAGTCCAATATTCGAGTCAAATCTTTCTTAATCTCAAGTCCTTCCTAAATCCTATCTTTCTTAAGTCCAAATTTCCTAAATCTCAATCTTTCCAAATCAAAGTCCAAATCTTTTTAATTCAAAATTTCAATTTTTAATCTTCTATTCTAAGTTCAAATCAAAATCTCTTTTTTCAAATGAAACCTTCTATTTTCAATCAGACTCTTGTCCGAACTACGACTGACCTGATTCCAAAAAAGGGATATGTAGGCAACCCCATAGGTGCGGTCATAACTTCTTTCAAATCTCCAATTCCATAATCTTCTTCAAGTTTTCAATTCCATAATCTTTTTGAAATTTCTAATTGTAAAAATCTATTTTCAAATCCCTATTTTCAATTTCTAAAACTCTTCTTTTAAAACTCATCTCTTCTTTTCAAATCAAATCTTTTCAAATTACAAATTTCTTTTCCAAGTCTATTTTTAAAGTTAAACTCTTTTCTTGCACTTGCATATCATGTGTCATTCTTTTAAAAAAAAATTTTTAAAGTGGATAGTTTTGGACATATATTAATTGAAGACCTTAATGGGTGAATCTAGGGTGAATAGACATGTAGGTAACGTAAGGGGGAGATACGGTGATGGCTTAGTGCATCTTCCCTACAAGTAACCAACCTCTGAACTTAGAATCATTGTTTTCGTAAGACCAAAATGGAGTTATTTTCAAAAAAGGGCTTTAATATTTTTTTTAAAGGTTGCCAACAAACGGTTTTCCTAAAAGCCGTATGTTGAGAAATTATTTTCAAAAACCTTTTCCAAAAACCTTAAGTGCACTCTTCGGATTGTGTTTAGTTTTAGGTGACCTAACTCACCTTAATTAAGTTAGGTGGCGGCTCCGAATGTTTTCCAAAAGCCCTTTATTGAAATTAATTTTCAATTCAAACCTACTTGCACTTGTTCTTCTAGGAGGATGAGTTTTAATGGTAGAGTACAATATTTTTTCCGTTTATGTGTGTATTTCTCGAGTGTGAAAAATTTGGGCGCACCAATTTGTACTAGGGTTGACATGGTCATGATGTCCGATTGATTGTGTTGGATGCTAAAGCATTACAGGAAGTGGGACCAGGATGGTCGATTGACTGGAAGGTAGTATTGAATGCCTTAGTTGCTGGGAAGAGTGACCTCCTTGGTCGACTCTAATAATTTTGGTAGTGGTTGCTCGATGGCCACTATGAATTGGAAGGCTTTATCTACCTTGAAGTGTGTGCTCCATTTTTGGTGAATAGCCTAAAATGCTTCGGGTGTGCTCTGGTTTACCCAAGCTGGCGGGGGTGCTACTAGCTTTTTATAGTGGAGGCAGAGTGTTATTTGTTGAAAATTTGGTGGGCCTAGGCACTGAAGTGCTGTGTGGCTTGTTTTTTAGGCTCACGCCATTGCAATGCCATTGCCTTTGATATGGGGCTTCACAGCATGTTAGTGCTGTGATGGGTGTATTTGCACTACACTGCACTGTTATGCTGTTAGGTGGCAGTTTGCTTTAAACTTGCTTAGGCCGCGTGGTTTTGGGTGTTCTACTCTATTTTTCTCAGCGTTTTCTCAAGTTTCCAGTTATGAGACTTCTTGGGCTTTGTGCTGTGATAATTGGGTGACGTTAGGGGCTTGTCGATGCTGATTTTTAGAGGTTGGTTTACGAGTTTTGTGCGTTCGTACGCTGTTTTACACATGAGTGAGTTTTTGAAAATTTTGCACTTTTTTTTATAATTGTGTTAGAGCATCAAAATTGAGTTATGCTCTAACTAAAATGTTCCAAATCATCATATTATGCTACACTTGAAGTTTCGTTTCTTTTGAGCTTCGTTTGACTGTGTTTTGAACTATAGGAAGTTTTAGGGACCCGATGTTATTAGAAATGTTCCCATAATTGTTTTGGATAAACCGGTGAGAATATGGGGATTCTAAATTGGCAGAAGTGATGTACGCATTATGGGCAATGCACCAATATTTTTTGTTTCTAGTTTCGAGCGAGTCGACCTAGGACCCCTATTTTGGACTGTGTTTTGAACGCTGTCCGGGCTAGTTGTTAGAAAACACTTGATATTGAACCAAGACCTCCCCTAGTCTATATCCAAACATAATATAGTCTCGCTGAGCCTTGCATGTGCATTTTGGTGAGCTTTTAATGCTTTGAAGTGCTAGAACACAAGTTTTACGTTCTATGTTTTTCTGCTTTGTGTAAGTACCCCATTTTTGCTCGCTCGGAAGTCTCCAGTTCGTTCTGACTTGAGTTTAAGTCAATATGAACATATTCTAGAATTCTAGTCCTAATCCAATCGATTCATCGTTTCGCAGGCCCACCAGGCCCAAATAGAGGCAAAATGATTAAAATGCCCTTAGGGACATTGTGTCGCACCCAGATTTTTCGCACTCAAGGAATACTTACACAAGCGGGAAAAATGTTGTACTCTCTCGTTAGAACTCACCCTCCTAGAAGAATGAGTGCGACTAGGTTTGAATTGAAAATTGGTTTGAATAAAGGGCTTTTAGAAAAGATTTGGAGTCGCCACCTAACTTGATTAAGGTGAGTTAGGTCACCTAAAAACTAAGAATAATCCGAAGACTACACTTAGGGTTTTTGAAAAAATGATTTTGAAAATATCTCCTTAAGAGAGAGTTTTTAAGAAAATAGGTTGTTCGGCAACCTTTGGAAAACATTTAGCCCTTTTTTTTGAAAAATAACTCCTTTTTGGTCTTTGAAATCAGTGATCTAGGTTCGGAGGTTGGTTACATATAGGGAAGACGCACTAAGCCATCACTGTACCCCGCCCTTTCGGTACCTACATGTCAATCTACCCTAGATTCACCTATGAGAGTCTTCGACTAACTATAGTTCAATCCCATCCACTTTGAAAAATAATGTTTGAAAAGAAACTAACATGATGCATGATATGCAAGTGCAATAGAAGAGAGAATTGAAAAATAGATTTGAAAATTGATTTAAAAAGAAGTTGATTTGATTTAAAAGAGATTTGAAGAGATAGAATTGAAATTGGAAAGTTTGAAAAATTAGAAATAGAGATTTGGAAATAGAAATTTGAAATTGAAAATTTGAAAATAGATAGGAGATTTGAAAAGGTTGTGGAATTTGAGATTTGAAAAATGTTGTGGAATTGGAAATTTGAAAACTGTGGAGACCTCACCCATGAGGGTTGCCTACGTATCCCTTTGGAGGAATCAGGTTAGTCGTAGTTCGGACAATAGTCCGATTGAAAAGAGATTGATTTGGAAGAAAGAGATTGAATTGAAAATTGGATTAGAAGATTGAGAGATTGAACTTTGATTAGAAGATTTGAAAAGATTGATTTTGAAAGACTTGGTTTTAGGAAACCTAGACTTAGGAAAGGCTTGATTTAGGAAAGACTAGAGGTTTAGAAAGATTTGACTCGAATGTTGGACTTGAAAAATTTAGAAAAGGATTGGATTTAGGAAAGATTCGAATTAGGAAATTTCTGATTTAGGAAAGTTTCGAATTAGGAAAGTTTCATTTTGGGAAAGTTTTCAAATTAGGAAAGTTTTCGGTTTAGGAAAGTTTCAAATTTAGAAAGTTTTCGAAATAGGAAAGGTTTTCAAATTAGGAAAGTTCTCGAATTAGGAAAGTTTTAAAATAGGGAAGTTTTGAAAATAAGAAAGTCATGAGTTTAGAAAGCTTTAGATTTGGAAAGATTTGAAGTCTAGGAAAGTTTAGAATTTAGAAAGTTTTAGAGTTTTAGAAAATCTTGAGATTAAGAAAGGTTTGAGTTTAGGAAAGGTTTGAAAACTTAGATTTGAAAAGTTAAGATTTGGAAAAGGGTAGAATTAGGAAAGGGTTGAATTAGGAAAGATGTGGAAGCTTAATGTTTAAGGAAAGATTTGAAAATTTTAGGAAACTTATGGTTTAGGAAGGAGTTTGAATTAGGAAAGGTTTAAACTAGGAAGGGTTAAGATTCCTATTTCCTAAAACAAGGGATTGTATTTTGTTTCTAAAAGAGAAGGTTTGATTTTATTTCCAAAAACAGAGGATTGGATCTAGTTTCCTAAACGGGAGATTGGATTTGGTTTGCTAAAGGGAAGATTTGATTTGACAAAGATTTGGAAAGGGAGGTTTTGGAAACCCTAAATTTGGAAAACTATAGTTTTGACGTAGAAAATAGGTTTTGAAAATATGATTTTGACATAGAAAACAAGAGGTTTCGGAAACCTAGGTTTGAAGGCAAGTTTGAAAATCATGTTTTTGGAAAGAAAACTAGGGTTTTCTAATTGTGGGTTCTAGGGCTTGCCTTGGGTACCAAGAAAAAGGATTTTTAGAAAGTGCGTTTTTGGAAACGAAGATTTTTAGAAAGAAAATCCTAGAGAGGAGTTCCTAGAAGGAAGATTTTGGAAAGAGAGTTTTTGAAAACGAAGATTTTTAGAAGGAAATCCTAGAGAGGAGTTTTTGGAGAGTGTGTTTTTGGAAACAAGTTTTTTTTTTTTTTTTTTTTTTTTTGGAAGGAAATCCTAGAGGGGAGTTTCTAGAAGGAAAATTTTGGAAAGAGAGTTTTTGAAAAGATTTTTGGAGAGAGTTTTTCTTAGAAAGAGACCTAGGGAACGTTTTTGAAAAGTGGACTTTGAAGAGAGTGTTTTGAAAAGGAGTTAAAAAAGGAAGTTTTGAAAAGAGTTTTTAGAAACAATTTTGGAAAGAGAAGCTTTGGGAAAGCATGTTGGAAAAGAGATTTTTAGGAGGAGGGATTTGAAAAGAGAGTTTTTAGAAGGTATAAAAATATCTCACTTTCCTAAAGCGATTCTAGCCAGAAGAAGGCTAGAACCACTTCAAGAAAGTGGTTTTGAAAACAACAATGGTTGAAAATATGGACCATATTGATCACTTTGAATGTAACACTTTCCTAAAGTAATCCTAGCCATGGAAAGGCTACAATCACCCTGGGATTGTGGTTTTGAAAACAAGTTTTGTAAAAGAAGATTTTGATGCAATTTTGAAAACAAGTTTAATGCAAACTTTGAAAAAAAGTTTGAAAATGATTTTTTGGAAGATGCAAGATCATGATATGCATAATGCAAGTTTGGGGTCGTGAACATACAAGGTTAAGGCTTCACCACATAATCAAGGGGGCCGGACCCACGTGATCTCCGGTTAGCCTAAAGGAAAGCCCCCGACACGGTGACCCTCCGATAGTCTAATCCTACACATGGACCGGGAGTTCTCTTGTTTCAAGCATGCAAAGAAAGAGGGGGAAAGAGATGGGGGATTAAAATAGAGAAAACCTAAGTGGGTTAAGAGAGAGAAGAGAGAGGGGGGAAGTGCGGAAATTTAAGGAGAAAGCCTACCGTATGTCTTGTTTATTTTGCGCGCCTTGCTTGTCTTCGATCTTTGTCTTGATCTTCGTCTTCAATCTTCAAGAGTTGTCTTCAAACTTTAGATTGTAGCTCTTCAAGTCTTTAAAGGAGGATTGAAGGCTAGTGTATGAGTGTATGGGGGTGTGTATGAGTGTATAGAAGGCTAGGGTTTAGTGTATGGTGGCTAGGGTTTGGAAAACCTAAAAAAGCTAGGGTTAGGGAGTGCACGAGCTCTGTTTATCGAATTATATGATTTTTAGACTGAGTTTTTAGACCCCTTGCATGCTAGAAGAGGCTCTGTATATATAGAGGTTGGACAAACCTGGTGCCTGTTGCAGTGGCGCCAAGGCAAAATTGCTCTTAGCGCCACTAGGAGTGGCACCAGGCCAATTCTTGGTTTGGCGCCACTACAGTTAGGAAAGTATTTAGGTCGGCAAGCAACGTATCTTTGACTAGATTTGGGCTCCTGTAATAGTGACTACCATGCAATTTTTAGCCTGGCTTCATTAGGAGTGACTCCGGAAAGTCCGGGAAGGAGTTTGGAAGACTGAAAAAGTTTGGGAAGGAGTTTGGAAGAGCAAGAACATTTAAAATAGTGTCTCGGAGGTATCTGACTTGAAAAATGAGGATAGGATGTGTCAGAAAGGTTGACCGGGCCTTTAGGGGTAAAACGGTCAATCGGATCGGGAAGCTGCCAGGACAGACTTGAACTATCCCGAAAGAAGACTTAAGATTTGGAAACATTATTCAGAATTTTCCCAAAGGTTTTCATTTTGATACCCAGAGCCGGTGTGGTTGGAAAAAGCGACCGGCCCTCTAGGGGCAAAACGGTCATTTCGCACTGGGTTTACCAGAACTAACTTGGAATGATCCAAAAACCTAAAGAAAGGTTGAGAATACTATAAGAAGCATTCTCGAGAGGTTACCAGTTTGATACCTAGAGCCGGTGTGGTCGAAAAAGGAGACCAGCCCACCAGGGGCAAAACGGTCATTTTGTATCGGGTTGGCCGGAACTGACTCGGACTGATCTGGAAAGATAGAAGAAGGTTGAGAATACTATAAGAAGCAATCTCAAGAGGCTACCGGTTTGATACCCAAGGCCGGTGTGGTTCCCGGGGCGTTTGGATACCTAGGGGCAGAATGGTCATCTTGACTAGAAAGTCTCGGAAAAGGCCCAAGGGGCAGTTTGGTCATTTTTCACGAAGTGGGCTAGCAGGCATTGATGTTGACTTGGGTTTTGAGTGTTTCCACCACTTTGAAGACGGTCGCGTGATACAGGGATTTGTTGGCAATTCCTTATATCGACCTGTTTGTAAGTTTTTCTGCTACTCTAACGGTTGTGATGTTTGCGAGTATTTTCGCTACTCGGACCGTCTTGAGGAATAAACTGTCTTGAGAGAAGGATTGGAAAGGGGTCTTATCGTCTCTGAAAAGACGTGCCTGATTTGGGACAGTCTTGAGGAATAAACTGTCTCGAGAGAGGGATTGGAAAGTGAACTTACCATCTTCGGAAAGACGTGCCTGATTTGGAATCGTCTCGAGGAATAAACTGTCTTGAGAGAGGGATTGGAAAGGGGACTTACCGTCTCTGAAAAGACGTGCCTGATTTGGAACCATCTCAAGGAATAAATTGTCTCAAGAGAGGGATTGGAAAGGGGACTTATCGTCTCCGAAAAGACATGCCGGATGTGGATTCATCTTGAGGAATAAATTGTCTCGAGAGAGGGATTGGAAAGGGGACTTACCGTCTTCGAAAAGACGTGCCTGATTGGAGTAGATTTACCATCTCGAGGAATCAACTGTCTTGGGAGAGGGGTTGGAAAGAACAATGCCCCTAAGGGCATTTTGATAATTTTGCCTCTATTTGGGCCTGGCGGGCCCTCGAAGCGATGGACAGACGGGATTTAGACTTAGAAAGTTGGTTTCGATTGGAATACGCCCACAATGACTTGAACACAAGTCTAGACGGAGTGTAGACTGTCGAGCGGTAAAAAATGGGGTGCTTACACATTGTTCGGTCTAATTTTAAATCAGGCACGTCTTCTCTAAGATGATAAGTCCCCTTTTTCAAGTCCAATTCCAATTCCAATCCCTTTCTCGAGAAAGTTGATTCCTCGAGACGGTAAGTCTATCCTGTCTGGCACATTTTCTGAAGAAAGTCTTTTCAGAATGGTAAGTCTCTTCAAACCTGTCAACTGGGACGAGACCCCAAGTCCCCTAGATGGTAGAACAGTCCACCCTTGGCGTCTGCTAGCCTGCCAATGCAGAAATATCCGTTTCGGCATGCTTTTCGAGAGAGTTGATTTCTCAGGCGCTAAGTCCCTTTAGCAGCTTCCCGAGATCAGACAATCTCAGGAATGATCGCAAACCGTCAGAGTAGCGGAATTACTCGCAAACATCGCAACCGTCAGAGTAGCGAAAATACTCGCACACAGGTCGATAAAGGGAATTGCCGACAAACCCCTATATCACGGGACCACCGTCAAAGTGGCAGAAACACTTAAAATCCAGGTCAACACCGGTGCCTGCTAGGCCACTTCTGTGAAAAATGTCCAAACTGCCGCTAGGGCCATTTCGGCACGTTTCTTGAGATAGTACCTAAGTCCTCAGAATGGTAAGTCCACCTTTCCAAGATTGTATTAAAGTCAATCCGGCATGATTAGGTGCCTTCTAGTCAGTTTCAGGCCAATTTTGAGACTTTCCGGTCAAGATGACCATTTTGCCCCTAGGCATCCGAGCACCCCAGGGACCACACTGGTTCTGAGTATCAAATTGGTAACCTCCTAAGAATGCTTCTTATAGTATTCTTGACCTTTCATTATCTTTCTGGATCATTCCGAGTCAATTCCGGCAAATTTAGTGTAAAATGATTGTTTTGCCCCTGGTGGGCTGGTTGCCTTTTTTTACCTCACCGGCTCTGGGTATCAAATTGGTAACCTTCGGGAACATTCTAAATAATGTTTCCAAATCTCGAGTTTTCTTCTGGGACATTCTGAGTCCGTTCCGGTAGCTTTCTGATCCAGTTAATCGTTTTGCCCCTAATAGCCCGGTCAACCCTTTCAACAAACCCTGACATCCTTTTTCAAGTCTATTACCTCTGGGACACTGTTCTAAGTATTCCTATCCCTTTCCGGCCTTTCGGGTCATTTTCGGTCCTTTAAATCCTTCTCAAAAGTTCCGGAGTCATTCCTTGTGAAGCTAGGCTAAAAATTACATGGTAGTCACTAGTACAGGCACCCAAATCTTCTCAAGATACATTGCTTGCCGATCTTAAAACTTTCCTAACTGGCTGGCACCACTAGTAGTGGTGCCAAGCCAAAATTTGGTCTAGCGCCACTCTTAGTGGCGCCAGAAGGATTTTTGGCCTAGCGTCACTGCAATAAGCGCCAGGTCATCCCTTTGTCTATAAATACAGAGCCTTCTTCAACGTGAAAGTGGTTCGCAAACTCAGTCTAAAAGCTCTATTCTTCGATATACAAAGCTCGTAGCCTCCCTAAACCTTAGCTTCCATAGGTTCTCTAAACCCTAGCCTTCATACACAAACCCTAGCCTTATATACACTCATATATACTCATACACTAGCCTCAAACCCTCCATTGAAGACTTGGATTACTGCAACTACGAAGCTTTGAAGATCGAAAACAAACTCTCGAAGACTGAAGTGAAGACCGAAGCAAGACAAGCAAAGCAAAGCAAAATAAACAAGACACAAGGTAGGCTTTCTCTTTAAGTTTACGCATCTTCCCCCTCTCTTCTCTCTTCTAACCCACTTGGGTTTTCTTCTATTTTAATCCCCCATCTTCTCCCCTCCCCCCCCCCCCCCTCTATTTGCATGCTTGAAATAAGGGATTTCCTGATCCATGTGTAGGATTAGGCTATTGGAAGGACACCGTGTCGGGGCTTTCTTTTAGTCTAACCGGAGACCGCGTGGGTTTGGCCCCCTTAATTATGTGGTGAAGCCTTTAACCTTGTATGTTCACGACCCTAACTTGCATTGTGCATATCATGATCTCGCATTCTTCTAAAATTCATTTTCAAACTCGTTTTCAAAACTTGCATTAACATCGTTTTCAAACTTGCATCAAAATCTTCTTTTTCAAAACTTGTTTTTAAAATCACAATCCTAAAGTGATTCTAGCCTTTCCATGGCTAGGGTTGCTTTAGGAAAGTGTTACATTTAAAGTGACCAATATGGTCCATATTCTCGAATCATTGTTGTTTTCAAAACCACTATCCTAAAGTGGTTCTAGCCTTCTTATGGTTAGAATCGCTTTAGGAAAGTGAGATATTTTTATGAACTTTCTAAAAACTCTCTTTTCAAATCTTTCTTTCTAAAAACCTCTTTTCCAACACAATTTCTAAAAAATTCTCTTCAATCTCCTCTTCAAATTTCCTTTCCAAGATTATTTTTAAAAACTCCCTCCAAAAATCTATTTTTCAAAATTTCTTTTTAAACTCCTTTCCAAAAAGCTCTATTCAAAATTCATTTCCTAAAAACACTCCCTAGGTTTCCTTCTTAGAAAACTCTCTCCCTAAATCTTTTTCCTAAAAACTCTTTCCAACCATCTCCTTCCAAAAATCCTCTTCCAAAAACTCTCTCCTTTCAAATTCACTTTCTAAAAACTCCTTTCTAGGATTTCCTTCCAAAAATCTCCCTTTCTAAAAACTCACTTTCCAAAAACTCTTTACCTTAGAGCCCAAGTTACGCCCTAGAGCCAATGATTAGGAAATCCTAATTTCCATTCTTAAAACATGTTTTCCAATCTTACCTTAAAACCTAGATTTCCAAAACCTCCATTTTTACATAAAAAATCATAAGTTTGCAAAACATATTTTTTACGCCAAAATTATAGACTTCCAAATCTAGGGTTTCTAAAACTTCACCTTCCAAATCCATGTCAAATCCAATCTTCCATTTAGGAAACCAAATCCAATCTCCCATTTAGGAAACTAGATCCTATCCTTTGTTTTTGGAAACAAAATCAAAACACATCTTTTAAAAAGAAAATCCAATCCCTTATTTTAGGAAATAGGAACCTCAATTCGTCCCAATCCAAATCTTTCCTAATTGGAATCCTTCCTAATCTCGTACTTTCCTAAACCTTAAGTTTCCTAAACTTAAACTTTTAAATCTTTCATTAAACTTTAAGCTTTCAAACCATTCTTAATTTCATCCCTTTCCAAATCTTAACTTTCCAAATCTAAGTTTTCAAACCCTTCTTAAACTCAATACCTTTTCTAACTTCAAGTGTTTTCTAAAACTCAAACTTTGAATCCTTCTAAAATTCTAAACTTTCCTAAATTTCAAATATTTCTAAATCTAAAACTCTTCTAAATTCAAAACTTTCTTACATTCAAAACTTCCCTATTTCAAAACATTCCAAATTCAAAACTTTCCAATTTAAAAACTCTCTTAATCCAACACTTCCCTAATTTGAAATCTTTCCTAAAATGAAACTTCCCTAATCCAAAACTTTCCTAAAACGAAACTTTCCTAAATCGGACCTTTCCTAATTCGAACCCTTCCTAAATCCAGTCTTTCCTAATCTTCCAAGTCCAACATTCGAGTCAAATCTTTCTTAATCTCAAGTCCTTTCTAAATCCTATCTTTCCTAAGTCTAGGTTTCCTAAACCTCAATCTTTCCAAAACAAGTCCAAATCTTTCCTCTAAGTTCTATTTTTCCAAATCACAGTCTAAACCTTTCAATTCCAAACTCCAATTTTCAAACTTCTATTCTAACTTCAAATTAAAAATCTATATTCTATCGGACTCTTGTCCGAATTACGACTGGCCTGATTCCTCGAAAAGGATATTTAGGCAACGCTCATGGGTGTGGTCACAACCTTTTTCAAGCTTCTATTTCCACAACTTTTTCCAATTTCCAAGTCCAAAAATTTGTTTTCAAATCTTTATTTTCACTTTCTAAAACTTTTCAATTTCAAATCTATCTTTTCAAATCTATTTTAAATCAAATTAATCTCTTTCCAAATCTATTTTCCAACTCTCTCTTGCAATTGCATATCATGCATCATTCTTTTTAAAATTATTTTCTAAAATGGATAGGATTGGACATTTGTTAGTTGAAGACTATCATAGGTGAATCTAAGATAAATAGACATGTAGGTACCGCAAAGGCGGGGCAGGGTGATGGCTTAGTGCATCTTCCCTATACGTAATCAACCTCCAAACCTAGGATCACTATTTTCAAAAAAATGGCCTGGTGCCATTCTTGTGGCGCCAAATGTAAAGTTTTGCCTAGGGCCGCTGCAGCAAGCGCCAGTTCAGTCTTCTATCTATAAATACAGAGCCTCCTTCAGCGTGAAAAGGGTCCTCAAACACAGTCTAAAAACT
The DNA here is from genome assembly GCA_033060915.1 of Euryodendron excelsum. NCBI lineage: Eukaryota > Viridiplantae > Streptophyta > Magnoliopsida > Ericales > Pentaphylacaceae > Euryodendron > Euryodendron excelsum. The sequence goes on from CM065379.1 coordinate 21,309,684, forward strand.
CTATTCTTTGATATACAGAGTGTGAAGCCTCTCCAAACCCTAGCCCCATGTACTAAACCCTAGCATACATACGCTCATATACTAGCCTCCAAAGCCTCCATTGAAGACTTGAAGTGTTGCAACTCGGAAGCTCTTGAAGACCAAAGTAAAATAAAGCAAATAAAGCAAACAAAGCAAAAAAGATACAAGGTAGGCTTCCTATTTATGTTTATGCAATTCCCCCCCCCCCCCTTCTCTTCTCTCTCCTAACTCACTTGAGTTTTCTTCTATTTTAATCCCCATCTTGCACCCCCTTTCTTGCATGTTTGAAACAAGGGACTCCCCAGTTCATGTGTAGGATTAGGTTATTGAAAGTCACCGTGTCGGGGGCTTTCTCTTAGTTTAACTGGAGACCACGTGGGTTCGACCCCCTTGATTATGTGGTGAATCCTTTAACCTTGTAAGTTCATGACCCCAACTTGCATTGTGCATATTATGATCATGCATTTCTCCAAAATTTTCTTTCAACCTTGTTTTCAAAATTTGCGTCAAAAATCATTTTTAAAACTTGCATTAAATCTTCTTTTTCCAAACTTATTTTCAAAATCACAGTCCTAAGGTGATTCTAGCCTTTTCATGGTTAGGGTTGCTTTAGGAAAGTGTTACAATTAAAGTGGCTTTCATGGTCTATATTTTCAAATCCTTGTTGTTTTCAAATCCACAATTCTAGAGTGGTTTTAATCTTCTCACGGTTAGAATCGCTTTACGGAAGTGCGATATTTTTAAAGATTTGCAAAAGTTTATATTCAAATCCTCTTTCCAAATTTGTTTTTTTAAATCTTCTCCAAAAATCTCTTTACAAATCCACTTTCTAAAACTTCTTTTCAAATCCCTTTCGTAAAATGTTCTCTTTCCAAAAAGCCCTCTTTCCAAAACCTCTCTCAATGTTTTACTTTCCAAAGTCTCATTTCCAAAACTCTTTTCAAATTTACTTTCTAAAAACTATTTGCTAAGATCTCCTTCCAAAAATATTTCTTTCCAAAAAGTTCTACTTTCCAAAAACTCTTTACCTTGGAGTCGAAGTCAAGCCCTAGAACCATGATTAGGAAACCATAATTTCCAACTTCCTTTTTTACATCAAACTTTAGGTTTCCAAATCCTATTTTCTACTTCAAAATCATATATTTCCAAATCCTATTTTCTATAAATAGGATTTCAGTTCAAATAGGAATCCCCAGTCTGATTCCAGTTCAAATCAAATTTGGCTTGCGTTTCGAGAAAGTTGATACCTCAAGGTAGTAAGTCCATCATGTCTAGCACGTTTTTCAAAAGAACTCTTCAGAACGGTAAGTCCCTTCAAACCCATCAACCGGGACGAGACCCGAAATCTCCGAGATGGTAGAGCAGTCCACCTTTGGCGCCTACTAGCCCGTCAATGAAGAATGTCCATTTTGGCACGCCTTTTGAGAAAGTTGATTCTTTAGGCGATAAGTCCATCTAGCAACTTCCTGAGATTAGGCCGTCTGTGGAATGATCGCAAATCATTAGAGTAATAGAAGTACTCGTAAACATCGCAGTAGTCAGAGTGGTAGAAACACTAGTAAATAGGTCGATATTGGGAATTGCCAATAAACTCCTATATCACGGGATCACCGTTAGAGTGATAGAAATATTTAAAACCCAGGTCAACACCAGTGCCTGCTAGCCCACTTCGATGAAAAATGATCAAACCGCCCCTAGGGCCATTTCCAACACGTTTATTGAGAAAGTACCTAAGTGCTCAGAATGGTAAGTCCACCCTTCCGGGGTTGTCCCAAAGACGATCTGGTATGTTTAAGTGCCTTCCAGTCAGTTTCGGGCCAATTTCGAGACCCTCTGGTCAAAATGACCATTTTGTCCCAGGTGGGCCGGTCACCTTTTCCGACCACACCGGCTCTGGGAATCAAATTGGAAACCTCCTGGGGATGTTTCTAATAGTATCCCCAGCCTTCTGATGCATTTCTGGATCATTCCGAGCTAGTTCTAGTAAACCTGATGCAAAATGATCGCCTTTTCTAACCACACCGGCTCTGGGTATCAAACCGGTTACCACCTGGAACATTTTAGGTAATGTTTTCAAAACCTCGAGTCTTCTCCTGGGACATTCCAAGTCCATCGTGGCAGCTTTCTGGCCCGATTGACCGTTTTGCCCCTAATAACCTGGTCAACCCCTCCAACATGTCCTGTCATCATTTTTCAAGTCCATTACCCCTAGGACACTATTCTGAGGGTTCTTATTCCTTTTCGACCTTCCGGGCCATTCTCGGCCCTTTAAACCATCCCCGAACCTTCTAGAGTCGCTCCTAGTGAAACCAAGCTAAAAATTCAATGGTAGTCACTAGTACAGGCGCCCAAATCTTCCGAAGATACATTACTTGTCGACCTTAAAACTTTCCTAAGTGGCTGGCGCCACTAGCAGTGGTGCCAAGCCAAAATTTGGTCTAGAGCCACTAGAAGGAAATTTTGCCTGTTGCCACTGCAACAGGTGCTAGGTCAATCTTCTGTCTATAAATACAAAGCCTCCTACAGCATGAAAAAGGTCCGTAAAATTAGTCCAAAAACCCTGCTCTTCGACATACAGAACTCGAAGTCCTTTTTCCAAACCCTAGTTCCCTTTAGGTTCTTCAAACCCTAGCCTCTATACACTTAGCCCTAGCATACATACACTCATATGCACTCATATACTAGTCTTCAAAGCCTCTATTGAAGACTTGAAGTGCTGCAACTTGGAAGCTCGTGAAGACTGAAGTAAAACAAAGCAAAGCAAGCAAACGAAGAAAATTAAAACAAAAAAGACATAAGGTAGGCTTCCTATTTACGTTTACACAATTCCCCCCTCTCTTCTCTCTCCTAACCCACTTAGGTTTTCTTCTATTTTAATCCCCCATCTTCTACCCCCCCTTTCTTACATGCTTGAAACAAGAGAATTCCTGGTTCATGTGTAGGATTAGGTTATTCAAAATCACTGTGTCGGGGGCTTTCTCTTAGTCTAATAGGAGACTACGTGGGTTCGACCCCCTTGATTATGTGGTGAAGTCTTTAACCTTATATGTTCATGACCCCAACTTGCATTGTGCATATCATGATCATGCATCTCTCCAAAATTCGTTTTCAAACTTGTTTTCAAAACTTGCAACAAAACCATTTTCAAAACTTGCATTAAAATTTTCTTCTTCAAAACTTTTTTTCAATCACAATCCTAAGGTGATTATAGCCATTCTATGGTTAATGTAAGCACCCCATTTTTGCCCGCTCGGCAATCTCCGGCCCGACCGGGTTCGGTTTCCAGCATCCCAACACATGCAGGTTCAAGATGAGCCTTACAATCTCCAATCCAACCAACTAGTCACTTCTCAGGCCCACAAGGACTCGCTGGAGCCATTAGCACCATTATTCTAGGCAGCTTTCCGGACCGGGCGGTCTCAGAAACCAACGCCATCCAGGTAGCTTTCCAGGATCGAGCGATCTCGGGGACCAATAACTCATCAAATTCCAGGCGGTTCACTTCTGGCGCCTGCTAGCTTGCCAGCATAGAATCTCTGTCATTTGATAATTCTCCGAGACCGGGCGTTCTTTGAGACCAACACCACCCTTCTAGGTAGCTTTTTAGGACCAGGCGTTCTCAAGAACTAACACCACCCCTATAGGCAGTTCTCTAAGAACGGGCATTCTTGGAGACCAACACTGCACAGGTAGTTTTCTAAGACCGGGCAGTCTCGGGAACCAACACCTAGGTCAACATTGGCGCCTACTAGCCCCACTCGGTGAAAAATGACCAAACTTGCCCTTTGGGCCTCCAGGCACGTTTTAGGAAAGTTCAAAATCCCTCAAAATGATAAGTCCATCCTTTCAAAATGTTGCTAAATCATTAGGCGTCCCCGGCATGCCATTTGGTCCGAATATGGTCCTATTTTGGCCCACTCCAGCTAAAATGACCATTTTGCCCCTAAACACCTCAACACTATGCAAACCCCGCTAAGCGATAAAAGACTCTCCTAAAACCATCCCTGAACAACCCTACACACTTAACACAACACACCAAACCATTCTTGACCATTTCCAACCAATCTTAGTCAAAATGACCGTTTTGCCCCTGAAAACCCAAATATGTCTCGACACAGCACCGACCTTGGGATTTCGAACAAATGGTTTCACCATACACCCTTGTTTAACCCGAGGAGGACCCTGCGAAACTAAACTCACACGACTCGATAAAATTCCTTGGAGCGTCTCGCAAACGCTCCGCCTTAGTTGTCTTTTCTCCCAATTCCCTAGTTATAACGTATCGTCAATTGACTTGAGAAATGCGTAAATCAGGAAATTCTTGAAAACTCGTTCATAGATCTTTCCATCGATACGGCTTGATTGGATAGATCGTTTCCCGAAGCCCTTCAGCGTATGGCCCAAACATGGCTACTTTCGACAACCTTTGGAGCGTCTCGCAGACGCTCCACCAAGGTTGACTTTTTCTTTGATTCCCTAATCAAAACGCACTGTCAAATGACTTGAGAAATGCGTAAATCTAGAAATTCCTGAAAGTATTTCTAGAGTACTTTCCATCGGTACGGTTCGATCGAAAGGATCGCTTCCCGAAGGCCTCGATCACACGAAACGAAAACAGCCACTTTCGAATACCTTCGAAGCATATCACAGATGCTCCACAAAAGTGTTCTTTTATGCACGTTTCTCGGGACAATATCCTATGCTTCCAACCACATTTCAAACTTTCTAAAAATATGAAAGTTCACCGGAAGCCCTAGGAGCACATCCCGAGTGTGACCAATTCCCCCGAAACCTTCTTAATTGACTCAATTATCGAGGCAAAGTTTGGACGAACCTTCCCGGTAATGGAGCGTATGCTACATGCACTCAAATTTTGATCAGATCGACCAACTTTCGATCAACAGTTGAGATTTATCCAGTACATGGGGTGCCACATGTCATTCTGACAATGGAACAGTACCTGCGCATATCCTACATGCATAGGGTCAAATTTTGGCCAGGGGCATGTAGTACATGCACCAGGTCTATTCCAGAATCTCTATAAATACCAGACCCCCCTTTGCATATTCTAACTCCAATTTCTGATGCAAAGCTCTGCTGAAGTCATTCCAGAACTGTGAGTCTTTATACACACTTCATCCCTCCAACACTTAGCTTAGATTCCATCATCCCCAAGCCTATATACTTCACCTATAAAGCCTTATACACCATCAAACACTCCCTACCAGCCCTCTAAGCCTTCTTGAAGTCATTCAAGCTCCAATCAAAGCATCCTTAGAAGACCACAAGTGTGTTGAAGGCAAAAGGTAGTATCCCTTTTACATTTGTGTTTTCCCCCACTCTTCTCTTCTCCCTCCTAGCCTGCTTAGGCTTTTTTCTATTTTAATTCCCATCTTCAACCCCCCTTTCTTGCATGCTTGAGCCAAGAGGGCTCTTAGATCATGCCTAGATGAAAGCAAGTGAGAGCCACCGTGTATGGGGATCTCTCACTAGCCTACTTTAAGATGGTATGGCCCAAGAGCCCCTTGTTTATGTGGTGTAGCCTAAAAGCCTTGTATGTGATCATGACCCCTTGCATGTTACTATTTTGATCAGGTTTTGTATGCTTGGCTTCATTTTATGCTTATTGTCATATTCTATAATGCTTACATTGCTCTTATTTTCATGCCATTCCCAAGCTCTATATTTCTTTCAAAAATTGTTCCAAGAGTTAGTCCCTTGAAGTTTAGGATGAGACCTTAGAAGTCATGCCTTAGAAAATCCCCCACTACCCCTTAATTCACACTTTTGCATCATTGCATTTCAACTTGCATAAAAGTTGCTTTCAAACTCTCTAATTTCTAAGGTTTCCATTCTCTCAAATTTGGTGGTTAAAATGGCCCCATGGAACCCTCTCTTGAGTGGTCTCCCTTTATATTGGCTATAGGAGCCCTAAATTGTTAGAATGGTTCCCTTTTCTCTTTAAAGGAAGCCCTTGATAGAGACAACGGGACCAAGTACCATATTATCTCATAATGAACTGACCCAATAAAGGGCCACCAAGTCATGTCCCCCGCGTCAATCAACTCTAGGTTCGCCCGTAGTGTCACGAAATCTGTGATTTCCGATCGCTGGGCTACCCGGTCACGAGCCCATCTCAAAGCACAAGGATAAAGGTCATCCTTAATAATTGCGGGGCGACGAACTGGCAGGTACTCATAGCTCCACTAGACAAGAAAAGGCTAGAAACCAGTCATGCTGCCCCAACGAGAGGAAGTCTAGACCCGCATCGATCGAAGGAAGCAGCCGCAAGAGAAGGACCCCTAATCCAACTCAGGCAAGGCCCCAAGATCAACTACTATGCACACCAACTGAAAAGGCACGTGCGACTTGTTGTTGTTGCAAAAGCAGCTAAAGATGATATACAAAATAAGTCGCTGCCTCATGATGTCTCGCATGCAGGTGGTGGCTCAACAACAAAGGTACTGTCACCCCGATTAAGCTAGGAGACTGGGAAAGCAAATGCTTAGGAGGGGGCAAGTCCAGTAGAATGCACGCATCGACTCTACTGACTGACCGCAAGGTGATCCGCCGACCGACGAAAGAAAGCCCGGTGATGATCTCCCAGTCTAATGGATTGGGTTTTAACTCAAAGCCCACAAAGTGGAAAGTCCTGGTCTTCTCGAACCATCTCTTAACCAAGGCTAGCACTAGATGTCTGTTCAGGCGGTTAGCCTGTAATCTCATGAAAGCCCCAAACCCAATCTCCACCAAGAAAACCCGGTAAGATGGAACTGCCCGCTGCATAGTACTGGAGACCAGATGTGTGTGTAAGCACCCTATTTTTGCCCGCTCGGCAGTCTCCGATCCATCTAGACTTGTATTCAAATCAATATGGACATATTCTGAGTCAACTTAATTTTCCAATCCTAATCTAGTCAATCCATTGCTTTTCGGGCCCGCTGGGCCCAAATAGAGGCAAAATGACCAAAATGCCCTTAGCGGCATTATTCGGTCCAATTCCAATTGGCACGTCCTCTCGAAGACTATAAGTCCCCTTTTCAATTTCAATTCCAATTCGTCCCTCGAGAAAGTTGATTCCTCGAGGCGATAAGTCCATCATGTCTGGCACCTTTTTTGAAGAACGTTCTTCGAAACGGTAAGTCCCTTTAAACCCATCGATGGGGACGAGACCCTAAGTTCCCGAGATGGTAGAACGGTCCACCTTTTGCGCTTGCTAGCCAGCCAATACAGAAATGTCCATTTCGGCATGCCTTTTGAGAAAGCTGATTCCTCAAGCACTAAGTCCATCTAGCAACTTCCCGAGATCAAGCAGTCTACGGAATGATTGCAAACCGTCTAAATAGCAGAAGTACTTGTAAACATTGCAACCGTTAGAGTGGCGGAAACACTCATGAACAGGCCGATAAAGGGAATTGCCGACAAACCCCTGTATCACGGGACCTTTGTTAGAGTGGCAAAAATACTCAAAATCCATGTCAACACCAGTGTCTACTAGCCCACTCCGGTGAAAAATGACCAAACTGCCCCTAGGGCCATTTTCTAGCACGTTTCTCGAGAAAGTACCTAATTCTTTAGAATGGTAAGTCCACCCTTCCAAGATTGTCTTAAGGACAATCAGGCATGATTAAGTGCCTTCCAGTCAGTTTTGGACCAATTCCGAGACATTCCGGTCAATATGACCATTTTGCCCCTAGGCATCCGAGTGCCCCGGGAACCACACTAGTTTTAGGTATCAAACCGGTAACACTCCTAGTGGCACCAATGTAAACTTTAGCTTGGCACTACTGTAACAGGCGCTAGGTCATTCCTTTGTCTATAAATATAGAGCCTCTTCTAGCGAGAAAGAGGTCCGCAAACTCAGTCTAAAAACCATACTCTTTGATATACAGAGCTCGTAGCTTCCCTAAACCCTAGTCTACTTTAGGTTTTCCAAACCCTAGCCTCCATATACAAACCCTAGTTGATATATACTCCCATACACTCCTATACATTCATACATTAGCCTCCATTAAAGACTTGAAGTGCTGCAACCCGAAGCACTCGAAGATCATGACGAAGACTAAAGCGAAGACCGAAGTAAAACAAGAAAAACAAAGTGCACAAAGCAAAGAAAAATAATGAAGATACAAGGTAGGCTCTCTATTTAAGTTTACACATCCTCCCCTCTCTCTTCTCCCTCCGATCTCACTTGGGTTTTCTTCTATTTTAATCCCGCATCTTCTTCCCCCCCTTTCTTGCATGCTTGAAACAAGGGATTTCTCGGTCCATATGTAAGATTAGGCTATTAGAGGTCACCGTGTCGAGGGCTTTCTTTTAGTCTAACTGGAGACCACGTGGGTTCGACCCCCTTGATTATGTGGTGAAGCCTTTAACCTTGTTTGTTCACGACCCCAACTTGCATTGTGCTTATCATGATTTTGCATCTCTCCAAAATTCGTTTTTAAACTTATTTTCAAAAGCTTGCATCAAAATTGTTTTCAAAACTTGTGTTAAAATCTTCTTTTCCAAAACTTGTTTTCAAAACCACAATCCTAAGGTGATTCTAGCCTTTCCATGGCTAGGGTTGCTTTAGGAAAGTGCTACATTTAAAGTGACCAAATTGGTCCATGTTTTCAAATCATTATTGTTTTCAAAACCACTATCTTAAAGTGGTTCTAACCTTCTTATGGTTAGAATCGCTTTAGGAAAGTGAGATATTTTTATAAAATTTCTAAAAACTCTCTTTTCAAATCTCTCTTTCTAAAAGATCTCTTTTCCAACATACTTTCTGAAAGCTTTTTTCAATCTCCTTTTCAAAATTGTTTTCTATAAATTCTCTTCAAAAAGCTATTTTCCAAAACTCTTTTCAAACTCCTTTTCAAAAATGCTCTCTTCAAAGATTTACTTTCTAGAAACACTTCCTAAGTTTCATTCCTAAAAACTATTTCCAAAAAACTCCTTCCTAGAAAAACTCTTTCCCAAAATCCCTTTTCAAAAACTCTCTTTTTCACTTTCCAAAAACTTATTTTTAGGATCTCCTTCCAAAAACCTTTTCTTTTAAAAAATTCTACTTTCTAAAAACTCTTTTCCTTAGAGTCCAAGTCAAGCCCTAGAGCCAACGATTAGGAAACCCTAATTTTGCTTCCCAAAAATATGATTTTCAATCTTGCCATAAAGCCTAGGTTTCCAAAACCACATTTTTTAATCAAAATCATAAGTTTCCAAAATCAATTTTCTACATCAAAACTATAGTCTTTCAAATCTAGGATTTCTAAAACTTCATCTTTCCAATTCCGCGCTAAATCAAATCCTCCGTTTTAGGAAACCAAATCCAATCTCCCCAATTTGAAAGCTAGATCTAATCCTCCATTTTTAGAAACAAAATCAAAACACCTCTCTTTAGAAACAAAATCCAATCCCTTGTTTTAGGAAACAGGAATCTCAATCCTTCCAAATTCAAACCTTTCCTAATCCACTCCTTCCTAATCTCATACTTCCCTAAATCTTAAGTTTCCAAAACTTGAACGTTTGAATCTTTCCTTAAATTGTAAGCTTCTAAATCTTTCCTAATTCTAGCTTCTCTTAATTCTATACTTTTCTAAATCTTAACTTTCCAAATATAAATCTTCAAATCTTTTTTAAACTCAAATCTTTCCTAATTTAAAACTTTCCAATTTCAAAACCTTTCCTATCTTAGACTTTCCTAATTCGAAATCTTTCCTAAAATGTAACTTTCCTATTTCGAAACTTTCCTAATTAGAAACCTTTCCTAAAATGTAACTTTCCTAGTTTGAAACATTCCTAATTTGAACTTTTCCTAAATCCAATCTTTCCTAATTTTTCAAGTCCAACATTCGAGTCAAATCTTTCTTAATCTTAAGTCCTTCCTAAATCCTATCTTCCTAAGTCTAGGATCTCTATCTTTCCAAATCAAAGTTTAATCTTTTCAATTCCAAATTCCAATTTCCAATCTTCTATTCTAAATACAAATCAAATCCAAATTCCAATTCAATTTCTTCTTCCATATCAGATTTTCTATTTTCTATCAGACTCTTGTCCGAACTACGACTGACCTGATTCCTCAAAAGGATACGTAGGTAACCCTTATAGGTGCGGTCATAACTTTTTTCCAATCTCCCATTCTATAACTTTCTTCTAATCTCCAATTCCATAACTTCTTTCAAATCTCCAATTTCATAACTTTTTTCAAATCTCCAAGTCCATAATCTATTTTCAATTTTTAATTTCAAAAATCTATTTTCAAATCTTCAATTTCGATTTCCAAAACTTTCTTTCCAATTGCAAACTTCAATCCTTCTTTTCGAATCTATTTCCAAATCAAATCTTTCTATTGCATTTACATATTATGCATCATGTCTTTTCAAAAATTCTTTTATAAAAGTGGATAGTTTTGGACATTTGTTATTTGAAGAATCTCATAGGTAAATTTAGGGTGAATAGACATATAGGTACCGCAAGGGCGGGGTAGGGTGATGGCTTAGTGCGTCTTCCCTATACGTAACCAATCTCCGAACCTAGGATCATTGTTTTCAAAGACCAAAACGGAGTTATTTTCAAAAAAGGGCTTAAATATTTTTTAAAGGTTGCCAAACAACCTATTTTATTAAAAACCCTCTCTTGAGGAAGTATTTTCAAAATCATTTTTCAAAAACCTTAAGTGTAGTTTTCGGATTATGCTTAGTTTTAGGTGACCTAACTCACCTTAATTACATGACAGTGTGTACCCGTGGTGGGGCAAAATGCTGTCGCAAGTGGACGCTAGGATGATAGGCAAGGTCTCCCAACGGTGGAATATCGGGTATCTCCAAATCCCCAAGGTCAAGATCCGTCTGTCTATGTCTAGAGGAAGCCCTCTTGTACCCAGTCACCTGATCGCCAAGACCCGATATCTCCTCCTCCGCCTCCATCTTCGCCTCAAAAGCTGCCTCAACTTGAGGGAAGGGGCCGACTGGAGGCCTACTCCTCTACCCGCTCTAGCTGGAAGACACTCGTCCAGTAGATCACTAACTGGCCCAGGAGCGACTGGAGCTGTTGACAGAATTAGTCCGGGCCCCCTTCCCGCAAGCAGCATCTCCTTACAGAACTGTCATCGCCCGCGTCTGCCATTCAGAAAGGTAAGCCAAGGTAAGAGTTATTAGACACGGTATATGTAGTTCAAAAGATAAGAAAAGGAAAAAATAATATCACATATAAATGAAAAAAAATTAATGACGCAAGTCTTAATAAAGTCTGCTCAATTCAAAGGGTTTTTATTAAGTTTTCTTTTCTTCAAAAAATTTTATTTTCAAAAAATAACTCTCAAAAAGGTTTCCTAACTTTTTCTTTTAAAAATTTATCTTTAAAAATCAATTCCTAATATTCTTAGTATTTCTTTCCGAAAACTATTTCAAAATCAAGTTCTAGAATTCTTTTTGAAATTAAATTTCCAATCTATTTCGAAGCTTTCTCTTAAAAAAGATTTCTATTCCCAAACAAACTTCAAGATATTTAAGAACTCTTTTTCTCAAAAAGTCAAGTTGCAAGTCAAAATGAATTTCCTACACATTTCATTTTCAAAAGATTTTTAATTTCGAGTCAAAATAAATTTTCTAAACATTTTGCTTTCAAATTTTAGGCCAAAATGAATTTCCTACACAATTTGATTTAAAAAGTCAAGTTTCGAGTCAAAATGAATTTCCTATACATTTTGTCTTCAAAAGATTTTCAATTTCGAGTCAAAATAAATTTTTTAAACATTTTGCTTTCAAATTTTAGGTCAAAATGAATTTCCTGCACGTTTTGTCCAAAATTTTAAAATGATTTGTAGTTCAAAATCAAAATTAAATCCTGAAATGTTCCAATCAAAGTCCATCTCACGCTTTTACTCCAAAAGAGTTCTATTCCAATCAAGGCTTTCTTCAAACTCAACTCTCAAGTTTTCAATCTTCCAAAATTCTCATCAAAGCCCAAAGTTTCCAATCTCAAAATCCATTCCTTCAAAAGTTCTCATTCGAAGTTCAATTTTTAAAATTTTCCGTTCGAGTGTTTTTTCCAATAGTTTTAAAGGCTCCCGAGTTTCTCGAGGCCTTCTCCGCCAAAAAGGCCCCGCCCTTAATGGTTTTATATCTTTTTCCTTCAAAAAAGATTTTATTCCAAAACTTTTCCAACTCTTTCCCTAATTTTAAAAAATTTTGGCAGAGTTTGGCTGAAAAGTGGTCCCTACAAAGCCCACAACATCAACACAAAACACAAACCATGCACTTCGCTACATCACAATCACATAGCACCAACACCCGCGCAAATTTTTCAAATTTCTAAAGTTTTCAAGAGACTCGTTTTATTTTTCAACAAATCAATGGTTTTCAAAGTTATACCAAAATGTCTCAAAATCATTTCAAATGTTTTTCAAAATATTCCTGCATTTTTCTAAACACTAAATTCTAATAATTTCTCATTTTTTCCTACTTTTCTAAGTATTTTTTCTATTTTTCAAAAAATCAAAAATTCATTGAGTTTATTAAAAATTAAGAAACTTCACACAACTATTAAACACATTTTTCTAAGGTACACAATATATAAAAATATAACCAGAAAACTCAATGCCCAAGGTTGTGGGAACAAACCCCAATTCCTACAGAAACCTCCTTCACATAATCACTCAAATTCAATCAAACAAGCACCAAAATTCAAAAATAACTTCACCAAAGTATTCAAAACATATCAAAACATCAATTTTCGCTGTACACATGACTTAAACGGAATTCTACATGACAAAATTAATATAAAATAAAAAACTCACCTCTTGGAGTTCTTC